>OZ020514.1:60988347-61281128 GCA_963971425.1 Bryoerythrophyllum caledonicum | reverse complement strand
ATGTGAGGTGCTTATTTTAATGGAAACCCTACAGTCTTGAAGCTCTTCCATATCATCGTCAAGAGGTGACACGCGTCGGAGACTTACGAAGGTCCTAACTGTTTTTAGCCACAACGGTTTTGGATGGATGCAGGAGCAGCAGCAGTTGGGGGTGTGCGCGCGCACACCTCCAGTCTACGGTTTCTCCATGAGGTGTCGCGCGAACTTCATGGGATCGGCGGCTAGGGTTTGGGTGTGGCAGCTAGGGTTTGGGTGCCTGGGTGTGGCGGCTAGGATTTGAGGTAGTGCGGTGATGTGTCGTACTGAGGGTTTAGTGCCATTCTATTAGCTAGTCTCTTTACCTCAATTTCTGTGGTGTTGGTGTAGTTATTTTAGTTGCACAAAGGCTGAACTTACTAGTTGTTACTGCTATTTGTGTATTCATACAACTTTGTTGAATTTGAAATTTTGTACATCATCAAGTTGGTGTCTTCATTTGTGTATTCAAATATAGGTACTCATCTAACACTATCGTAACTCTGACTGAACTTCAATCATCATGTACCTAACCCTGGAGTTCCCTCAATGCAGAATTGAAACAAAGTTAGAAGCTTACCGAATTTGCAAAAGTCTTCTCGATGTGCAAATTTCCTTTAATCTACACAATACACAAAGTTGACAGAAATTAATGAATGGAGTAAAAATGCACATGGCCCTGAGATTTCGATGGCAAGAGAGCTCACCTTAGAAATTGAGAAGACAAATGACCTCCAGAATTGCATAGAAACCTTATATCCATGTTGGAACCTTGTGCCTCAAGTTTACTAGTCAAAATTTGACTTTTGAACTTTGGACCTTTTGCTTTGTTCCTCCTTATGTTTAAACTTTTTACATATTATATTAAAATTTTGGGCTATATGTAATACAAAGATACTTAGGAGTTTTTATCGCATAGTTTACCATATCAATTTTATGCATGTGTTGTAGGTAAAGTGGGAAGGGTTGAAAAACATGTTCAACAACAACGGAATGGAGATTTAATGTTGAACGCCATCAAGCATGAGTGCGGATACCGCTAACACCTGCAACATATCTTGAGGTAAACATTTATTTTTATACAAGTTTAAGATTGATTGTTGATTGATCTTCTATACTATGTTGTTTGTAGAATAACCTTTATGTGGATGTACAAACCTTTTTTTTTATTAGCAATTGTAATAAGTTCAACTGGTGTTGGTAATAGCAAGTAGACAACATGGTTCATTTTCTTCCCTAGGTTCAATGGATTCTCTTCGTTTCAATTCACTTGGATTCAAAAGATCGCATCACACATGATCTATATTCATTATCATCATGTCTGAAATGATATGAATTCCATTTACACCAGTATTTAGGGATGCACAAGAGGTGTAGCATATTTAACCCCTACTGGATCAAGTGTCAAAAATGGGCTTTTTGGAAGTTTGGTCAGATTCCTATGGTGTCAATTTCCACCATTTCTCTTTGAAATTTTTTCTATAGAAAGGCATTACGAAGACTTTAGTGGGAAAACAATTTTCACCTAAATTGGACATTTGATAAAAAAATTAGGGTTTTGAATTTCAACTGGGGAGAGTAGACAAGTCGGGCAAGTCCAAAAAGTTTTGCTAGGACACTCTGTTGAATGTGAGATTTTCAATACTTGCAAGTAATATTATTTCCCTCGATGTTCTCAAAATAAGTTCTTGTCTTTAGTGAAAAATAGCATACCAACCCAAGTCAAACATTTTCACACATTGTCAGTCAGTGTTGGGCAAGGTACCAAAAAAACTTCTTGTTTTCCAATTAAAACCTAGATATCTTTTTATTTTACATTTTTTTTTTCCACAACAATATGTGGTGTAAACCTTCTTATTGACCATTTGGTCCTTTGGATCACCAATCCAAAACATAATAAGTTCACAAAAAATTACAGTGTGAATTTACAAATTCCGAACTTCCACTCCTTGCACAATTGTTTTGACTATGCTAAACCCATTCTCTACCTCTAAAAATTGGTGTACAAGGAACTAACATCATGCTTAACAAGTTGGTTATGGATTTAGACCTTGTGTAGTGCAAAATATTGACACCAAGTGAAGTCAAAGTCTGCTGATCGACTACACGCATGGAAGAAAATGAACCATATGCTTCACTTCAAACATTATCACTTTCAATCCGTGTAGTCAAAGTTTAAGAAATTTTGTTTAAATATTACTTAATAAGTTTTAATGGAGATCCTACAGTGAAATCTAGAAATAAAAGTTTTCGTTTCCTTTTTTGTTCATTGCGCTGGAATCCAACAATTTTGAGGTGTTTTTGGTGTAAAACTATCATTGTATCTTCAGGGTTAAAGACTCCGTGCAAGGAGTTCATGCTCTACAAATTTTTAATTTTTTAATTTCAAACATTTTTTTATCAAAACGTCCAATATCATCATCATATTTTGAACAGTAAATATGTGTTTAGAATCATATAATTCATCAAATGAATGGTGCTTTGAACGTTAACTGTCCGTACATGCATTTTGACTAATGTGCAGCCATAATGTTCCTATTTTTTCAATAGGGATAATGGAAAGCCGCACAATTCAAACTCCTTCGATATGACCACACATCCAAATGGATAATATGCTTTCCAATAGCTCTGTGGGGGCTCGATTAGTACGAGCAGCACGTGCAAGGCAAATTCAACAGAGATCTGTTGGGATCATGACATCTGAATTAGAAAGGGCGGTAGAATTGCTATCTGAGAGAGGAGATGTGGTGGGTCTAGCAACCATGGAGCATGCATTCAAAAGTGGCATGGAATTGAATGGGTCGAAGTTGTTCCCATTCGAGGTGGCGGTGCGTATCTCTAGGGTAGATGATGCATTGCATTGGACTGGAGAGATTGTAGGAGAACGCCTTGGCATGTGTGTGGGCTTGATCATTCGTTGGCATCGGTCTTTGCTACGTATAGTGCCTGTAGAACGTGATATTACAAGTGTCCATGGTGACATTGGATCACAAATAGCGCCTACACAAGTGATGGCCCCAGAATTTGATTTTCCTCAGTTCATCAACACACCAGGATCCACCGATAGGTCTCGACGCAGGTAGTCAAGCTTCTAATGCCGTAGATGAAAATTCACCGTTTTCCCAACCTACTCCCTCAAACATCCAAGATTTGCCCCATATAGATGGATTTTCTTATGTTAGACCAGCACGTCGTCCCTATTCTATGCAAAATAGGAGAAGAAGAGATTCAAGAGAGCCATCATTGACAGAAGCTGTACCATGTAAGGTATCCCTTAGAAGCGTACAAATTGTGATGGCACAAGGAGGATGCAAACGGAATTGTTTGAGGGACGTTCCGGCAAGGTATCTATTGGACATGCGATATAATGCATGGGCCAATGAGTTTTCAGTACGAAGTACGTGGATGAGACAGATGCTGGTTTCTTTTTACACAAGGACGGAAGGAACTCGTCGAGACAAGTTTGTTACAAAGTTAGATGAGAAAGAAGTTTACAATGCTTGTTACGCTCTTGGAGTTGGATATTTACACAGGCGCTTTACGCAATTGAAGAAGGATTGTCTAATATATGGAAGAGTGACATCGATTCACGGCAATACTCTTTCGGATCCGATTCGAGAGAGCACTAGAATGTCCGCGGCAGATGCTTGCTTTAAATCGTTTGTCGATGAAGCTGGTTGTCCTCAACCTCATCATTGTATTCGCCGTAAGAGTGACAATGAAGTGGTGCCTCTCATTCTTCTTCCTATGAATACAACCAAATTTGATGTATTCAATTACGTGAACGAGGAGGTGAAGAGAATTTGTAATGGGGAAACCATTTCTATGAGTTCGTTCCGGAGGATGTGGCGTATCAAGTATCCCCACGTTCAGGTACCTCCATTCTCGAGATTCTCAAAGTGTTATCATTGTTGGGAATATAAATGTACCATGGAGGGAACCACCAATGCGGATGCAAGAATAAAGATAAAAGAGTTGTTTCTGTTGCATCTGCGCAACCAGATGGAAGAACGTAGGCATTATTGGATATTCAAGAGGTCGTGTTATATTAGCCCTGAGTTGTACATGTGCATCATAGTGGATGGCATGGACCAAAATACGACCATGGTACCGAGGATGCGTCAGACTGTGAAGAACATTGAACACCAATTTGTGAAGACCCATCTGTGTGGTGCTCTTGTACATGGTATTGGTTTATATTGCGACGTGTGGTTTGGGGCTCACCACAAACACGATAGCAACCAAGTCGTGAGTACATTGTTGTACGTAATAGGAGATGTGCTGCGGAGGAGGGGCTTTTTGCCACCAACACTGCGAATCCAGGCGGACAACTGCACACGCGAGAACAAAAACATTTATATGTTTGCTCTATGTGCTACATTGGTGGGATTGGGGTTTTTTCAAGAGGTTGAACTATCCTTTCTTATAGTGGGCCATACACACGAAGATATTGATCAACGCTTCAGTTGTATATCAAATACGTTGAAGAGGTCGGACGTGGACTCGTTGAAGGAAATGATGAGTCTTATAGAACGAGGAACATCTCCTACTGAGGCGTTTGTTAGCGCCCGGCTGCTAGAGAATGTATGGGATTGGAAATTGTTCATAACTCCTCACTTACTAACATGTCATGATTCATTGGTGGGCATAACATTTCCGCACCACATGCGATTCTATATGGACAATCGAGGAGGGACTCGTGAGGTTCGAGTACAACACAAGCATTATTGCAAAAATCCATGGGGACCGGAGGCAGGGATGAAAACTTTGAGGTCATTGCCAAGTAGGGATGAGCGACCAGTGTTTGCAGAAGTATTTGGAGCGGACGAACAGGAGTTGAAGGCGTTGGATGACTTCATTGTATATAAACAAAGTTGCATCCAAAGATTGCAGCATGAGGATAAGAATCGTGAGGCAATAGTAGAGGCTGAAAGATTGAAACTGTATTTAGCTGAATTTCCACACAAAGACCGTAGCAATGAGCATCGTTCCTCACCGTTTTGGCCTTCAGAGTTCTCCAACACCGGACCTATAGAGAATGCATCTTTGGATGTAATGGATGGTGCAAGTGAAGAAAATCACGAGGTAGATGTCGTAGAGCAGATAGTGGCGATACTTCCAAATGCCGAGGCTCGAGGATACTTTGGTTCTCGTAGAGGAAGACCCTCTAATCAAGCACTGCGCAGGACACAACGAACAGAGTGCAACCATGTTGAAGAAAGAGCCGAAGAAGGAGCAATGTATGAAGGTAATCACGACCCATTTCCACCATTTAATCCACAATCTGATATCTGTTGTGGACAATTTGTAGCCTTGAGTGTTGATCGAGCAGAAATAGAAGGCGGTGTACCATTCTATGTAGGGAAAGTGATTGAGGAAGGAAAAAACCGATGGAGACTTAAGATATAGGTTTGTTGGTATTGGCCCTGCATCCAAAGGGGGGTTGGTGATGGACATGGGTCTTCTACACAACCGTATGCAAATTGCATGGACTCAATATGGGAGCCATCTGGAGAGAGCCATAGTTGGGTAGAGAAAGATGCATGCATTTTTTCATGGGTAGACTCTCCGGAAAGAACCATGTCAGAGGCCAACGGGTGGAGAAAGCGCAATGTGTTTGGAGTGCAGGTTGAAAGCAGGATTCGCATTCTTCAATCGGCAAAGGCTCACATACTACAATATATTGCAATGCAAACCGAAGCTATCGATGACGACCGTCTGCAAATAGCTCTAAATTCTATGGAGTAGATAGTGTGCATTTTTGAGAGTATACTAGTTGTGTATGGTAATTGATATATAGTGTATGTGTAAGAGTAGTATATTCTAAAGGTGATGTAAGACGTTATGTCATTAATCCTATAGAGTAAAGGTAATTTTACTATTGGTGCTAAGTCCATTTGTAGAAGAATCTATATTTAGTTTCCACCATTGTATGCATTATATACTACGTTGAATATCTTTTAATCAACTGCCAACTCTTGCATAAAGTATGTTTTTCTGTGATTATGCCTGTTTGTATACTACAATCCTTCAAATCTATCTTTGAAATATTGTGAAACTATATTAAATACACATTTATCTAGTATTAATGAGGGGCCACCACAAATTAGTTGAAAATGCCAAAAAATTGCTTCCAATATGAACAACCATGATTGTACATAATATTGTTGCAGAAGCTCAATTTTTTTTCTTTGTTTTTTTTTTTTTTTCAATTTTGACACTTTTGTTCGCAATGGCCGCCGTTGTACCCAAGTGCACTTTTAAATGGCGAAGTGCATAATTGCTTAATTGCGTGTTATATGGTTGGTCATTGATGAGATAACAATATCATTGGCCGGCCGCTAATGGACTTCAGATAGTTTAATATTACATCAATGTAGACATCAACAAACAAGGGTGAAGGAGAAGAGCCTTACCAAGGCCATTGGAGTCACGTTGCCTCCGCCCCAAGTGTTCAAGATGGTGACACTCGGATCGACATTCACCAGTGTGGATTGCAAAATTGTCACAAGCAACTCTAAACTCCGATGGCATTCTTCTCTAGCCCAGTTCTTAAGCAAGGCCGAGGCATCGTCGTCATAGACTAGACTCAAAGGCTTTGTCAATTCAGTTACGTTTTAGAACTGGCGCAAGCGTTCTCGTAGAGCTCATGGTTGATTGAAGAGGATGCCTACATGCATAATGGATCTCTCATCCATGGCGGACGGACAAAATTTTCTGCTAGAGTCTGGAAGGTAGCGGATAATTTGGACTACAATATCCACATTCTTAGTTCAACATTCAATCTCGATTACAAAATTTGACTTGGTGCCTATGATATAAAGCGAGGAAACTCATAATTACTATCATTCCCCTCTCATCAAACCACCCTATTCGCAACAACTTTGAGTCCGTCTTTGTTGCAGTCGATCGGATCCCCATATTATTAAAGCAAAAAACTATGAACATTTCGCGCTCAACCTTCTTAAGTTTGAAGTCTCTGAGTTGATCGATCATGCTCACGGGTCCTCACCAATGAAGCTGCCTCAATCCCATTAGATAAAGACTTCTTGCCACTTATTATATAAGTTGGCTAAGGCGAAGGTGCAAGGCAACTTCAAGGTGTCCATCTTTGAGTCCTTTCCCAACAAAGTAGCAAGGTATTTTGTGTAGCCCATTCTTCGGTCACATTTGATTTTAGACTAAACTATTGAATTTATGATGTATTAGTTAGAAATTAGTGATGAAATGTTGTTAGTGGGATTAGAGCTCCGAAGATTTCATCAACTAGTGGAAAGAAAAAAAATTGGAGTGTTATTGATAAATATTAGATGCGAGAAATTAAAGAGACAAGAAATTAGAATGACTTCCAGTAGTATTTTACCACTTTATTATGGAGGTTAGTCATACATATCAATGCAATAATTTAGTGGTATTATGTAGTGCAAGGCCAAATGGTATAAGAGAAAATATAGATTAGTGAAAAAGATGATTGGAAAAAATGGTTACAATTTAGAATTTAGAACTTAGAGTTTGGAATTTAGGATTTAATTTTTTTATAAAATTTATAAGTTGAAAGGGTGAGATCTAAATTAGAAGCAGAAGAAAAAAAAAATAAGGAAGAAAAAGAATGAGAATAAAAACAAGAAGAAGAAAAGGGATTGGAAAAAGTTAATGACTGCTATGGCGGGTATGGCTGGCCATGGCCGACTTATGGATATGGCCGCCATGGCCATTTGAGAGTGGGGTGTCAGCCATAGCGGTTATGAACCAGTGGGGTTCCAAGAAGGATATCAACCCTAGGAGAGTCGGTGAAGCAAGTGGCGGAGAAGTTGGGTCTTCACAATGCGCAGCTCAGAAATACGTGGAATTCTTGTACGCTCACATGGGCAGCTAGAGAAGCGCTGAGGTGAGCAGCGCGTGGGACGTGAACGTGGGTGCACGAGAGGATCGGAGCTAGTCCGAAGCAGCTGAGGAAGGTCACGGGGCGCCGGCTCAAGGGCGAAAAAACTAGCCTGCAGACACGGCAGCAACAACAGTAGTCAGAGGGCGGAGAGAGGACGAGTGTGTGTGAGGACGCTGTAGCGGTGTGTGGATGCTCGTCGTGTAAGCGAGATCGTGGTGGTGGTGTGTGAAGCGCTTGTCGTGTGGGCGAGATCGCGGTGGCAATGTGTGAAGTGCTCGTCGTGCGAGCGAGATCGTGATGGCGGTGTATGAAGCGCTCGTCGTGTGGGCGAGATCAGGTGCCGGCGCTCGCTGTGTAGGCGGAATCGGGCTTTGTGTGGGTGTGTTGGAGGAGCAGCGGTCACGCGGGAGCAACAACAGTCATAGGGGGCAAAGTCTAGACGAGCTGAGGCGCGTTCAAGCGGCAGAGCAACCCTCCGAGCAACTACGAGGTGGATGTTGCGGTAGGGTGGAGGAGTTCTAGAGGAGTTGTTGGTAGCGGAGGGACAAGCGGCTAGAGAGTAGGAGGTCTATGACCGTGACTGTGGTAGGGAACTGGGAAGGAGGATCACTAAGGTTCTCTGACTACGAGAGCGGAAATAGAGGCTCAACTTTGGTGGCAATGTTTGCATCTTCGCGTGCAAGCTAGATCCCGTGCACAAGGACCTTGTTGCGCAACAGGGTAAAGAGTTGATCCATGTATCGTTTCTGATGCGAGATCGTCCCCTTAATGTTATGTTTTTCTTTCTTTCTTCACTTGGCTTGTTTTTTTTGTGTTTTCCTGAGTGTTCTTCGTGGTTGCATGTGAAGTGCTCATTATCCTTGGTTTGCATGCCGAAGGTAGGGTGTTCATTGATGATCCTCATCCCATGCAATTACTGCTCGTGGTGCCATGGATGTGGGTCGGATGCACTTTGGTGGTGTAAAGATGGCTAGACCGATGTTTGTTGACACCTAAGCACTCAAGCTAGTGATCCAATATCCCTTTGTGAGATTTCGACTCGTGGTGTTCTTCTTGGTGGTGGGTGTGTGATTGTAGGATTGTCAGTGCAGCCGCTGTTTGTGTCGTGGAACTAGGTGACCAATGTCTTCTTGACGGTGTGGAAGCGCTCTACGAAACTGGGAAGAATTGAGATTGAAGACATCCAGTTTGCACCAATTCTACTCATTCGTAGTGTTGTTCTTGTGTGGATTTATGTAGTACGTGGTGCACGTGGAGTCACGTAATTGTGAAGGGATTCTATTTTAGGGTGCACATGTTGATATAATTCTGCAAACTTAATGTGATGTGTGTTTGTTGAATCTACAGGTTGGTGGTGAATTGGGCGAGCAGTGTGTACACTAGAGCTATGTCAGGGTGACCACTATGGTTGTGGTTAGAGCATAACCATAACCCTAATAAGTAGGAGACAAAAGGAAAAGATAAACAATAAATACACAAAATATTAAATTGTTAAAAGAACTTATGATATAGCGAAAGAAAAAGGACAAGTCAGTTCAAGTAAAATTACTTAAAATTAAACTTTGAGTTTACTTATTGTCCTTTATGGTGCAGTAATTGCACTTGGAATAGCTCGTGGGTTGCTAGAATGTAACTAATTAGATTAAGCTATCTCATTTAGGAAGTTAAATTAATTCTGAATCCATAAGTAAGAATTAGTTTGCACTCCATAGGCCATATTAGAGTTGCATTAAGCCGAAACCTATAAAAATTATTGTGTAAAAGTTGAGAAAAGCTTGGAATCGAATCAGGTCAAGAGATAGCACCATGACAGAAGCACAGGCCACAGAGCCAAACCTGAACACTTACGAAGAAGTCATAAATATCCAAGGCACTGACTCACCAGGCCTCACACAGCCTACTGTGACCACCAGACGCCCTGAGATATCAAATTCACTGCACACGTAGAAAAACTCACAGGAGAAAATTTTGGAGTATGGAAATTCCAGATGAGTGTCATGTTTCGTGCAAGGAAAATGCTCAGCATTGTAGACGGGTCTCTCACTCAAGAAGCGACAGATAATCCTGAGGACTGGGAAGACAAGGACACTGCCTGTCAATCTATGATCTTGTCTGCAATAGACCCCAAGTTAATGCACAGACTGCGAACATGCAAGATTGCAAATCAGATGTGACGTCGCTTGTGCACTGTGTACGAGCTCAATGCCACAGAGAACGTGCAACTTCTGCAACAAAAGTTCTACGAAATGAAGATGAGGCCCGGGACAGAAGTCATGGATCACATAAGTTCAGTCGAGGAGCTTGCAAACCAACTAAACGATCTTGGTGAATCTGTATCGGAGCAAGCAATTGTATGCAAGATTATGTGTTCTTTACCGCCGAGTTATAGACACATGATATCTGCATGGGATAACGTGCCTCATTCCATGCAGACCATCGAGGCCCTCACTTTTCGACTCCTCCGAGAGGAGAGCAAGAATCGTGTGCAGGGCAAGACCGAAGAAGAAAGTGAGAAAGCTTTCTACACGAGCCGTGGCTAGAGATTGGGAGCAAATCAAAAGGCCATGACACTAGTGGAAAAGAAGAAAAAAGCGAGCAGGATTACCGAGCTCAAGAAAACAACTCGCTGCAATCGTTGTGGCCAGAAGGGGCACCGGGAGTGGGACAAAGAATGCCCGGAGAGGAAGGGAGGGCAAGGAGTAAACAAGAATAGCGGTGATGCCAAGAGCGACGCCAACACCGCAGCAAGTGAAGAGCAAGACAGTTTGGCTTTTATGGTCCATAGTGGACACGAGATATATGCAAACAATGCGTGGTATCTTGATGGCGGCGCGATAGAACACATGACCGATCGCCTTGATTGGTTTAGCACGTTCTTAGAAATTTCTGAAGGACAGTGGCCAGCAATGATTGCAGAAAATACAAAGTTATGGGTGCGTGGCGTCAGTCAAATCCGAGTGGAGTGCCATATCAACCAAAAGTGGGAGCAACAAGTTTTGGACCAGGTACTTTTTGTTCTTGCTCTTCGCAAGAATTTGTTTTCGGTAGGAAAGGCTGCACATAGAGGGTTCAATACCACGTACACACGTCAGACGTGTTACCTTACGTCTCAAGAGGGCAGAGGAGAGATTGTGCTAACTGGCACAAGGACCGACAAGTTCTATCAACTTGAATTAGTGGTAATCCACCCAGAAAGCCAGGCAAACCTGACATCGACCAAGCCCACGTCACAAGCATTGGTGGCACCTTCAGCAAAATAGCTCGATTTATGGCACCAGAGACTCGGCCATGCCAATATCGGCACCATCATTTACATGCAGCAACATGCATATGTTGATGGCCTGCAGATATCGACTCATGCACTCCCCAACCATCCATGTGAAGGGTGCGCAATGGGAAAACTTCACCGCAGCTCATTCCGGAAGGCCAGCATGACACCACCTGCAAAGGAACCAGGAATATTTTTCCATGCAAATATTTGCGGGCTGATAAGCAAGCGTTCTTTAGGTGGCGCACGTTATTTTCTTTTGTTCAAAGATGATTACAACGGATATCGAATTGTTTACTGCCTAAAAGAAAAGTCCGAGGTTTTTGCATGCTTCAGAGCCCTTCAAGCCTCTACGGAGAAATACACTGGACACAGTATAAAGAAGCAGCGGAGTAATGAAGGAGGCGAATTTGTCAACAAGGAGTTTGCAGCATATCTCACAGCCGAAAGGATCTGCCATGAGACAACTGCACCATACTGCCCAGAACAGAATGGCAAAGCTGAAAGAGAGAACTGCACACTCGTGGAGTGTGCACGGACTCTACTGCATGCCAAGCAAATCCCCTTGTGCTTCTAGACAGAAGCGATCCAAACAGCAACGTATGTGCTAAATAGAATTGGATCACGAACAAGAAACTTTGTAACACCATACGAGTTATGGAAAAGAAGGCGTCCATCGATCGCACACCTAAGAGTTTTCGGGAGCCTGGCATACGTTCACGTTCCAAAAGCAAACCGACGGAAGCTTGATCCCAAGAGTATCAAGATGGTTTTTGTCGGCTATTGTCTCACGACGAAAGCTTATCAACTATGGGACCCAAGTCGACGTCGCATTGTTATCAGCATGGACGTTATATTTGATGAATATACGTCACCTCACCAAGTTATTAGCACTGAGGCATACTCAGGGCTTTTCTCGCTTCAGACCTAGCCAACAACTGTTGAGATCCAAACTGGACCAGGTGGAGCCGAGCCTTCATCGCCCATAAATAGACCAAGGTCCACCAACGCAAGTCACAGGGAAAGCCAACATGCAGCAGACAGTCCAGGAGCGTCAACTTCGGACAATCATACACCTGTATCGTCAAATCCGCCAAGCGACCTCCACCTGTACGTTGATCTCCATGAGAATGCAGCTGGCCAGACTAGCCACAAAAGTCCAGCCCTTGGTAATGCCAAAGCCAAATCACCTCGACCAATAAGAACCAAGCAGGCACCTGCCAAATACAAGAACTACTACGTTCCAAACTCTTTCGTTGGGGTTGCCACATCTACACAGATCCTTATGGATCCAGAGAACTACACAGCTGCGATGGCAAGCCCCGACGCGCAAGAATGGCAGAAAGCCATGAACGTGGAATATAAAGCGCTCATGAAAGCAGGGACGTGGAAACTTGTGTCACTTCCTGCAGGCCAAAAACCTGTCTCATGCAAATGGGTATATCGTATCAAGACCAGCGCGGATGGATCCATTGCCAAGTACAAGGCGCGCCTCGTCGCAAAGGGTTTCACCCAAACTGAAGGCATTAACTATGATCAGACATTCAGCCCACTGGTTAAATATGAGTCGATTCGCACTATGCTTGCGATCGCTGCCCAACAAGACATGCGTCTTGCACAATTCGACGTTCAGACAGCTTACTTGAATGGTTTGCTTGACTTTATCATTTACATGAAACAACCTCCTGGCTTTGAGGTTGCTGGAGAAAACGGTGTTATCTTAGTATGTCTCCTAATCAAAAGCCTCTATGGCTTAAAACAGTCTGGACGTATTTGTAACTCAACGTTCGATGAGTTCCTGACCAAATTCGACCTTAAGGCCACAGAAGCAGACCCGTGTGTATATGTCTCCACATGAAGACCATATCTTATTCTTTCATAGATTGGTGCTTCATCAAGCCGGGAGTAGCATGGATTTGATGACAAATTTTTTTGCTGGGAGAGATTTATGTCCAAATGGATTGCAAGCTCTATGGCCGTCTTCTAACGCCTTGTACATTATTTCCTACTCCTCACCACTCGTCTTGACCGTCAGATGGTCTGCAAACGACAATGCATCAACCACCAACTATACCTTTTGTTCTTTCTTTAATGCCATTTTCTTGGACACTTTGAAAAACGACTCTCCAATTTTGGAAGTTCCAGCAACTTCATCCACAATGTTGTTTGCCGCAAAATTCAAGTATTTCAGGCAGAAGAGTGTATTCTTGCACCTTTGTGCCGCGCTCGTGGTGGAGTCGTTTTAATTGTCCATTCTTCATCTTGTCTGTTTCTCCATCCATGCTTTTACAGCGATTGCATTTGGCCCCATTGACTCTCTCCGTAGTTCCGCTTGGCCAGGGTCCCGTGAAGAAAGGGAGAGGACCATTGCTCCCGCCTCTACGTGTTTCCAAATCATTGCTCATAGTAGATGACCCAACCCTTGCCAAGGAAAGTTGTCGAGTTAGTATCACGCGCTCCACACCATCGTTTGGGCCAAGTGCGCTACGGTAGAAAAGCGGCTCGACTATGGTTGAAGAGCTCTTTGCCTTTAGACTTAATAGAGTTCTTTCAATCAAAGCTATACTTTGAGCAGATGGCCGCCGAAACAAATTTTGGATTGGCATGTCTTTCTCTAAGTCTGGTTCCATTCCCTGAGGTTCAATTTGAGTGCTCTTCACAACTTCAATAGATTCCATGGTGGCAATTGGCTCATCGACTTCATAATTGTTTCCACCACTGCTCACTTTGTTTCCATCGTTTGGAGATGTATAATGTGCTACAATGCCAATGCCATAACCGTTGAGCTGAAGGCCATAGCTAATAGAGGGGCCTAAGGCACTAGAGCCCTTAGAGTTGGTCGAGTGATTCTCCGAAATGTTATCATCTTGATCAAGATTGCCCCTCAATGCTGACCCATTTTCCTCTGCTCTTGCTTCTTAGACATGATTTACACTCAATAATTCTACTATATTGTGGATTGCTGGTGCGTTGATCTTGTTAAAGGCAAAAGGATCCAATGGCTCATCGAGGACGTTGTGAAAATGGTCATGTAGTGCATCTCCGTCGTCCTCGTTGTTTGCTAAGTTGACCCTAGGCGGGCTATGATCTGACAAGGGGTTGTTGTTGCCCGCAAGGTCTTTCCAATCGCCACCCAACCAAATATAATCCCCATCATCAGATTCGGTGTTGTCTTCCTCCGTGTTCAAAGGAAGTCCCCCATCAGGGTCAGACTCCTCCAAATGCACATTCTTGCTGTACCATCAAACTGGGTCCGGACGAGCATGTTCTCGGAGCAATCGATTATTTGTGTAGTCATAAACCAAATCTTCCGCCTTTTTCACTCCTAAATGATTTCGGCTCTTACTATGCACAAAAGAATACATGGTCCTCTTACGCTCACATGACAAGGCCAAACATGTTTGTGCTAGCATAAGCTTTGCAATTTGAGGCAATGATTGCGCGCCCACGTAATTTCAACACTAGTGGGGAAACAAATTGTTGTTAATCTTCCTAGCTTCCAATGATGAGTATAGGCCTTGCAATTCTTCATACTCTATGATTTCAATCATTACTTCCTCAAAGGACACTCTAAGTGGAACACAGAGTTTGCGAACAACACTATTTAGCGCCCTTTTGGCCTCACAATCGTTTAGAATTTGCAAGTTATAGGCCAGAAAAGGATTCAATAAAGCCCTTGCGTAATGAAGATATGTTGTCATCCTTTCCCCACGGGCAAGGAATGATCCTTCAAGGCAAGTTGCAATTTTGGCAGCATGTTGAACAGCTCATTGCGTCGCTTTAACACGTGCTCGTTTTGCTTATTCATGGAACACCATATTTGTTATATTGGGAGATTTCCATGATTTTGAAGATATATGATCTTTGAAGTATCAACATATATAGACATTTGTAGGTGCAAAGCATATAGACAATGCACCAAGAATACTATATTTTATTACATGGATGGACCAAATTAGCCGAATGTCCAAAAAAATGGTAACCGTAAAGGAAGCATATACCATTAATCCAAGCTTTATTCAAAACTTCATGAAAAACAGTCACAAACAACACTCATTTATCCCGAGGCAAAACACAATCGTCCTATTACTAATCAAATTGTCTAGAGAGTTCCTCCATAAGCCTGTATACGCGTCTTCAAAAAAGCCCTCTAACTTTGCCTAGTCCATGTTGCGCCATCCTCTTGCATTAATAAACTCTCTAGAAGACGCTGTAAACCCCGCCTACGCACCTCGTCAATGTTTGATTTGGGCAGCGAGTCTTGGCGGGTGGGAGCTAAAGGAGAGCATTTGTTTCCAACACCATTTTTTGAGAGAATACGGGGGCGAAGACATTTACCAGATGGTTCCTGCACAATAGGCGCCACATATAATCCAAACAAATACACTTTAGGTCGAATACTCCTACACGGCACGCATGAAAATTGTATCATTAAGATCCATCCTAGTGCACTTTAGGTTGAATGGAGCAAAAATGCTGAAGGGTAAATTCACAGAGCACATTTAACATCCAACGAATTAAAACAAGCTCAAATGAAGCAAAACTACATGAGTGCAATGTAGCTCAACAACAAACCAAGTTTGCCTAGGAAAGAACGACTCAATAGTGCAATAACTTGGAGGTCATCATAACACGCACCGTGAGCGAGCGTTGGTAAGTAGCATTCCTTAAACCGTCATAGAGAATACGCTTTGCCGGAGTACAATTATCTAGATTTAGACGCGGAGACCCTGGAACTAAACGAGGCCACTGCGGCAAAGGTGAGTTGTTCCTTTCATGAATTGGCTCCCGCGCAATAGGGCTTTCAACAACTCCGTCGTCCACTGCCATGGTCGAATAATCCATGGATGACTGCGCGATTGCAGCAGAGTGCAACAAAAGCCCTTTACTCCGAAGGGAAAGGACGAATTACTCTGGGCCTAGCAAGGAATCCACGGATGCCTGACAATCACAGTCGTGTAGAATTTTCAACCAAAGTGGCACTCACATACCTCAAAACAATAGATGAAAATTCCAATCATTCAAAACATGTCGACATTCTATCAGCAGTAGGTATCCATTCCGCACAACAAACAAAGTGGTGAAACATCTCGGTTTCAATTATCAAAAATAATATATACACAAAAAATGGTCCAACAAACTTTACAAAATGGAGCTGTAGTCAATCGATACAATTTAGCTCTATCCGACCTAAAGAGTAATAAGGATCTAAGCGTTTCCAATGGCATTTAGAGCGGAGATTCTGAGAGGCTTGGATTGCGTTCCAGATACTCGCAGACTGACCACACATCTTTTGATCATTATAGAACATCTCTTGGCTTGAGGGATGTTCGGCCCGATACTGCGCTAGGCCACCTAGAAACAGAGGAAGGTCAGAGAGGTATGACACCAATTTCTCCAGCACTACAGAATCATCTCTCGCGCCATCATGTTTGTGCAACCATGATGGAAGAAGGACGTTCTCCGGCAAATTGAGCACATGTTTAATCGGGCTATCGTCAATGAGAAGCGTATTCGCCGAAGTATACTCACGACCCAACCTATTGAAGAGATGGTTCGATAAGGTCTTCAAGAAGATGTCCTTCTGAGTACCAAATTCCTTCAGGTAGATTGTTCTGGCACTGACTCTACGCTCGGAAACCCTATCGCAACTCTCCTGACCAAAGATCCTGAGAGGGTACGAAGAACTATGCTGAAAAAGATATTTACATATTTGACGTGTTGTAGATGTCATCATCGAACTCCAGATCGTGATGATGGCAAACTTAGACAACTTCGTGAGGAATTTAGCACAACTAGGGCGCATTCAGACTAGTTTAGGGCCTATTTCCGCTGGCAGCGAAGCCGAGTGAATGGACGAGTTAGAGTTCCTAGATCCACTGGCCTGCCACGTAGGCTCACACGTGCATAGAATCCCATTGAGGTCTAGCACAACATTCAACCACCTGCCCTCAAAATGTGATAGAACTCTAGGTATTTTTTCTAGATTACTGGCACCACTCATTGATGCCTCGTAGACCTGGTTCAAAAATGGTAGAAGAACAAACAATATCACTAAAGATTCATTAACAATGACGGGTCAACAAAATGTAGAACCAAAGAGGCAAACGGGGGGAGGCGTCATGGAGGGAGAGTAGAGTGTGAAAAGTATTAGAAGAGTACTGTGAGCCAAATAAACCCCCCCTAGTGGGAAGCTTATCTTGAACACAAGATCCTACTTTGAGGGATTCAGCCCCTTGTTCAATCAACAATCAAGACATACATGCATACCTCCCATTTAGATCGCAGCGGTTCATGATGTGTTTAACGCAATGTTTTATCTATCATGAGTGCATTAGGGATGAATTATATCTTTGACTTATTGCCGGACTTTGAACCTCTTTATCTTTTGCCTTATGGCTCCGTTTTCTATGTTTTTTTTTTTGTATTCTTATTAGTTTTTCTTGCTTAACACGATGGCAGCCTTCAATTAACCATTTGATTCAATCCTAGACCCACAGCCAACGACCAGCAGTGTTCACTTAACATATGCATTCATTTAATATCATGCACTACACATTCACATGCATTCACACAAGTAATCCCATTCCAACCTTACTAATGACAATTAAACCACCAATTGGTTGAATTTATAACAAAACCCTAATCCTAGTGAAAATTTGGCAGCGCTTCCGCGTAGTGTTTTTAACTAGACAATTTAGGGTTCCTTCTCCACATGCAATCAAGAGAATAATGAATCAATTGGGAAAGGAAGAAGGCTCCCTGATCCCGCTCAATTCACCCTCTGCCGTGTTTGTGTTCGTTCTTGTGATTGTGGTCGTCTTCCTCTTCTTGGTGCTCTTCACTCTGCAGCCGATATCTTCGTCGTCACAACTCCGATCCGCACGTTCTTGATCTTGTTGGAAAGCCAACTTCCTAATCTATCTATTCCTAAAATCTTAGCTTAATACAACTAGAACTCCGTGACTGACGAGGGAAAAACTGAGGCCGCGTGGGATCCGCCGCCGGTTGCTCCAGCTGGTCGTCCTTGCTCCGCGGCTCGTATCTTCGTCTTCGCAGCTCCAAACCGCACGCTCTTGGGCTTGTTGGAAAGCCAACGCTCTGATCTCTCTCCACCCGAAAAATCAACTTGATTGGAGCAATACTCCGTGACTGACGAGGGAAAGACCGAGGACCTATGGGATCCGCCGCCGATCTTCCAGCTGGTCGCCCTCGCTCCACGGCTTGTATCTTCGTCGTCGCAGTCCCAAATCGCACGTTCTTGATCTTGTTGGAAAGCCAACGCTCTAATCTATCTACACCTTAAAGCTCAACTCGATTGGAGCAAAACTCCGTGACTGACAAGGAAAAAACCGAGGCCGTTTGAGATCCGCTGGTTGCCCTTGCTCCGCGGCTCGTATCTTCGTCTTTGCAGCTCCAAACCGCACGCTCTTGGGCTTGTTGGAAAGCCAACGCTTCGATCTATCTACACCTAAAAGACCAACTCGATTGGACCGGAACTCCGTGACTGACGAGGGAAAACCCGAGGCCGTGTGTGGTGCGCCGCTGATCCTCCAGCTGGTCGCCTTCACTCCATAGCTCGTATCTTCGTCGTCACAGCTCCAAACCGCGTGCTCTTGAGCTTGTTGGGAAGCCAACGCGCTGATCTATCTACGCCTAAAATCTAAGCTTCATCGGACAAGAACTGTGCGACTGACAAGGGGAAATCTGAGGACAAGTGAGATCCGCCGCTGATCCTCCAGCTGGTCGTCCTCACTCCGCAGCTCGTATCTTCGTCGTCACAGCTCCAAACCGCGCGCTCTTGAGCTTGTTGGGAAGCCCACGCTCTGATCTATCTACTCGCTAATTTTCGTAACGATTGAGTTAAATTCCAGCCCACAAGAGGGGGAAATCTGGACCCTACCTCTCTCTCTCTCTCCACACACACGCCTCTCTAACTCCTATCTCCCACACTTCGAATGAGCGCCTCCAAGGGGGGTAACCCCAAAGCCCTTGCTCCCTTCTTGTTCCCAAGGTCGTTCCCTTTGTCGTTCACAGCCGCCAATTTTGGGTGGGCACATTAATGGTCACACTAAACAACTAGTAACTAAAAAGCAATAATTCACTAGCCACCCTTGCATTTAACACAAGTGGGTGTCCCACTAACCAAGGAATATCTAAATCTAACCTTTGACTCCATGCCACATGTGTGTGCATGATCTCAATAAGTGAGCCTCTAAACTAATTTCAACGATGCAAATACTACCTAATTAGCCTAGATTGAATTCCCCTTGTTTTGGGTTATGGCTAATTTGCCAAATGATGGTGAGGGTTTTTTCCCCAAGCCTTTGGGTCCCTTAAACTATTTTTTCCTCTTCCCTTTTCTTTGAGGCTCTTTGATTTTTTCCTTCTTCCTTCTTTTCTCCTTCTCACCATTTTTCCCTCCTTCCTATTGTTTTGGTTTTCTCCATCTTTTCTTATTTTTTTTTTTCTTTTTGTTTTCTTCTATTCTTTTAATTTTTTTTTCTTTATTTTTTGGTTATCTTCCTAAAACTTCCGGTTACCACAATGTGGCTCCCACTGATGATTTAGTGCACGGAAGGCTTAATTGGTCAATCCAATCGAAAACCAAGAACTAACCAATGGGATAACCCATTTTCACTACTAGTTAACCCTTATGGACGCGATGCGCGGTCCATTCAACCTCGTGGGCCGGTTTTGCGGCTCACACATGGCGGCCATCTGGGACAACTCGAAGAGGCAGAGAACCCCCTCTTGCTCATGGGCACACGGTCAAATTCTAACTTTTTGTGTTCGAATGACCCATGGTTGCAGCCAAAATTTGGAGGCCCAATCGTGAAGGTTGTGAACAATTCACACCTTGTACTCCTTGCACCGGTTGCCCGACGTTCGCGTGGGGAAATCCTCGCCGTTTAGGGTTTGAAGTTGAACGGAGTTGTTGGGGAAGACCTCCTTCACGAGATAGGGTCCCAACCACAAGGCGTCGAATTTCCCCGGAAAGTCCAATTTCCTCGCGTCCTGAAGGAGGACTAGCATTCCCGGTCTCAATGACCGGACCTTGTTCTGTTTGTCGAAGGCAATCTTCCTCCTGCGTTGAATGGCTTCCATGTTCTGGGCGCTCCACCGGCGCTTCTCGTCGAGCTCCTCCAATCGCTCTAACCGATCTGCTAAGGACGTGGCTATGGACCATCGTTCGGTCACGGCCACTCGCAGAGAGGGGATCTCGAACTCGATGGGTAAAATGGCTTCAATGCCGTATACCAACGAGAAGGGAGTAGCATGGGTGGTCACCTTGAAGGTGGTTCGATAAGCCCATAATGCGGCGGGTAGTTTCGTGTCCCAATCCCTCTTGGAATCGGTGACCGTTTTCCTCAAAATGTTCACGAGGGTTTGGTTCACTCGCTCAGTGTGCCCATTTGTCTGAGGGTGATAAGGAGTGGTCTTACGATGATTGATCTTGAACCGGTTGGTCATGGCTTCGATCATCTCGTTCAAAAAATGCTTTCCCCTATCACTAATGAGGATTTTGGGACATCCAAACCGGGTAATGATTTGCTCAAACAAGAACTTGGCCGCATGATTAGCATCATTTGTTTTCACGGCTCGAGCCTCGGCCCACTTGGTTAGATATTCGGTTGCCACCACAATGTGCTTCATCCCACTAGAAGAACTCGGGTGCACCTCCCCCACGTAGTCAATACCCCACTTCTCGAATGGGACCAAGGGCAAGGATACTCGTAGCGGTAGGCTCATTCGAAGGTCATTTCGGGCATATCGTTGACACGCGTCGCATCGCTTGGTGTACTCGTGGGCGTCTTGGAATAACGTGGGCCAATAGTAACCCGCGCGAAGGACCTTTTGGGCCGTCAAGGGCCCAGAGAAGTGCCCCCCACATGCGCTATCGTGGCAGGCCGAGAGGATTGTGGGGATTTCCCCGGGCGTCACACATCGACGTAGCAAGCCGTCAACCCCCCGACGGTACAATTTGCCCCCTACTATGGTAAAGTGGCGGCTATGGAGGCGAACCTTCCGTCGTTCGTTCTTGGACAGTGAATCCGGTAGAAGGTGGGTGGTAAGGAATTCAGCCACCAAGTTGTACCATGAGGGAATGGAGGACACTTTGAACAAGTCCTCATCCATGAAGTCCTCATCAATGGGGACTGTACCGGTTTCCTCTGAGAGGCGTGAGAGGTGATCCGCTTGAAGGTGCATCCGCCCCGGGCGGTATTCCACTGTGTAGTCAAACTCTTCTAAAAGTAAGACCCACCTTGCTAAACGACCACTCAAGTCCGCCTTGTTGACAAGGTACTTGATGGCCATGTGATCCACGTAGAACACTACGGGGTTGAGTAACAAGTAGTGGCGAAACTTTTTGACCGAAAAGACCATTGCCAAACACTCACGTTCGGTGGTGGTATAGTTCTTTTCGGCGGGGTTTAATTGCCTACTTGCGAAAGCAATGGGGTGGTCTTTGCCCTTAAGGCCCACAGGTTGGCACAATGTGCTCCCTACAGCCACCGCCGAGGCATCACAAAAGATATGGAAGGGCAATTCCCAATTTGGGGGCCTCAAGACCGGGTAGGTGGTTAATTCTCCCTTCAAAATCTCGAAGGCCTCTTGGCAATGGGAAGTCCACTCGAACTTCACGTTCTTTTGAATAAGTCGAGTAATGGGCATGGACTTCGTGGCGTAGTCATGGATAACCTCCCGATACCATCCTATGTGCCCTAGGGTTTTTTGTATCTCCTTGACGGTTGTGGGAGGGCTTAACTCCACAATGACCTTCACCTTGTCGGGATCCGGCTCTCGACCTTCCTTGGAGACTACGAATCCTAGCAAGACTCCCCGCTCTACAGCAAGGAAGATTTTCTCGGGATTGAGGGCAATACCGGTGCGCCTACACCGTTCAAAACTTTGTCTCACGCACATGAGGTGGTTGTCCTTCCTGGATTGGGTGCTAAAGTCATCAATGAAGACGGTCATGGATTTATGCAGGAGATCTGAGAAGGCATACGTCATGGCCCTCTGAAATGCGGAAGGGGCATTACAAAGCCCAAAAGGCATGACCAAATAGATGAACGTGCCCCATGGGGTAGTGAAGGCGGTCTTGTGGTAGTCCTCGGGGGCTATGGAGATTTGATTGTAGCCCGAGTAACCATCCATAAACGTATAAAGCTCATGACCGCCTACCTCCTCTAAGATGGTGTTGATAAACGGCAAGGGGAAGTGGTCTTTTTGGGTGTGATGGTTGAGTTTCCTATAGTCAATGCACACCCGTAGCTTCCCATTTTTCTTTTTAACCAACACCATGGGGGAGACCCAATCGGATATCTCTACGGGTTTAATGAACCCCGCTTGAAGGAGCTTCTCCAATTCGGCCTTGACAATGAGCTGAAGGTTCGGATTCATGCGCCGCTCCTTTTGTCTAATGGGAATAGTGCCCGGGAGAAGGGGAATGTGATGTTGTGTTACCGCTGGGGGAATGCCCTTGAGGTCTTTGTATGACCACGCAAAAATGTCCCCAAATTCAACCACTAGTGATTTGTATTTCACCATCTCCTCCTCGGTCAGCCCAACGCCCACCTTGATACTACGGACTTCATCATGCTCATGAGAGACCACCATCAATTTCCAATCATCATGATGTACATGTGGTTGTTGGGTAGGTCCTTTGTACCAATCATTTGGAACTTGGGGGTATGTTGCCCCCGAACCACTAGCTAGTATACCGGTGGATGTACGTCGGAAGTGGAGAGATGGGTTGAGAGGGCCTTCGTCTCCCAAAACCTCCAATTCGTCCCCTTGTGTGCCATCCACGTCCATTCCAAATACCGCCGCGGGTTCTAGGTCATCGAGGAGGGGAACTAGGCTAAGTCCTAACCCGGGTTCCATTTCAATGAGCTCACTCTGCATGAAATGCACAGATATGGCTTCGTCCGCGCTCGAGGTGGGGTGCTCCTTCAACCATTCTACAAATTCCCCGGTGGGAACCCACTCATAAAGACCCGGTCCCATGCTCTTGAATGGCATCTCGTTGGCCCTCGAGGGTTGAGCTCTATCCACCGCCTTGTGTGGTGCGAACCTCACTCTCCTGGGGGGTTGTTTTGTTAGAACCTCTTGTGATTCATCTTCGGAAGAGCCCATGCAACCGTGGCATAATCCTAGCCTACTTGGTTGGATATGGACCGTGGTAGGGTTCTCCGGTGGACCATAGGTGATGTTTGGTTTTGGGCCTCCCCATTCTACTGTGGCATTGGCAATTCGCAACCAAGGCCTACCTAGTAACAAAGGATATGCCTCCTTATTGGTGTGCATTCGAATGACTTGGAAGGTGAGGGAATACTCTACCCCCCCCGTGGTAACTTTACAACCACTAATTTGGCCTAACGGGGCTTCCGAGCTCTGATTGGCCATGTTGATGATGTATGGTGATGGTTCAGTGATGTCTAGACCCAATTTTTCCATAGTTGAGAGGGGCATGATGTTCAAGCCACTCCCACCGTCGACAAGTACGTTGGGTACCACCTTATCCACAATTGAGACCTCAATTTGAACCGCCTTGACTTCGATGTTGGGATGTGCAGATTTTACACGAGCCGCCAACCTCACCTTTGCCTTAGGCCTCCGCTTCACCGGGGTGCCCGACCTAAGGACTTTCCTCATGGATGGGGATACCTCCAACAGTTGGGCTATGGTGATGTCCGCCTTGAGACGACTCAAATCTGCCCATAAATTGTAAGGTCCTTCTCCCACGTGTCCCTCGACACGTGGGAATGTATTCACTTCGGGCCTAGGAACCGGTGGACCTTCCCATGGCTCTTGGGAAGTGGACAATGGTGTTTGTGACCTAGGTGTCCCATGGGAGGACCTTAAGTTGGCCTGTTTAGTGCCTTCCACCGCCTCCTTGGTTGTATCGTTTAGGTCAGAAAAGTGAGGTGAATCTTCCTCCGAGGTCTCATCTTCTTCTGGTATGGGTGGAGGGGGGCTCGAGTACCTAGGCTCCCGTCGGTTAGACCGAGTTTGGATTGCCAAGGCGGGTAACTCACAAGTCTTTGCTTCCTTGGTTGTGCTAACCTCGTGAAACACTACATTGAGCTCTGTGAGGGAAGGACCTTGTGTGGATACGATGTCACTTGACATGGTGGCATAGCGCACATCCTGTGGACCTTGGTTTTGTTGGCCCCCGTGGTTTTGTTGGCCCCCGTGGTTTTGTTGGCCACCGTGGTTTTGTTGGCCACCGTGGTTTTGTTGGCCACCGTGGTTTTGTTGGCCACCATGGTTTTGCCCTTGGTTTATAGGGATGTAACCGTCCTTGGTATTAACCCCCATTGGGGAAGTTTGACTTTGGCGGTTATTGTTGTAGTCATAGTAGAGGCTAGGTGGCCTAAGGGTGTTATCGGTGGTGGGGTTACGTGCACCTCTAAAGTGGTCTTGGGCTTGTTGAGGATAGTTCCCCGGTGGGGAAGGCATGGGAATTACCTTGTCCGGCCTTCGACATACTTGGGTGGGGTGATTACCCCCACAGTTACCACATACTACTCCACTTTCAACCCAACACTGCCCAGGTGCGTGTCTCTTGCCACAAGTGTGGTGGATTTCATACCGTGGTCGTGGAGGTCCCCCATAACCTTGGTTTGGTGGTGTATAGCCTTGAGGGCCATAGTTAGTTGCCACCGGTGGTTGATTCCTATGGGGCGGCACATACGGGGTTTGAGTGGCCTGGTACTGCGGTGCCGCCGCAGGGGTGGTGCAGAAGGGGCTAGTGTGCCCTGGTTGGCCACATTGAGTGCACCATAGGCCCGAGGCATGTCTACCAGACTCTATGGGTGGAGGTGTGGGGTTAGGGACTTGATTTTTAATCAACAAGGCCATTTGGTCTTGCATGGCCTTGATTTGTTGAGCTAATTGGTCCTGAAAGCCTTGTTGGCCTTGGAGGATTTCGTTCTTCATCTCCTCCTTCCAGGTGCCTCGCTCTTCGTGATAGGTGAGCTCGGGGAGAGCTACGGGTGGTCTAACGTTCAAGGGTGGAGCATAGTAGTTCCAGATGGGAACTTGTGCACCCGGGTTTCCTGGGTTAGGTTCCAGGGCCGGCCCCTTGCCCTTGGCATGGATAGGTATAAAACTAGGGATGTGGTGCTCTTCCTTCCTCCACATACGCTCTTGGTCTCGATCGACTTGCTCTATTAGCCTAGCTTGTGCCTTGGCTGCGTCTAACGATGTGGGGCGGACCTTCAGAATCTCCCTAATGGTTCCCTCACTGTTGAACCCTTGGATAAAGAATTGGGTTAAGGTGTCATTGGTGAGGAGATTGCCCACGAATCTTGTAACCACCAACTCGAATCTCCTGATGTAGGTCGTGATATCCTCCTCTGGACCTTGACGTAGCGCGGCTAGGGCTGTGAGGGCATTACTCTGACCTACCTCGGGTCTAAAATGTTCCAAGAAGGCCCTCATGAGACTATCCCAATCCTCAAAGGTTTCGGGGGGGTGATTCCTATACCACTCGTAGGCGGCGTCCTTCAAGGTACACGAGAACCACACTAGGAAATAACCGGTGTTGGTGATGAGGCACGTCGTGAGGAGCTCCAGAAAACGTTCTACGTGTGCGGAGGGGTCTTCATCCTTGGTCCCCCTAAAGGTGGGCAAATTGGGTGGCATAGGCGCCGCTTGCAAGCCCTCGGGTACTAAGATGGGTAAACCTCTTGGCTGAACCAAGGGATTAATGGGAGGCCGCACCGGGGGTGGTCTCCCAGAGGCCATGGTAGGGGCTGAGGGGGTACCTTGTGGGCTAGTGGTGGTGGTGGTGTTCACCGGATTGAATGAAGTTGAAGGAAAAGATGGAGGGAAGGGGAGGAAGGGAGTTGGTAAGGCCTCTAGTTGTCTCCTCCAAGAACCCCTCTGCCGTGTCCTCCGTGAGTTCCCTAGACCTACTCCTCCTTTCACTCGCCGGTTCCCACTGTGGTGTGAGGGAAGGTCGTTGAGACCTTGTGGCTCGGGACATCTACTCTAGGATCCAAGAGTACGGTCTAATGGTTTGTTGATGGTATTCATGTCCTCCAAAAGGTTTCCCGTCCAAGTTCCGAGGTCGTGGGTGGGTCTACACGAAGCACGGCCTAATTCGATCGGTGAGTGGGTGTTTCCAACACTCCTACTCCCGATTCTATCACGAGGATGGACTGACTCAAGACCAAGACCCAAAAATTTCTTAGTGGTGGAGTTTTAGCTCGATGAAGCCGCCGAAGAATCCTATTAAGGACTACCCTTCAAGGGTAACGACAAAAAGCTAACCGAATTGAGGGATGTCTCCACGAGCATCACCCCGTTGGAAAGCTGTCCCTCAACTGGCGCCACACGGTACAAATCCTTACTGTGGGGCTGACCTAGGCCTCAATTTGATAAAAGGTGGGGTTCCCTGGTATCCTGGTATCCCTCTTCCACCTTTTACCTCCTTGAACTAGGCATTACCCACTAGGAGGAAAACGACACAATCACGGGACGGCATGCAACAATGTGTGTATACAATGTTATCACTGTGAAGAAGACATACCTTGATGCATCTCCAGCCACCCTGTCACTGTTAGTTGAAGTCGACCGTGGACCTAATCGCACTCTATCGGTGCTAAGGCCAACCAATAAGTCACATACAATGTTATAGAGGGGGATAACTTACCTTGAAGCAACTCCAGCCAATCCACTTGTTAGCACAAGATTCGTTGCATGCAATTTCGTGGTTGGCCAACCTAGTGGTTCTAAGGCAAGTGTTCCACACGGCTCAAGTGGGAAATCAGGGTTTCCTAACCCAAGTGAGGTCACCACCTCCAAGTTGGTCCTATTTACTACTCGTGGTCCTAAAAAGAGGGTGTAGTGCACATACCGTACGCAGCGCTCCTTCCAATCAGCACCCCTACGTCTTGGATGCGTCCACGACTCCAACTCCCCACCAAGTGGCTCATTCACATACACATACGTTAACTTGCAACAATTAACTCAACTATTCCAGTTACACCAAGTTGTTCTTACCTTGGTGGTTAGTCAAGCGCGGGGGGAAGGAAGGGGCGCCCTTGTCCCATACCCGGGCACTTGCACCCTTCCCCTTCGACCTAGAGGCTCACTGGAAATCCTTGTGGATTTCCGTGGGAGGGCCTCAACCTTTCACCCCTAGGCCCCTTGCTCGACTCAAGCCACAAGCCTAGAAGGGGATCCCCCCAACACAAGGTGTTTTGTGGTTGGAGAGTCGGGAAATCCACACTCCCTTCTAGACCCCCACCTCTAAACACAACTTGGCACCTTCCTTCATTCACAAGACTTCCAAACATACACACAATTGACACTCAATCAACCATCCACGAGCAAGGTTGGGCACTTACCTCTAAGCTACCTCATGCTGCTCCATATGCCATAAGGCTAATTGCGTTTATAACCCTACATCCAACGATAGAACGATTAGCACAATCAAACCATGAACACGCCTCCTCCCGGCGGACGCACCAAAATGTGAGCCAAATAAACCCCCCCTAGTGGGAAGCTTATCTTGAACACAAGATCCTACTTTGAGGGATTCAGCCCCTTGTTCAATCAACAATCAAGACATACATGCATACCTCCCATTTAGATCGCAGCGGTTCATGATGTGTTTAACGCAATGTTTTATCTATCATGAGTGCATTAGGGATGAATTATATCTTTGACTTATTGCCGGACTTTGAACCTCTTTATCTTTTGCCTTATGGCTCCGTTTTCTATGTTTTTTTTTTTGTATTCTTATTAGTTTTTCTTGCTTAACACGATGGCAGCCTTCAATTAACCATTTGATTCAATCCTAGACCCACAGCCAACGACCAGCAGTGTTCACTTAACATATGCATTCATTTAATATCATGCACTACACATTCACATGCATTCACACAAGTAATCCCATTCCAACCTTACTAATGACAATTAAACCACCAATTGGTTGAATTTATAACAAAACCCTAATCCTAGTGAAAATTTGGCAGCGCTTCCGCGTAGTGTTTTTAACTAGACAATTTAGGGTTCCTTCTCCACATGCAATCAAGAGAATAATGAATCAATTGGGAAAGGAAGAAGGCTCCCTGATCCCGCTCAATTCACCCTCTGCCGTGTTTGTGTTCGTTCTTGTGATTGTGGTCGTCTTCCTCTTCTTGGTGCTCTTCACTCTGCAGCCGATATCTTCGTCGTCACAACTCCGATCCGCACGTTCTTGATCTTGTTGGAAAGCCAACTTCCTAATCTATCTATTCCTAAAATCTTAGCTTAATACAACTAGAACTCCGTGACTGACGAGGGAAAAACTGAGGCCGCGTGGGATCCGCCGCCGGTTGCTCCAGCTGGTCGTCCTTGCTCCGCGGCTCGTATCTTCGTCTTCGCAGCTCCAAACCGCACGCTCTTGGGCTTGTTGGAAAGCCAACGCTCTGATCTCTCTCCACCCGAAAAATCAACTTGATTGGAGCAATACTCCGTGACTGACGAGGGAAAGACCGAGGACCTATGGGATCCGCCGCCGATCTTCCAGCTGGTCGCCCTCGCTCCACGGCTTGTATCTTCGTCGTCGCAGTCCCAAATCGCACGTTCTTGATCTTGTTGGAAAGCCAACGCTCTAATCTATCTACACCTTAAAGCTCAACTCGATTGGAGCAAAACTCCGTGACTGACAAGGAAAAAACCGAGGCCGTTTGAGATCCGCTGGTTGCCCTTGCTCCGCGGCTCGTATCTTCGTCTTTGCAGCTCCAAACCGCACGCTCTTGGGCTTGTTGGAAAGCCAACGCTTCGATCTATCTACACCTAAAAGACCAACTCGATTGGACCGGAACTCCGTGACTGACGAGGGAAAACCCGAGGCCGTGTGTGGTGCGCCGCTGATCCTCCAGCTGGTCGCCTTCACTCCATAGCTCGTATCTTCGTCGTCACAGCTCCAAACCGCGTGCTCTTGAGCTTGTTGGGAAGCCAACGCGCTGATCTATCTACGCCTAAAATCTAAGCTTCATCGGACAAGAACTGTGCGACTGACAAGGGGAAATCTGAGGACAAGTGAGATCCGCCGCTGATCCTCCAGCTGGTCGTCCTCACTCCGCAGCTCGTATCTTCGTCGTCACAGCTCCAAACCGCGCGCTCTTGAGCTTGTTGGGAAGCCCACGCTCTGATCTATCTACTCGCTAATTTTCGTAACGATTGAGTTAAATTCCAGCCCACAAGAGGGGGAAATCTGGACCCTACCTCTCTCTCTCTCTCCACACACACGCCTCTCTAACTCCTATCTCCCACACTTCGAATGAGCGCCTCCAAGGGGGGTAACCCCAAAGCCCTTGCTCCCTTCTTGTTCCCAAGGTCGTTCCCTTTGTCGTTCACAGCCGCCAATTTTGGGTGGGCACATTAATGGTCACACTAAACAACTAGTAACTAAAAAGCAATAATTCACTAGCCACCCTTGCATTTAACACAAGTGGGTGTCCCACTAACCAAGGAATATCTAAATCTAACCTTTGACTCCATGCCACATGTGTGTGCATGATCTCAATAAGTGAGCCTCTAAACTAATTTCAACGATGCAAATACTACCTAATTAGCCTAGATTGAATTCCCCTTGTTTTGGGTTATGGCTAATTTGCCAAATGATGGTGAGGGTTTTTTCCCCAAGCCTTTGGGTCCCTTAAACTATTTTTTCCTCTTCCCTTTTCTTTGAGGCTCTTTGATTTTTTCCTTCTTCCTTCTTTTCTCCTTCTCACCATTTTTCCCTCCTTCCTATTGTTTTGGTTTTCTCCATCTTTTCTTATTTTTTTTTTTCTTTTTGTTTTCTTCTATTCTTTTAATTTTTTTTTCTTTATTTTTTGGTTATCTTCCTAAAACTTCCGGTTACCACAATGTGGCTCCCACTGATGATTTAGTGCACGGAAGGCTTAATTGGTCAATCCAATCGAAAACCAAGAACTAACCAATGGGATAACCCATTTTCACTACTAGTTAACCCTTATGGACGCGATGCGCGGTCCATTCAACCTCGTGGGCCGGTTTTGCGGCTCACAAGTACCTTGAGAACTTCATCGTCTTGTTGCATTTTTTCTCGGACCTCCATCGATCCCAACAAACCCTACATGCTGTCAAGGGGTCCCGAGTGCCCCACAACCATTTGGTGGCACGGTTCCGAGGCAAGAAGAGGTGGCTTCGGGACATCAGAATCATGATTGATCTCGTCTACGAGCACGGCCGAAGCTTGGACGACCTCTTCTACGATTGGGACTGTAGTTTGGACGACCTCATCTATGATTGAGTGAGCGATCGCGTCATCACCGAAACTTAGATCTAGAAAAATTCAACAACTTCAACCTATCAGCAGATGCGCACATAGGACAGTGATACAAGTCAGAGTCGTCAGAGGTCAAGCAATTTAGCTCGAGTCCAGCTGAAGTGCTTGTTGAGCACTATAATATTAACAAAAAATTGGAGTATAGAATTGAACATTTATAAAATGTTCTGCCTCTATACACTCGCAACTACGTTACACTAACCTAATGATGAGCTGGTGACATCTACGAGAGATAAGGACCGAGCGGGCAACTTCGGAAGGGAAGAGGGGCGGTTTGATGGGGATGGAGGAACATGAAGCGATTGACCTCCCACGGAGACGGGGGAGGAACCCGCCGGAGACAACAGCAACGAACCGCGGGACAGACTTTCAGTCCCTTCTTCCGCTGAGAGGGGAGGTTGGAGGATCGCAACATTAAGTGCGGGTGGTGTCGTGGCGGTAGCAGGCACCTTAGCCGCCATAATATCTCCGGCAAGAGCATCATGTCGGCATGTCTCTACTCTTGGTCTCTCTTCATCTCCTCGTCACGCCTCCGCTGCAGGCTCTTGAGCTCCTCGCCACGCTCCGCCAGCCGCTGCTTCATCAACCTCCGCTGGATGGCCTCCTCTTCGAGCTTCTTTTTGAGGGTGATCAACCAGCTGTCGTCCTGAGCGCTGCTCGCCGTAGCGAACAGAGAGCGTTCGCTCGCGCTGGCAACTTTCTTCTTCTTGGCGGCGGGCTAAGCGGATGACCCGCCCAAGGTCGGAGCTGAATGAGGCCTCTCGGAGATATCGAGCGACTCCAACTCCAGGAATTCAAATCTGCCACGAGGTACCGATTGTGTCTTCCGCTTTCAAAATGAGAGTCACTCTGAAATTGGGGCGGAGTGGTGCCATCGAAATCGTCATGGGACTCATCATCCGGAGTGGCCGTGCTCGAGCTCGGGCTCACAACCAGGGTGCTCGGGTCTACATCTTCCTCCTCATCGACGTGGTCAATACTTGCTTTTCCCTTGACCTTGGCAACGGCCATGCCAAGCTCGGGGAAGATCTCCTCGTTGACATGATAAGCACCAACGATGAAATCGGCCCGATCTAAAGTCAAGGCGACCTCTACGGCGTCATTGAGGTCCTGCTCATTGGTGTCGTTGGAGATGCAGAATGCCTCGAGATCCAACATCTTAACACCAATGGATAAGACAAATTACACTTTAGGTCAAATCGAGTTAAAGTGATTGCAAAGAAATACAAATACTAAATCCCAGCAATTTCAACTTCAAAGGACAAGACGCAATTGCTAACTATTCAAAAACATCTAAGTCTAAGTCGGCACATTAGATCAACTTGAGCTAAAAGTGCCACGCTACAAAAAGCATAGGAATGACATCTCTGAAACAATCAATGCACGACTCAGAAGGGTATCAATTGTTTAGCTTGACACGAGCTAAACTGCAAGAAAACTTACCACACTCGCCATTAATAACTTCGTCCCGCCAAACAGCTGGACAACTGCCTCCCCCAAAACAGTTCCAGGACCTTGATGAAGAACTCCATCCTCAGCTTGTTTATGTTCACGGAGTACGCCAGCTCGTTGTACTTGCAAAGTTTGGTGTGCAACACATGCTTCGGAGTTGTGTAGGTCTTCTTCACGGCCGGGATCTGGGTGAGCTCTTTCTTGAAGAGGAAGAGGAGGCCAATAGGGTCGAGAGCGTTGTTGCTCTTTGGGGTGTATTCCCCCAAGCGCTCGTTCTTGGAGGGAAAATACTTCGACTGCAGCACATTGTACGCATGGCACAATGAGGGGCCCTCAGCAAACGCACGCACTTGAATTTGGGATTGCTCGTCGCCGCAAATGAAGAGCGAGGTTGGAGGATCCGTGAGGGGAGGCTGCCCTTTTGATGCAAACATCGTCATGAACTCGTCGAAGAAGGGCTTCTCTAATGACAACTTTGCCTTCCCAGAAAAACGAGGGATGTTCCGGAAGTCGATGATGCCGAGCTTCACGTTGCAGCCTTGGTTGCGCCACGAATCTGAAGGCCACGTGCCGAGCAAATTTGTCGCAGCCTTGCACGAACAAAAGTGTAAGGCCGCATGAGGTGGAACGAACCGCGACCGCACATCAAGGAAGACTCTGAAGAACTCCTTAGCATACGGAGAGAGATCTTCACATTTGCAGTTGCAAAACTGCGTCTGCCTCGATTCCTTGTAGTAGTAATCCGGTGGACCCCAATCCAAGAGGGCATGCTTTGAGGCCTTGCTGACGTTGTAGTTCTTCTTGAACTTCCGCTAGTTGGAACGACTGTACGCTACAGTGTTGTTGAAGAGGCCCAGATCGGGCCTTATCACTTGAAGCTCCATTCGAGCGACCTCCTTTCACTTCCTCCGATCCAACCAGTCCTAGGCGATATAGCAATCTTCGAGCACAGATTGCGGTTGCTTTATAACCACCTTAGGATAAGGGAGTTTCCGCCATGGCCCTAATCGATTGAGAATGTGCTTACACATTTTTGCATGATTATCTTAGTCATGTTGCCGAGAAACTTGAAGAACTTGCGCGTCAGCACCTCACCATCTCCGGGACCCAAGACTTGACATCGTTGAACTTTGCCAACGGCGTCGAAGTCAAATTGACGTTAATGAGGTCCCCTGTGCTACAGAAGAGATGACATCTGACCAGAGCTTGAAGGTCTCATCGATCGCTGTGATGATCTTTACCTCGTTCGTAGTCGAGAGCTCCTTCGCCTTTCCGGCTTTCTTGAGCTCTGCCTGGCTCTTTGCAACGTCAATCATTGCGATGCGCTCACGAACCGCGTTAAGAATTGGTTGCGCAGAACATAAACAGGGTCAAATTCATTTATAATTACAGTAGAAATTAAACAAGTCAAGTAGGGTCCGGAAACTGCAAGTTAGCTCGAGTCGAGCTAACTTGCAACCTCAGAGTATACAATATAAGCGATTTGAATCTATATACAACACTATACAGATAATGAGCAAACATGCACATTAGCTCGAGTTGAGCTAACGTGCATGACCTTGGTTAAGATATATTACCTCGAACTTCTTGTCATTGGCAATCTCCACTGCCGTTCTCCGAACTGACTTGTGAGACCCGCGAATGCCTGCCGCAGAGTGCTTCGGCATTGGTCTTCCGGCTTGGATCCACAAAGCCCGAGAGCCAAGGATATTGGTTGCCCACGTCGGCTTGAATTGGACCAAGTGATTTACGCAATTATAATACGTGGATATCTTCCTCAGCTTCTCGGATCCTCCGTCCAGACAATGTAACACTGCCATGTTCGGAAGTGCCTTCTCATTACGTCCGGGACGTTGCTGTTTATCATCGCCTTTAATGCTGCAACGCTGCGCTGGCCGTTAATGACATAGTAGTCGCACTCGTTGATGTCCTCAACCGTTGTTGGCATAACATCCAACTTGGGCTTGATGGAGAGAGTCTATTTTTGCGTCTTGTCGGGCATTTCGAGGTAATAATGCATCAACTCCTCCATGCCACGAGGTTTGAATGCACGGATCGTCCACTCCGGCAGTGCATTATGCAGCCTCATCACGTCGAGCTCAAACTTCTCCTCTCCGTCTCCCTGGAAGAAGCAGCTCTGACACTCCGTCGAGAATTTTTGGTAAATCTGTTGGACGTTGTTAAAGTCGATTGTCTCTCCGAACCCGAGTGCATGAGGGAGCTCCGAGAGTGCAAAGGCCATCAAATTAGCCAACTCCTCCTCTGAAACAAGATTCGTCTTCTTCCTGGAAGAGGTCTCCGGCTTCTTGGCAACTGAGCGCTTCTTGACGGGGGAAGTAGACAGCGTTGTTGCGCACAGTGCTTTGACTATCTTGCGCTTGGTGTTCTAACCGGTACTGACGCTTGATCAATTCGTGGCTACCGGTCAGGGCCCCCGAAACTATCAAAATTTCTATCAGGCACCGCTCTGCGATTAATTTTGCCTTCTCTAGAGCGGCAAAGGTATTCATTCTCTATAGAATTACGCGGAGTTTATTTGCTATAGCCTTTGCTTTGAGCGGCTGACCACTACTAGTCTCCCATTTCTTTAGTGAGATTTTGTGGTTGACCTGAGCCACTATTTCATCAAATTTCGACCCCCTAAGAGAATATACTAAATCACGGATACAGAAGGGAGATGAAACATTGTTCACTACAATAGTGAACATATAAGGCTCTATGGACTTAGTGGTTGTCACACACGACAACTTAACGTGCTCGTTATCTTCGTGGACTACATCAATAATTTTGGTCGTGAAGTCGATGTGCTGGGGTTCGACGATATCACCAACGAAGGTCTGACCAAACACTAAATTATTTGTATAGGTGGCCCACAGAAGCGTCCACTTCAATGTCATTTATGGGTCCTTGAGCTCCCAGCAATCCAAGTGGTTGTTGTCGTCTCCATCGTCATCATCAAGGTCGACGGGTTTTTGCTGGAAGAAATATTGCACCATCCTGTCCCACTCAGTTCTGCACACACACGAAACTGAGTTCAAATATTAGATTGCTAAATTGATCATCCAATTAGGATGGAGAGGTTACCCTTTAGCTCGACTCGAGCTAAAGTGTAACCAAATACAAAGTATGTCAATAATACTCTGGAACAAAATATAGTCATTTGGAATATTTCCCTAGACCCTTTTAATCAATTCATGCCTACTTCTCGTTCAACTCCCAAAATCGTGGAAAAGCTTACGAACCGATCCAATCACTCACGAACCTCAGGCTTCAAGGTTTTCAAGTGGTTGGAACGGGACTGAAGCTCATTCATGATTCAGGAAGCTGAACGAGAAGTAGACATGATTTGAGATACTAGACTGCAATTACACGATGGTAACATTGTTGTATTCAAGCTAATGCTTCATCTTTAGCTCGACTCGAGCTAAAGTGTTATAACATAGAATGTATATCATTACAGCTCTGAAACATTAAATATTCCTTTGGAAGGCTTTCCTAGATCCTTTTATTCAATTCATGCCTACTTCTTGTTCAACTCCCGAAACCGTGAAAAAGCTTACAAACCGATCCAATCACTCACAAACCTCACTCTTTGAGGTTCTCAAGTGGTTGGAGCGGAACTTAAGCTCATGCAAGATTTCTGAGAGGTGAGCGAGAAATAGACATGAATTGGGTCATCGATAGCATCGGTAAATTCAACTTCTGGAATGTTTTTAGGTCCGAAAGCACCGGTGTTTAAGTTGTGGATTAAGTCATTTGTATTACACTTTAGCTCAATTCGAGGTAAAGTGTGTTGGCTTTGATGAATAGAAAGATATTTTTTCGAGAGAGAGGGTTTGAGAGTAGAGAATATCATCACTTTAGCTCAAGTCGAGCTTTAGCGCAACCATAGACGCATTTAGTGATACATTTTAGCTCAAGTCGAGCTAATGTGCGAAGAGAGATGCACTGGTCCTGTACATTTCAGCTCTACTTGAGCAAAAGTGTACTGGTCTAATGCATCTTTGTCCGCACTTTAGCTCAACTTGAGCTAAAGTGTGGCCAATAGTGCATTGTAATAAAGTGGAGCCAAAAGTGTGAAACCAACACATTGAAACGATCACATTTAAATCAGCACATTGAAATCAGCACATTGAAACTCGCACATTGAAACCAGCACATTGAAACTAGCACAAAGCATCACATTGACACTAGCGCAAACCAGCACAAACCAACACATTGAATCCAACACAAACCAGCAGAAATCAGCACATTGAAACCAATACATTGAAACCAACACATTGAAATCAGCACATTGAAACCAATACATTGAAATTAGCACATTGAAACCAACACATTGAATCTGGCACAAAGCAACACATTGACTCCAACACAAACCAGCACAAACCAACACATTGAAACCAACACAAACTAGCACAAACCAGCACATTGAAACCAACACGTTGAATACACAAACTCATCTACGTGCTCACAAATATATCAAAAGCAATGCTACACACATATAATGTTTCAACACATTATATCAAAAATAATACTACACATATATCAAAAGCAATGCAAGACATTGCATTTAAACATGAATGTGTTCACTTACCTTTAAGACTAAGAAATCCGACTCTTAGAGCTGCAAGTCTTGTTCCTCGTTCACGTCAATCCTCCGCGCACAGCCGTTTCAAACTCTACGTGCTCACAAACTCACACAAACTCACACAAAAAACCCTAAACTCTAGCGCTATAGTATACACAAACTCACCTACGTGCTCACAAACTCACACAACCAGAATCCGCACGTCCTACAAACGCTATCCGTAGAACATTAAAGCGCTACAGAGAAATTGTGCAGAAAACCCTAAACTCCAGCGCTACAATATACACAAACTCAACAAACCTTGTAGAGAAGGAAATGAACACAAACCGAAAAGACGCAAAGACGAAATGACGCAGAAACTCACAAAACTAAAACAAGCCACAACTCTAACACAAATAACTTTGATAGCAACAAAGAGAGAAAAGAAAACTCATGCCACAATTTCGTGGAGGTACTTCCTCGGGCACCTAAAGTCGTGGAGGGTTGAAACCCTGTAGCCGTGTGGTGCTCCCGAGATACCCTCGGGATATCTTTTGCGATATTCGGGTGAGACCCTCGGGTATTAAAGGTGGATGCACCACAAATCATTCACCTTCGTTATTAATACCCAGAATTTCAAGAAGTCAATTAAGTCTTACTAGAATATGTTCAAGATATTATGCACGTTTAGTATTTCTGTACTTGTAAATTTCCTACACAATTTATCTGAGCCATTAACACTACAATTTTGCTTATTTTGGGGCAACGAGCAGGAAGCAAAAGTTTTTGTGAGTTTGATATTATTTACTATGAGAATCGAACAGACAATAAGTATGTTAAGACCACATCTTGCAATAGTATAATTTTAAAATAAATGGAAGTGCACACTTTAGCTCTATTGGAGCTAAAGTGTGCATATTTACTTCTTAGTTCTCTACATTTAGTGATGGTGCAAACTTTAGCTCTAATAGAGCTAAAGTGTGAATTTTTTCTTTGTTTTTCCCTTCATTTTGCTTTTAGTAAACGATACAAATAGTGTAGTTAGAGCATCTCCACCCCTGACGGGGAATTTTCCACGCCAGCGGGGGAGGTGCCTAAGTTTGAGATGACGAGAGGGGGGTTATACTTCCCCCCCCCACACCGTCCCCAAATTGGCCACTCTGGGGAAACGCCAGCGCCCGGCGCAGACGCCGTAGTTGGCTAATTTTTTTTGGATATTTATTGTTTTGCTTAATTCTCACGTGTCATTACATGATTGAACACATGCTCCCGGGGAATTTTGGTGTCCCCTATACTTTTCGTAAATTTACTGTTCAGAAGAACTAAAGCTGCCACCCCGGTGGGCCGAAACACCGTCCTGGGCCTCGTGGAGTGGGCTTTACCATGTTTATTCCTGTATTCCGGCATTTCTCCCGGACCCTCTGCCCCAATAGAGATGCTATTTTTCTAGTACACTATTTATCAATGAGTTGGCAATTAGTTTTAGCCACAATTGTCATGAATATTATCCCTCATTCGTTCACCTACTGCAGTTCATTTTGTAATAGCCCTCAATCAAAACCCTACCCTAGCACACAAATTTGTTACTTGATAAATAGTGTTAGCTCAGAATCTTCTGCCTACCGGTCGCCATGCATTTATTCTTCTTGTCTCATCTTCAACCTCAAATTCTTATCATCTTATCCACAATTACTCTCATTCCCATCACTTGCATTCCCTTTACATTATTTAATATTATCTAATGAATATTTAATGTGTAATCATATATTTAGCCAATAACTAATGACTTCATAATGAATTTTTATAGAATATTTAATGTATATTTGTATATCTGTAACTTTTATGAACAATTGAAGAATATTTAAATATTATTTAATGAATCTTTAGAGGTTTAAAAGTATATTTTATGACAGTTTAATTAATATTTGTATATTTGTATATTATTTATAGAGTATTTGATGTATTGCTAATGAATAATTAATGAATAATGCATAAATTTCTAATGTAAAATCAATGTGTATTTGAATATTCAATGAGTATGTAATGAGTATTTACTGAATATGTAATGCACATTGAATGCATATGTGATGGATATCTAATGAGTATTTTACTTGTATTTCTATATTTATTGTATATTTGAGTTTTTTCCTTGTCCAATGTTCCTTTCTTTTCTCACTTTCGTTTCCAGAAGAATGTTCTTATATTTCCAATCTTCTACTTGTAGTTTCATTTTCCCTCCATATTTTACATTCTACTTTGTTTAATTTTTGAGATTTTCCTTTTGCTCCAAACCTACGTCCTATTATTCCCAAGCTCCTTCTTGCAAATTCTTGTTTTTCTACATGCACTCAACCCTTTTTTACTTTGATGCTAAACATGTAATCAAATCATTATTAAGGTTCATACAATAACTGTCCACCAATAAAAAACTCTTTGTTCCACTATTTACTAGCCTGATTGACATTTAGTGTAGTAGTTGACATTTAGTGTAATATAGTTTTGTCACTACACTTATTGTAAATTTTACAATTAGTGTATGGATTCCTATTAAGTGTCCACTACACTAGAAGCCATCTTGTGTGTAGTGAAGCTACATAGTGCATTTTTGCTTTCTAATCCACTCCATTTAGTGATGGCGCACAATTTTGCTCTAGTAGAGCTAAACTGTGCGTATTTTCTTTTTAGTTCACTGCACCTAGTGATGGGGCACACGTTAGCACTACTGGAGCTAAAGTGTGTCCACACACTCCTTTTAGTTCATTGCACGTAGTGATGGGGCACACCTCTGCTAAATACCGAGCTGATGTATGTGCAGTGTGTATTTCCACTTCTTCAAACAATCATTTTGAACTCCGTACTTCTCTTTATGGTTAAGTATTTCACAAGGTAAAATATAAATCTTTTTTATTTTAAAAGGAGTTTTAAAATATGTAGACCTAAATCTTCAATAATGATATTAAAAAGCAAAAAAATATGACGATCTCCTAGTCTTCAGTGGATATGAAGTCTAAGTATTCTTGGTACCCTAAACCAAAAATATGTGACAATGTGTGAAAATGTAGGAATTGGGATATAATGTTATTTTTCACTAGAAAAATAACATGTTTTTCCACAATATCAAACGTTCTAATATTACTTCTATGTATTGAAAATATCACATTCCATAGTGTGTCATAGCAAAAGGTTTATAAGTTGCTCGACGTGCCGGCAATCAAGAAGTTTCTCTTTTGGCTAGCATGACTGTTATTGAAGACTTCAATGAGAAAATAAATTACTTAGAAATATGCCTCATGACTTCTATCATCCTTCTACAAAATTTTGAGAATTTAAAATTTAATTTGCAACCACTGGAATGTGCTCATAAACTAATTATTATTTTTTGCATGTATAAATAAATCCAAAATTACTTACATTATGAACATTAAATTATGCTTGATGCTCTAAGTGATACACTTTGAATTAGTTATATTTTCTATTTTGATTATCCTTTTTTTGTCATGAGGAGGTCATTCCATATCTTGTTTAAATCTTTTAATATTGTTCCACTCTCTATGTTTTACAAATGACAGTCTTTAATTTCACGTCAAAACATGAAATAAATTGTGTATGGTCAAGAATTCCTCCATCTTTCATGTCATGCTTAGATTGCCACACCCTAAACTCATAATAATACAATGTGAACTCAAGAATAAGATATTTTAATCCAACTATTAGTTCGCGCACATTTTCAATCATTGAGTACTTAGTGGATAGTAACCAATTTCAATTCCAAATCCAGACCATAAGGACACTTGGGATTCTTGCAAAAGAATGAACATTCTAAGTTGATGACAAAATAGTAACATTATGCACTTTTTAAAAACCCCAAAGTAATGATGTCCAAAGCATGTTTGAATACATACTTTTTTTCTCAAAATACACGTGCACATATAATACGTTTTTTGTTTTTTTTAATGCTACTCGCTTGTTTAGGTCTTTGATTTCAACATAATAGATAAGTCCTATTTGGATTGTAATAAAAATTATTTCTAATCATCTCAATATCTTCTCTACATTTCCCTATACCTTAGTTGAATTGTCAATATCCAGAATATTCAAAGTATTATTAAATTGAAATGAAATATCATCTGAAGGATAATACCTAAACCAAGGACCGTAAACGTTGAACCCTAAACCTGAATCTAAATTCCAAACCCTAAATCCTAAATCCTAAACCTAACCCTATTCCTAAGCATTATCCTAACCCGTGTACATTACTCGCATGTGCGGGTATATTCGAGGTATGTACTCTTCCTTATTTTAGTCAACCGGGAAATAGTTGATTGAGTTCCCGCCGAGATTTCAAATTTGCACTTTCTAAGGGGGTGTGGAAAAGTGTCTTCCCGCCAATTATGATATCGTAGCCCGCAATTGAAACGGTCGTGTGTCCGTGACTGACCTCGGCGAACCTCGCTCAGTCTCTTCATTTCTTTCCTCCTCAGTTTGGTTGTTGTGCAAGGCTGGTGAGTGGGAGGCCTGGAGGTGGTACACCTGAGGGACGTTGAGGAAGGAAACATTTATAGGTTGCGCACAGTTAAGCAGGGCGCTTGTGCGAGGCAACAACGCACCGATTGTCTACTTCATAAGGTAAACAAAGTTTGTTTCTCGCATTCTCTGTGTATTTTAGCAATTAGAATGTGACAGTGATGCTTATTGCTTTGGTTCCAGTTGCAACTGTGATTTTGAAGCATCACTACGAGTTTCTTGACGACTAACGCAAAGATTTGGGTTCTAGTGTACAGAAGAAAGATTCATAGGCTGAAGAGTTTGTCGACATGAAGCCCGAAATGACGCCAAAAATCATGGAAGGACATTTTAGCTCGAATTGAGCTAAGCTGTCATTCCATGTTATTAACGACAGTTTAGCTCGAGTCGAGCTAAACTATCGTTTGAATTAAGGTAAGATAGTTTAGCTGGACTCGAGCTAAACTGTTGTACTATATTAATAACAACAGTTTAGCTCGATTCGAGCTAAAGTGTCACACTTAATTTCTATGTCAGTTTATCTCGACTCGAGATATATTGTCATACCGTCTAATAGCCATTATTTCAGGTCGGGTCGAGCTAAAATGTCATTGTCAAGGGTGTGATTATTTCATTTTTGCATTAAAACTGATGGCATAAAATTGTATTCTTGTCATATAATACCATATGTGTTTACCTCGAGTTGAGCTAAATTTTCTTGTTCTACAATGTCAATTTAGTTGAATGCAAGTTATTTTCAAGGGCGAGACCTTACCTCGATTCGAGCTTAATTGCCCTCTTCATATGCTTCTTCATTGATGTCCATTCCTACAAGGTATTCACCCATACTTATTGGACAGGATTATATAATATTTATCTCATTGGAATGCATGATGTTGTCTTCGGAGGGCAACAATGTTCATGTTGACACTCCTGTTAACCAAGACCTTCCTGAGTTTGATGTTATTCCTTGCCGTCTCTGGGTTGGGATGACTGTTTTGCTTCACAATGGTTTGGGTGTTCGCGTTGCGGAGGGGTTGGTTCGCAATGTTCGGTCCAGTGCAATTCTAGGTTCCTCTTGTCCTCTTGGGGATTCTAATGTTGTAGTACAGGTGTCCAGTACTTTTGTTTAGGAGGAAGCTCCTGATGATTGGAGGTACTTGTTTAAGTTCTGGCCAATTCAACAAGTCTTCTTAAACGGTGTGAGTCTCTTCTATCATTGCCTTAGGGACGTTTACAATGTCTGGTTGGTTGAGCGTAACAGACCTCTAGGTGGGAGCTCCCGTTTGTACGACAATTCCTCAAGGAATACACGTCCAACAGTATCCATGAATGTTGAATTCCTCATAACCCCTCATTCCATTAACGCAGTTGCGAGCAATAGTTGTTGCATTCAAAACTGTGTTCAACACTATCCTAGAGATAAAATAAAAGTCCTCCGGATGCGCTTGTACAATGAGACCATCGTGCAGATCAGAAATCATATTAAACTCGACATTCACAAACAGTTTCATAGAAACGCTGCGGGTAGGAAGGTTGTAACCCTAGAGGGTATGGACGTTTGTGCCCATGCCTGGATGAAAATCATGGGTGTAAGTTTGAGTACTTTCTATCGGAATGCGAAGGGCGCTGCCGCTTGTCTTGCGACTCAACACCATGGGAATACCGGTTTGTGTAAGCCTAGAGGTCATATGGTTGTGGCTATTGCCGCTCTTGGAGCCATCCTCGATAGACATGCGGACCACATGCATGAGAAGTCTCGTGTTTTCCCATCTGGCGAGAAGGTTGTCACGAAGGTCCTTCCCGCAAGTTTTAAGTGGAAGGATCAGATACCGCTTCTTGATGATCATCTCACTGATTGTAGATTGCCGCCAATCTCAACCTCAAGCTTGAATAAGATTCGGCGAGTGAGCTTCCCTCAGTACTATGCCAAGAAAGGTGGAGACAACTTTGCCCGTTGTTCTACGTATAACAAATACCAGAATCGAAAGAAGCTTACTCAACCTGGAACACAAGCATCACTGCTATGGCAAAAGAAGATGCAGGTTCACATGGATTCTGCTTTCGCACATCGGGACTTGTACTACCTGAACCGATTTCGATCAAAGTCTACGCCGTAGGACGTTCTTACCATCATGCATGATAAGATGGATCACTCAAAGACCGCCTCCCCAATTTTTTTACATAAAACAAAGTTAGATGGGCTTTTGAAGTTGCCTCTTGTAGCCACAGGCATGCTTGCTCATAATCATATGGACCAGCGTTACGCCCATTACAACCTTGATTTATACTCCCATGATGCCAATTACACGGTCAGGTTGTTCGCAAAACTATTGCGTGACCTGGAAGCGCCTCCGAAATCGTCGTCCCGCCAACTCTTTCTAGAATCTAGTTCTCATCCATTGTATGCGGCCATATTATGGGGTGCAGAGATGTGTTTGGATCCATTAGGGCAGATTCCAAATATTCTAGTTCTAGGGAGGCCTTTGCCTCCAATATTGAACATGCAAATGGACGCGGCCCATTCAAACAGTCCGCGTCCAGTCCGCGGCCCATTCGCGCCTTGTCCGCGCCTAGTCTGTGCCCCATCCGCGCCATCCGTCTCATGCGACAAAAAATATAGCAATTTCTCTTTAGAAATTTCACTAAAATTTACTATATTTAGTATAAAAAATCGGGCAGACGTCGAGACAGTTAGGAAAAACTTTACCAAAACTAGTGTGAACCCAATTGACACGTCATAGGTTCATGCCACATTGGATAGACAACCTAAAGGCTCGTTTCCCTATCAATTTCCCATAATTTAGAAATAGGGTTGAAAGCCTCTTGTGGTAGAATTTCTTGCCATCAACAGAATATTGAGCTACATCTCAAAGGATATTATTGAAGACATGTTTGATTCTGCAAAGATTATATTTGAACTGATCTTACAGGTCATTAAGAAGAGTCCCCACTCCTGCCAGACTTTCGGAACTCCAAATCACGATAGTAAAGTTATCAACACAATACTTGAGAAACTGTTGTGTGTGAGGCTGGAACTTAGTAACACGGTCTTGGCATACATGAGAACCAAACCATTCAATTCAAGTACAAGGTAGTAATCTTTGAGGGATGTCATACCTACCTGAACCATGTCTTCACACGCTTCGGATTCTCGATCAGCAGCAACCTGCTCCACAACACCAGAAGCATTAGCAACAAGAGTACTAGTCCCCCGATTAGCTAAATGGGAGAAAGACCATTTACAAGATATTAGACCCTTAGTCGGCTGCCAGCCAACGGACCGACTCAAAAATTCAGACAAGGTCAAAGAAAATTTCATATAATCAAACGCAAAATAAGCAATGCACCTGACCACAAAATCAAGAAGGGATAATAAAATATTTCAGAAAGTTAGTTGTGCGCTAGGTCACTAAATTTTGAAGCTATGGTAAGCTTACTAACAAATTAACGTTCGGATGGAACCCCTACGCCATCCTCGTGAGGATACAGGGGCTCGTTAGAGAGATCTTAGCCATCAGGGATCATTGGCGTTGCCGCTCTTGAAGAAGAATTGCCTCTTCCACCGCGCTTTGCGATCGAACCCTTCAACTTTGACGTTGGAGACTTCGTCCGCTTCAAACCAAAAGTTTTGCTGCTAACCTTTGACCTCTTCGGTTTAGGGCTTCCATGTGGGACGGCAGGTGCAATAGAAATCACCGTGACTTCCTTTTGAGGTACCGGCTAGGCGACGCCTAAATCAAGAGTTAGCGGTCCGTCAGCAGCATGGTCCGTCAAGAGTTGAAGAGGTTGGACGGTCTTTTGTTTAGAAGCTGCCAGAGAAGTGCGGACAGTCCGAAGGATTGTTTCAACTGGTGGTTGCTCGGCAGGATTGACAACAACTAAACCGGCGAGCCTTGCCTCTTCTACTCCTTGATGCAACACTTTTGGCTCCGTAAAGTGAAGTTCCTCGGCGATCAAGGTAACCAAATGGTCGACGTTGGCCTCGTCAAGATTCAACCCAATATCATGATCCGACAACTTGCCGTCCGATAAATCAAGTACTTCCATTGAATGCCGTGAATTGGGCGGCTGGGTGGAATTAACCATGTAGTCCTCCGCTATCGCCGCCGCAATACAAGAAACATCTCCGAGTTGAGCAATTCTTGTTGAGGCATGAGAACCAGAATTCGATGGAACACTTCCTTGCGAATCAGCCCTCAAAGCTACGCTCTGCAGTGCAGAAAATAAATTGTCTACAAGCTGAGTAGCCGCAACCATAGAATCAGACTGTTGAGGCCAGGTGATTCGATTAGGTACGCTAGGCGGCTCCAGGAAGGACATATTCTTCACGCGCTCCTTTGCAATAGCAGCGTCTCCTTCCTCGTACACAAAATCAATCACAGTTGCTTTCGCCCGATGAGCACAAATACGACTAACTCAGTCAGTGGTCCGCTAAAAATTCTGTCGGCTGACAGCCGACGGGATGCAATGACAAAAATTGGTAAAAGCAGGACTAAAAAGAACAACAAGATTGACAAGGGATAAGGAAACCAACCAAGACCAAAGCTGTGACATTCCCAGCACCCTAGGCATTGAAGACGGTCAGGTTTGATTCCTTCCCCGCCAAGGTGGGACCCAAAATTGCGGTGAGCAAACCCATACACGGATTGCACACATCTATACACCAGCTCTTGGCCAAGGGCGTAGCGACATCGTCATAGACAAGTTTAAGAGGCTTTGACAATCCCGTCACCTTCTTGAACTGGCTGAATCTTTCACCCTCATCGCTCGGCTAATCATAGAGGATTCCAACGTCAGCCAGAGGTCTGTCGTGCATGGCCAATACCTAGAACTTTCTCCTACTGTCAGGGAGTAGCGAATAGTGTGGTGGGAAAAAACCCCAGTCGAAGCGCAACATTTCGTCTCAATTTGAAAATTGGAGTTGTTGTTAATTATAAGAATTGTAGGAGCAAAGAGCTCACATTGATCATTATCACTCCCCTATAGCATCCTTTGCACAACTGCTTTGAGCCCGTCTCTGCCGATAAAGATCGATTCTCTTGCTTCGTCAAATCCAAACACAACAAACATCTTGCGAGCCCCCTTCTAGAGTTGGACGTCTCCTTTGTCGTCGATCTTCATTACGAGTTCGACAAGCCCCTTTGCAAGACGAACTTCGTAGCAAACGGCAAACTCATCAACAAGATACTCGTCACTTAGAACGGCGTACTTCTTCACGGCCGCCCAAAACTTTGATGGGGCCTCAAAAGTTGTTGGAGTAATACCGTTGCTCCTACCTTTCAAAAATGCTCTGCCGGCATTGCACTGCTCCAACTTGCGTCTGATGTTATCAATGGTTTCATTGTTGATACCCTTCTTAGCAGCGAGCAACGTAAATTGCTCATACACCCATGGAACATAAGTGGCCTTTCGAGGCTTTTTCAGTGGATAACTGCGGTACTTCAACATCAATTCGTTTCTGATGATGTAGTTCATCTTCTTTACATCTTAAAACCACAATTTCATCGGCACACCAACGGTCCCCTTCTCTTTTCCTATGTTGACCTTAATATAAACCTTCTTATCCAGGATCGCCTCAGTCCGCTTCATGGATTCCTCGTCATGCAAGCTGACGAGGTACGAAAGGTCTGTGTGCGTATTGTCCCACTGCAAAATTTGAGGAATCTGGAGAGGAGGTTGTTCATTCTCCTCAATCAATTGACCCATCTGTCGATAGTGAAAACCACTTGCCACTTGTCGTAGAGGTCATCTGGAACAAAAACCAAGGGCAACTTCTGTGTCTCCATGTCTTTATCCTTACTCATGATTACAGTGAGGTGATTCTTGCAAAATTCTTGCAACAATCACAAAGAATACAATCACGTGTCATGAGATGTCAAGACGTCGGCTGGCAGTCAACGATTAGAAATACTTGATCAACAATGCACAAAAAGCTTGAACAAGTAAGTGAGGAGTGTTAATACCTTTCAGGCAACATGGTCTTTAAACTTGTCAACGCGACCGAGCTCCACCCACCTCTCCCTCATTCTCCGCTCATAGGTCTCTTCCGCTTTCTTCTCAGCAACATCAACGTTTAGAAAGTTTGAAATTTTCACCAGGTCGTCTTGGGTATTCGACCACAAAACGATAATGTCCTACTCCATAAAATACTTTGCTCTAGAGGATGTAGGGCCCTCCATCTCCCCTAGCTCCTTATACATAGAGTCCGTGTGCTGCCCACCAATTATGAACCGAACAAAATTGATATTGTCATACCAGCTGTAGGTTTGTCTTTCAAATTGCACGTGGTCGTCCATCACCTTTGGCGCTCTTCTGCGGAGAAGTTCCATACCTTTTAACTCCTTGCCATCCTAAGTAGGACCTGGCGGTTCACGCATAGGAACGTAGTACACTGGCGGTTTCACTCGCCAAGGACCCACGGCCTTGTAAATGACCCGGAATTGGTCAAGGCGCCTGTCAACGTGTACACGGTAAATCATTCCGTGGAGAGCAAGGTGGATCTTAGACAAATGAATCTTAACTCGCAAAACGTGCTGCCCAAATGGATATCAACGCCCTAATCCCTTCTGGACGTTGTTGTACATCTGTTCTACCTCCTTACTGTATATACTAGACGAGAGGTTATTCCAACATACCAGTGCTTCGGCCACTGTCTTCACCTTTGCAATTTTCTTAGACGCTCGCTTCTTTGGAACCTTCGATGGCGACACCTCCAGATGAGGTGCTCGAGCAACAACAATCAGTGAAGAACTGCTCGCCTTTTTTGAGGCCCTTTGCTTCTTTACATCTTTACGTTTGCCACGCCCCCAGATCTAGCCATTCAACTCCACTCTCTGGTCCTTTGCTTGCATGAAGCAATCCATCAATTCCACACGGCTCTTTGGGTACACGTCGCTAAACTGCATGCCCACCTCCTTTGCCGAGGTGCATACCACTTGTGAACAGAAGGTCTAGCGGATTCTTACAGCATAAGACTCCGAGTCGTCATTGCCCACTTGAACCTTCACCTTCAGTAAGAGTTGAATGAAGTCGTCCTCCTCAGGATCTTCCATAATATTCACCACGACGACGAGACTTCCACCAAGAAATTTTTTGCCTGAGTGTTTCCCGTTAATACCCATTTCGGTCACCTCCCTTGGCCTCCACGTAATGCCCCATTCTATTAATTCTGGACGAGCCTCAAATGTAGCTTTTGGTAACTGATTAGCGAGCCTGATCGCCTCGTCCTCGGTAGTACTATTGCAGATCATAGAGTCAGTATTCCTTCAGAATGCACTTAATCATCACTAAATGCTTCCAAAGTAAACCAATCCGGTTTCCTTCCCACAAAGATCTATTGTTTTCTCAGAATATCCAAAGAAAAACTAAACTACCAATCAATTGCTCATAGGCTAGCTATTCTATTCACCTACTTACTATGGATCTGGATCTTTCTGGATTCCGGAATTAATACAATGGTTTCCGGAACTAGTTTCCGGATGACCGGAGGGGAGTTTGATTTATCTCTGTTCCTCCTCAGAGAGTCTTTCGGAAGGTTTACCCAAGTGACCAGAAGGCTACTGATCATGTTTTGTGTAAGTGGCCGGATTCCCCACTGCCTTGTGGCTTTAAGTGGCTAGACACCCACTGCCCTGGAATTTATAGTGGCTGGACACCCACTCTCTCTACTTTGCTAACTAGTGATTGATTGTTGCTACTAGACCTATACTCTCACAACATCCGGATGGCATTCCGGACGCGGTCATGCAGAGATAAGTCCGGACTACAACAACGTTCCGATAAGTATTGTTGTAATTCTCCGGAGCATGTAGCACAGTTTACTTAAGTGGACTCTTTGTAGACTTACACATCAGGCTTTTTCCTATTGTGGGGATAAACTCTAGCCTCAATTGAAATCCGGGTTCACACGGATTCTTCCATGCCTTAGAGATTACCAGGAACACCTCTGCAATTCATCTCTTCCCCTCCTAGCATCTTCCGGACCCTAGAGACAACCAAGAACACCTCTGCAATACACCTCCAGACTTTCCGGGCATTCTCTCAATGTAGATCCCAACCGGCTCCCTCTTGAATAAAACAAGATACCACTTACTACCAAAGAACTTCTCTACAACAATTCTTACCACAACGGATCCCTTCCCTCACAAAGACAACATTTCTCCCCACAAAGACTAGGAAGCAAATCCAGTGATAGGTTTGAAGTATATTCAACGTAAGGAAAACAAGATGATGAGTTTGCTAAAACTCATCTACTAAGTACTAACTAAGTTTCCTAATCTTAGTCTTATCCTATCCGCAAGAAATCCGGAAAATCTTAACCCTAAAAGTAAGGAACTTATCCCAAAAAATCCGAAAAGTGAATCTTAGATCCGAAAGTCCCGGGTACGAAATCCGGACATCTGGAAAAATCGCTAAAGTCCGGAAATTTACAAAATGTCTTAGTTTCTGGGTTAAATAGCCAGGTGCAACTCTGAGCCACATTGTTATTCGCTGTTGCCGTGGTGGAATCTTCCGCAGTAGCCTCCGGTGCTCCAACAAATCCCTAGAAACTCATGCTTGTGCTTGGAGGGTCCGTCACCAAACGTTGTGCTAGCGGAGGTGTCGACTTCCGGCGGCCAGATGAGGAAGGAGTAGGTGCAGGCTGGATGGGAGAGGGTGTCTCTTCCGGACTCACCTCTGGTAGTAACTTTGTCCAGTGCTTGTCCGTACTTGTGTTAGGGTCCCCAAGGGCACTCCAGCTCATTGGTCCAACGGCATCCGGCGTGGTCTCGACTGCCTTTTGTTTTCTAGAGGGCTGCAGATGTTCTTTCAAGGGTCCGGCTTCATCCGGAGTGGTCCGGACTCGGACCGGAAGGGACCGGTCCTCTGGTGCTTGAGTACTCCGGGTCTCCGGTTCTTCCGGAGTCATGTTTGCCACCAGGTCCTATATCTGGCTCCAGGTCTTCTCCATCTTCCTACCGTGGTCGTGGGGGAACCTAATGATTTGAACCTTGTTCATCTTGTCTCCCTAGTCTAGCTCATCGGTGAAGAGGAGACTCCGCTTAATAGTGTCAATCGTGAAAGTGAGAGTTGATTGTACCTCGGCCAAGGCGTGGGTTGAGGCGTTCGCCTCATCTTCAGCTTCCTTCCGCAGCATCTTAGCTTCCGCCAGGGCTGTCTCTTTCTTGAACAGGTGCTCTACGAACTTGTCACGACTCCGGATTATGGCCGCCTACTAATCCTCCAATGCCCGAAGTCGGCGAGTGTTCTTCTGAAGCTCTTCGATCTCTGTCGGTATGTCGACCAACTTCTCCACCTCCAGCTCCTGCCAAATACTGTCGAGGATGTTTACGTGTCTTGCCTCAAACTGGCAAAGGAGGGCCGCCCGCCATCCCACGTGATGGATGAGCTCTAGCAGGTTTAGTCCGGTTAGCCCTGTGAGTATCAGTGGCTCCGCCGGCGGTATGGGACCTTCTCTAGGAACTGACCCGGGGGTTTTGTCGGCTTCTTTTGTACCCGTGGGCTGTCTCAATGTCGCGGTTTCGGGCGCCGACTCCCTCTACACCAACCTGCTCTTCTTTCGGGGCTAGAGAATTGGCTCCGATGCTGGAACTTCTACGACCTCCATGCCTTCTTTGTCAGATGCTGGCTCCGGCCCGCCGTAGGTCTCGACGCTCATGAGCTCTTCATACTCATCTTGCTCCTCACGGGTAAGGACGTCGTGCCAAGCATAGAGGTGAGTGAGGTATGAGGGTAGGGAGGTTCCACCTTCTTTACCTTTTAGAGGCCCTTTACCATCCCAGTGATTATCTCGCTCATAAGCGATGCCCAATCCACTCTCAAGTTTCCCCTCATCGACTTTAGAATGGTGGTTGCCCATTTAGACACTACCGGTTTTGGTTTCTCCGGGTGGAAAATGGGGTATAGAAATCTTACCACAATTTGTTCGTCTTGGTGCCGCAAGTCGTTGGTGCTATACCCTTCCTTTGGGTCGGCTTGCTTCGTGTACTCGTCTCCCAAGATCTTGTCATTCCGCTCCGCCGTCTTCACGTCCCCGTGAACCCAAAAACCCTCTCTATCGCGTAGGTGTATTGCCATTCAGATACACCGCAGGTTTCGGGATGAGCGCAAATCGTGCCCTCGTATTGGTTGTCCGGAGTTCCGAGGAGCTCCTCCACCAACTTCACGTCCTTCACGCCCCATGCAACTTCGAGCAGTCTGCGGCACCCCATGTTGCGGAGGTAGTGCTCGAGGACCGCTGGCTCCTCCGGATCTGTCGGTATCACTAGCGATATCCGCTGCACCGACGGCAGCGTTGTAGTCCCTGGAGTTGCTCGAGAAGGTCCCTCATCCGCCATACCTACAGAACAACTATTTTCTCCCTCACAGTCTCTCCAGTCACACCTACACGCACCGACCTCACCAAAAACCCTCTCTATCGGAAACACTTCCAAGCTAAATCAATTAAGAAGACAAGAATACATAGAGGAGGAAGAGAAAGAGATAGAGAGCGAGCAAAGAAGTGGGAGATGACAAAAATAGCCTCCCGCTCTTATACACCTGTCGATGTATGGATGGCAGTTGAGGTCATGATGGCATTTCCGGTTTCCGGATTTCTTCCGGTTCTAGATGCTTCTGGTTCCGGAACATTCTGGTCGTGATGGTTTCTACCGGATCCGGTTGTATCCGGACCTCCGGATTAAGCATTCCGTTAGAGCTTTTAAATAACTTACCCGCCTCTTCTACGTTTTATTTGCTAATTCAACTTTCCTACTGTATTAATCTATCTTTCTACCTTCTAGTAGTATTTTTATTTGTTTTTGCTGCATTTTTAGGATAACTTCCGGAACTTTGTGAAACGGATTGCCACAAATACACTGCCCACATAGCCACTTGAGTTTACTCAACCTGAGCAACAAGATAGCACGCAATGTTGGTAAGACGCGTCATTGTAGTATATCGTCAGCTCGCAGACAATGCATGAGATTACTGTCAATTGGCAGCCGACATTGAAGAATACCATCGGCTGGCAGCTGATGGCAATGCACATGCGCTACTATATTCTACAATATGACATATGGTTTAAACTTCCTGCACTCATTTACTAAACTACTTCATCGACAATATATACAGCTTGCCGTCGGCTCGCAACCGACGGTGAAAGAAAAACATACCTATCGATTGAAGACATTCTGTCGGATGCTGCAAAAAACCTGTCGGCTAGTGGCTTGAACTCTAGCGCTGCAACTCCTCCGCCTTGTTCTGCCTGGTTGGTGCTGCTCAACTCCTTCCTTCAGTTGCCGGAAACACTACATCGGCTGGCCGCGGACAGGTTCAGATCAAAACTACAAAAAGCTTAACCTAACCCTGAAGCTGCTCAACTAAACCAGGAAGAGCAAAATGCAAATGACCCAGTTTGGTAGAAACCTCACCTTTTATACCTCGTCAAACGAGAATGTCTCGACCGTTCAATCATCTTCTATCCTTAATAAAAAGGCCATCAAAGAGTCTGGGTAGTCCGATTGTTTACATCTAACCAGCCCGGTTTTGAAGACGCATTTTCAATTTTATTTCAAATTCCATATTCATTTATTTTTTAAATATTCATATTTACTTATCTTTTTAGTGTTCTGATGTAAATTTCCTATTAATATTCTTATTTAGGTTTCCTTAAATATCTCTTTTATAAATTTATTTTCTTTTGATAGTTTCTTTCCAATTTGTCTCCTAATCTTGACTGACACAAGGCTTTCAATTTCGTCATTTTCATCCTCGTCATTTTCATTACATATTTATTTCTCAAACTTCCATTCAAATTCCTCTTGAACATCTATTCAAAATTCTGAATAAAGTTTCACATTCAAGTCCGTTTGAATTTGAATTTGAAGTCCAAGAATGAACGGGCGCAAATATCTCACCACAAATCCCTGAAGGATATTTTGGCGCGAAATTTCAAAATCAAATTTTACGTACATTGTTTAGCTGAGTGAGGGATATCATCGCGTCTACTACAAATTCTCCGTCATTTTTGTTCTACTTCTCTTTAATGCACCTGCCCTTGCATGCTTTTTTGACGTATAGTTTCTGTTTGAGCTTAGATCGTCCGGATTGCACTATTCTGCACAGGCTCTTTTTGACATTCTTGCATTATGTAGCATGTTGACCATCACTTTCTCGAAGTAGGCGTTTGTTTATGGTGCAATTGTGTGTCCATTGCATTCTTCGACTAGACCTCGGATTCCATTTCATGTAAAATTGTACTTGAATTCTGTGCAATCCATTAGGGTGTCTAGGTGTTTCCCAAATTGTACTACTCTCGCGAGATATTTGCTCAATCCTTAGATTGTCCCGTTTCTTCCCAGATATTGCATCATTTTTTGATTCCTTGGAGACTCTAGCATGATGATGTATGAGCTTGATCTTGTTGCTTCATTTTCTTCTTGTATCAGCGTTGATGACCTGAATACTTGAAGTTTTGATACCCTAAACACTGGCAGCCCTATTTGTGCACAAAAGTGCTTCTTCCCAGTTTGATTATGAATTACATGTAATCACAAACAAGTTCTTTCTGATTCTCGATTTTCCATGTCTTGTGCGAAAGCACTGAAATCCATTGGCAATTCACCCGAAACCCTAAACCCTAACCTTGAACCCTAAACCAAAACTCTAAAGCATCGATTTTGACTCACTAGCGCTTGCATTTGCCTTTATCCTATTTGTGCTCTATTCTCCAATTGAGAAGTACTCCATTGGTCATTGTTTGTGACAAATTTTGTCGGCTCCTAGCCGACGAAGCCCACTTGACATTCCGAAACATGGATTGCGGACCCATTTTATCGTTCATGAAGAATGGAAAATTAGGACAATGGAAGCCCCAAAAATGTGTTCAGGTCGCCCTAACTCACGCGGGCCTCTACTTTGTTGGTCGCGCAATCGTTCAGAAAATCATCTCGAGGGATCCATGGATTATTTGTATTAAGGGGATCGAAGTATTTGATTCGATGGAAACGTCGATTCCGTTCCCAACTGATGGTTTAACCATGCTTTGCAAATGTTGTGGTCGGTTAATCGATTGGGAGGCGGCTTACCTTTGGCCGTTTGTTGCCATTCACGAACTCTCTAAGGATACAACCAAATCCACATTGTTGTCCGTTGAGGATATCAAACCAGTTCTATTGTTTTTAAACCTTTGTGACGGCATGGAGGTTGCCCTCCTTCTTGATGTCATGGATCAAAACTATTGTTCAGGCGTTGGAGTTGTCAACCAGTGCTCACTAAAGGGTTCATGGGAAGGGTTTTTGATTCCTCACAGCTTCTTTCTGGTTGTCCGAGTCCACATAGTAAATATCAAGTTTGTCACTCATACGGCATATTACAAGCTCCCTAAGGTGAGCACTCTAGGTGGCACAGTTGGTCACCTTGTTCTCTAGAGTGGCTATTGTGTTCGCCCAATGCTGGTCGATGACGACACTTGATTTGCGTCAGATAATGAATGTCCAAAGAGTGAGATGTTAAGCGCTTTGGATGACGACGACCGTGGCCACAAGATCTATAGTGACAATACTTTTCTAGTGTCCATGGGATTTAATGGGGCTTCAGGCAACGACTCCGAAACAAGCCGAGAAGGATATGAGGGCGTTCCGTCGACTAGCAGCCGACACCCGAGTGACCAACCTCCAATTGACGCCACCTTGCCTTTAGGGGTCAACAGTGATCAATTCCTGTATCCGGATCGACCACAATGGAGGAACAAATACTGCTATTTGCTTGACAATAACTTTGCATCAGTTGGGCAGGCGATGATCCAAGTTTGCCTTCCGCACGCGGCATGTGATGCGGATATATTGGGTGACACTAACGTCGGCGTACTCTTTGTCTCTAAGCATGAGAATCTTCAGATGACCACATTGTGCTGGAAGATATTGCACACGCGCCTGGAAGGTGGTCCACTCTTGTCTGAGTGCCTTATCTACTGCTCTAAGCACAATCAAGCCTCATATAAAGATGACGGGCTTGAAGGGGTTGCCAAGGTGCCATACAGAGGTGTGAAATGGAACCTTAAGCTGAAGAGCGATGTTTCTGTCACAAAGTTTTGTCACCTGTAGGACAAAGTTGCTTGCGAGCTTGTTAGTTCAAAAAAATGTTGTTTGAGACGATGCTGTCAGATATTTTTTTAGGTGGACACTTGCGAAAACCACCAGCAGTTCTACTCATCAAGCTTTGAGCAACGGCGTGAGACTGCATACGCTGTTTATGGCCAATTCCACTCAGTTCCGGGATTCCAGAAATCCTACATCACTCTAAATGGGGTTGATGTGTGCAAAATCGCTTCGTTCCACATTCATGGCTTATCCAAGTCTGCATACTACAAGTAAAAATCCGATTCATTGAACGGACGAGTAAACTATTGTCATGGAAATGCTGGTATTTTGAGTTGCAGGTTCGTGGGACCTTTTCAAGAATCATCAACGACAATGCAGACCACATGCCAAATGAGTTTCGAGTCATCGGCAACAAGAAGGTCGGATCTCTGATGGTTCTACCTGCGGCGATGAACTGGAATCATTTTCGTGACATGTCCAACTTGGTAAGTATCCACATTCCTCCAACTTGCACATGTAATTTCTCTCTCTCCTCTCCAAAACCATTATCCATGTCTGTCCGCTGGCAGCCGATGCATGTCTATTTTTGCATCTCTCTTATTCAGCTTCATAAGTCTTGATTGCTTTATCTGTCGATTCCAGGTGAACTCTGAATGTTGTGTTAAGCCGATTTTGCAATCTGCTCTTAGTCGATTTAAAAGGAAGTTCTTTCAGAACGTTAAGGTAAAGGTTGTTGATAGAAACTTTTTGAGATGTACCGAGTATGATTATCTAGTTGAGTTTCTTGCCAAATATCCTTGTGGGTGTGACAAATGGCAAGCACTACATGATGATCAAGATGGCATCTCAACTACCAAAGTGCTTGCCATAATGTGTACTCTCAATGGACATCTCAGTCCATTAATTGCCCGTCTGAGTTCCTCTGCATTATTCACGAGAAGATGGACACTTCTAAGACAGCCATTCCAAAAATGCAGCGGATTACGAAGGCGACCGCGGGTCTCGGACAGATTCCTATTTCATGTACTCGCATGCTAACTCACGGTCACGGCGACGGTGCATATGCGCATTACTCGACATCCTTATGGCATGGAGACTCCAATTTTACAATCTCGCCGATCTGCCGTGTTCTTCGAGCTTTAGAACGCGGCCTTGTGCGAGAGTCTAAGCAGATTTTCACATGTCCACCTCAAAATCCGTTCTTTGAAGCACTACTCCGTGGTAAATCCAGATGTAGTTCATCGATTCTAGAATCTAGGGGCGATCCCTTCCAGTGGCATTGCTTGCTCAACCAGAAGTGCGGCTTCCTCGGAAGTTGTATCTCCAATTTGATAACTCTGTAAAGGATAAGAAAAAACGATTCTTCATGGCCTTTTGTTCGCTTCTCACAACCAGACAAATTTTCAAGGAAGTGACTATGGGATTCTTGATTGTCGGCCACACTCATGAGGACATTGACGCTCATTTTAGTTACCTTTCTAAATTCATCAAACGGAAAACCACCTTCTGCTTAGCTGACCTCATAAAATCCTTCATGACCTCTTAGAAGACTATAGCCTTTATTCCTGAACTTGTTCAAGAGGTTGCTGATTTTAAAACTTATATTGCTAATTTCCATCACGACGGCAAGAATAAGCTTGTCAGTCTCGGTGAGATGCACCTTTTAAATTTTACGTTGAAGTGGAGGGTGAAGACGCGGGATGGCCGGTCATAAGAAACAAGAGAAGTGCGACGGATTCATCATGGCTTCCTCCTGGTGAGCCTCATTTAAATTTTCGGTGATATTTAGTTCGCCTCCAATTTTTGCCATTGCTATTGTATCTTATCTGTCGGCTTTCATCTGACGGACTTGACTATAGCGCTTCTTTTGTAATTCTTTCAGTCTTTGTCATCGCTTTCTAGTTTTGGTCTCACTTTTCTATATTTCGCTATCAGATAAGCCTGTGAAGATGTGGACTGCGGATAAATTTGGGAATCCAAACCTTCCGATCAGTGATCCGAAACCAGCACCGTTCAAGTCCCTTTGGATTGACATTTATGTCAACAAATCGAAGAGTAACAAGAAGGATGTTGCAAGGTCCACTAAAAACAACAAAAAATAGTCCTTTATCAAGAACGGTATTGCAAAGTATATTGAGCTCTGGAGGATCGGCATGGCTCGAGACAAAAGATATGCCAAGGATATGGCTCCTTTCATTGCATATTGGGAGCGACTATATCAAATTATATCTAGTCCTCTCCCTCCAACCCTAGACTTCTCCGTGAAGGATTTTGGCCAAAATCGTACTAAATGCGTGATCATGCTCGCGCAACGGCACTATCCAATGCAGTTAGTGCCAACTCGGATGTTACTCCTGAAGATGAACTTGACTGTGGAAATTCGTTCCCACACGGATACGGAAGTTAACCTTAAAATCCGGCATAAACAAAAATAAATCAGTACTAAAAGATTAGTAAAGTAGATTAATATAGTAGGAAAGTAGAAATTAGAAAATAAAATATGTAGGGGGCAGGTTAAGTCCTTAACACCTCTAACGGAACGCGTTATCCGTAAGGCCGGACACGACCATATCCGGTAATGATCGAAGCTCTCCGGAGGAAACCATAACCAGGAGGAGGTTTGGATGATAACCGGAGGAGGGAACGATCATGATGACGTCTTTGATAGTGACGTCGAAGCCGTTAGGAAATACTGTACTTCGTGGTCGTTATAAGAAGAGGCAACCAACGGGAATCCCCAAAACAATTGTCTTTTCTCCTTATCTCCTTCTTCTCCTCCTTTCTCTCTTCCTATCTCTCCTGTTATCTGAGCCCGTTGCTTTTCAAGCATCCGGTAGTAGTTCGAGAGCTTTTTTGAAGTATTTGCCATGGCTGGAGAGCAAGTCGGGAAACAGGGGAGAGTGAAGAGCACCACCGCCGGAGCACCGCCCATCATGAAGGTGATACCGGAGTACCCGACGGAGGATAAACACCTTCACGTCTTGTTCCACTTCCTGGACAAGATGGGATGTTCCGGTCTGATGGAGGCGGCGTGGGGATCAAAGGACAAGAGAATCGTGACGGAGTTGATCGGCACTCCCGACAATCAATACGACAGAAGCCTTCGAGCTCACCCGGAGAAGTGGACCCAGTCAGAGTGGAAGCGGACCTACGGCTTCCAGGACGAAGACGTCAAGATAGCGGAGCGGAAAGACGACCGCGTGGACAGGGAGTTTGATGGACGTGCTGACCCGAAGGAAGGCTACACGATACGTGACCTAATTGACCCACAGGCCCAGATTGTGATAGGATTTCTAAACCCTATCTTCCACCCAGAGAAGCCCAAGCGTCTGGTGCTGAAATGAGCAACCACCTTCGTAGGAGCGATGCGGGGCAAGATCACCGTAGACTAGGCAGCTCTTATGCAAGACCTGGTGGAGAGGTTGGTCAAGAGCGTCCACCGGAATCGGAAGGCTGGGTCGCCACTTCCGGCCTACCTGACGCATCTCTACTTTCGGCACGAGTTGTTGAAGCCGGAAGAGCACGACGAATACGAAGAACTTTTGACGATTCAGAAGCACGGAGGGATGAAGACCGACTCGGAGGAGGAAGAAGATACGGAGCCACCTTTGGCGGGAACACCTCCGACTCGGAAGCGGAGTCGCTCGGTGCAACCGGAACCAACACCAGTGAGATCTCCACTCACCCGGATGGACACATCCACTGAAGATCCGGATGTTGCGGGACCTTCAAAGCAACCGGAACGATGCCCGACTCCGAACCTTACGGTACTCACCGGAAGACACAAAGAAGACATCATGGAGCTCCTCCAGCATGTAGCATGGAGAGTCACGCGTATCAATCAACACCTCAACGACAACACCTCGATGATATTCGAAATCATGGGTGAGCTCCGGGTCGAGAATTCTGAAGAGATCATGCCACGGTTGAAGAACCTCCGGAAGACCTACTTCCGACTACAGGCACTAGAAGAGGAGCAGCGATCAATCCTCCAAGCCCGGACGAAATTGCTACAGGACCTGTCGAAAGCAGGTGCAGCATTGGCGGAAGCCCAAGTAGCCCGGAAGGCAGCGGAGGACAAGGTTGCCGCATCAGCTCAAGCACTTGTTGAAGTCTGGGAAGCGCTGAGCTTTCCGGTTGACAACGTCAACCGGAGCCTCCTCTTCAACGAGCGCTTGGAGAAAGAAGGTAAGGTAAACAAGGGCCAGATCACGGGGTTCCTTATGGACCACGCCCGGAAGATGGAAAAGACATGGGAGCACATGCAACTACTGGCCATCAACGCGGCCAGCACCATCATTCGGGAGGAACCGACAACGCCAATCCCGACCATCGACCTCGACTCGTCTTCGAAGGCAGCCAGACCTTCGAGGCAGGTATAGGAAGCTTCCGGAAAAGGTAAGCGGCCCATGGACGAGGCCTTGGACACACTTGATGCACCTTCTCCTAGGACATGTGGTAAGGCTCCTCCCAATAGCCCAGAGACAGCCAAGAAGACCTCCCTTCCGTCAGCTGTGTTCTAGGGGACGCCTCCTGCTTTCTAGATACTACTTTCGCCCCCTTCCTCCAACCGCCGGAAGACGACTTCTCTTCTATCCAAGGGCCATCGAGACGCAACCACCAGCCCCAAGACCGCAGTGAGAACCCCCACCAGCACAGCGGAGAAGGCTACTCAGGCGGCACCCTCAATCGATGAACTGGAGCTCAAAACCCCAGCTTTTGGAAGCGGACCAGTACCGGATCCAACTCTGGAGAAGACCGGCAGCAAAAGCAGACGATGGGAGCATCTTCGATGCGCAAGAGTGGACGGAACAAGAAGACCCCTTAGATAGAACACCGTATTTATTAAAATGAGACATTTCAGAGTCTCAATTTATCATGGTGTCTTTTTTTAGTCAATTTAGAATTTCATTAATTTGAGACTATGTATTAAATTGAGACTCAATCTCGATTGGAATGCTAAATAATCTAGCCATATCATGGATTGTTGAATTAAATTTGTATGAAATTGAATATCATATTCAATTGTGTGTGTAAAGGTAATAGATTGTAAAAAATGAAAGAGAAATAATTACCAACTTCAAGAGATTATACTATTTCCAAACAAGGTCGTTGAAATACCTAGCGTTGAAAAGTTAGCATGTATTATCGATGCATCAAGGATAAATGTACAATTAATGACACTCACAATGTGGACCGCCATTTATACATCAATGATGAAACTAAATTTCCGCCTTTGTTCTATAATATTGAAAGCAACACAATACATCACTACATGGAACTACAAACACTAATCTAATTCTATCTACAAATATGCTATGCGCACATTCAAAGTCTACAATTCCATCCTATAGATACAAGTTCACTACATACTTAATAGAATATCCAGTACGGAAGAACAAAAAATCAAAAAAGAACATGCATCCCCCCTATTTTATAATGGGTAAATTACTCTAGTCCCTAGAAACCACAAACTCCGTTGAAATCTATAATTCAGATAAAGATGCCTTGATTATGTCCACCTGTGATTTTGGAATTTTTAATCTAGAGGAGCTTGTGTTTCCACGCAACCTAGGCTTCCAAGCCGTTAAAATACAATCTGTATACACCCAGATTGGTTTAGATTCAGTCTCTTCAACCCAATTATTCCCATGATTAGAATCCCACCCTTGGTACGTTTCCAAGTCCACATGACGTTGGGATGCAGGTTTGAAGTATTGCACTTTAATCTCATGAGAATGTTCACGATCCGGATGTGGATTAGTCAATGCCGAGGCAATCCAAAATGGGCGCAAATCTCCATCAGCAGAACGCACCGCAAGTACATAGCCCTCGTACACATCTCTACCAACTCGAAACGATGGAGGGGGACAATGACATCGTTGTCCAATGAATGGAGGGTCTTGTGCATACTCCTCCCTCAACGACCCATCAATCTCATATTCATCCACCATGGATGGAGCATATCTAGATAGTGGCCAGAATCCATCTCGTAGGAGAGGCGATTCTTCCAAAGGCACCTCGAGGGAAGCCTTAACACCTCTCCAATAGTACATAATATGCTCGTTCTTCCTCCTATATTCACCCGACAGATCCTCGTTAGCCATAGATTCCCAAAGACTTAGAAACCCAGAGATACCCTTCAGAACCTCATCATAATTCTCATGACGTCGCGGAATGAGAGGAATCGGCTGTCCACGAGGAAAAATTGGCCTACCATCTTCCGTCACTTTCCAGAGCTGGATTCCTCCATCCTCCTCAGGCAACCAATCCCTATCTATACAAAGAATTTTGTACTGCATCTTTGGCAATCCATCTGAGCCCTTGTAGAACTTGAATTGCTGACCCTTTGTGTGACCCGTAAGGGCCTCTTTGCCAATGCACAAATATCCTCCTAAAAAGCCCTTGAAATTGGGCACCTCTTCAATGAGGTGTGGAATAACTGGCATTTTCTCAGCATCTATGAATGATTTCATCAAGAGAGGGATCGTTGGATAGCTATTTGACTTGAGTTTGGAACTCCATCTCCCAAACATTGCATCAATATCGGGGATTGCTATTTTGCGTGCCCAGTTTTGCGAGCGGTGAGCCGTGAGCCTACGTTCGTGAGCGTAGAGTGCAAAAAGTGAGGCAATAATGAAAAATGGACTAAAGATAATAAATGCATAGGCGGTTTTTAAGAAGAAAACTTGTTAATTCTATAAATGAATGGACCTATAACCGTGCTGAAGGTTCAGGATACTACAAGTAAGGAAGGTTTACTATTGACAGTACATGTAGTACATGAAACCAAGGAGTTTCTTTTCTTAAAAGAAGTGACCTATAACCGTTGAATCTAGTAGCTCCAATGAAGGAAAAATCAAATCTCCTTGGGTCAAAAGGTAAAGGCAGGAATAGCAACGTAAAGGAATAGTAGGAGACGGGAGGAGGTTGCCAGAAAGTAGGAGAAGGTTAGGGTTTAGGAATACTTGGCAAAGAGAGAAGTGAAGAATTTGAAGACCAAGGTTTAGGATCAATGAGTGGGAGAGTTTATAAAAATTTGCTGTGGAAAACTGTAGGTTTTCCAGAAGTTTACGTAATTTGAAGAGAGTAGTAACGAGGAGCAATGGCACTGGCTGAGTTTAGATTCCTTTCATCAAACTGCAAATTTGGTCTAATTTTTATTGAGAGGCACCTTGCCTTCCTCCTTTCCCTCAAATATAGAGCATGTGATGGACAACAACATATACGGACTGTGGAGGTGGCCCTTTAAGTCTCACCTCCTGTTTATAGATTTAGAAGGCCGTAGACTGCAGTACAAAGCCAAAATATATTTGTAATATCTATGCACCGTAATATATAAGGAGCAAAATCTGTAGAACTCGTTTAATCTCATTCCAGTTGAAACTAGGGGCATGAACGAAGACATCTACCTCAGAATCAAATCTACACACAACATTGAAGATGTAATAAAGGTGCTTACAATATGTCCAAGCACCACGTTTGCCGAGTGACTTTGCTGACATCTCCTTAAAGGATTCGCAATCGCAGCTTGGAAACCTTGGAAATGCTCGAAGATTCTAGGGTCACAATTGCACCTAGAGCTGGAGGTGAAACCATTAGAATACCACAAATCTTTCCAACCACCGAGAGCGCTGAGGCGCAGTTGTTATGGTGTTTGATAGTAGGGGCAGACGGGTTTCTACGAATGTTTTTACCAAATCTCTTTGTAGGGTGTACTGTTGGATTTAGGGGGCTAGGGTAATCGTCCAGGTTCACAGAGACGCCATCTACAAACAACCGTCGTGGGGACAGCTCCACGCGCTCCGCAAGATGAAAGCCAGCATTTTCAAGGGCAAGAATCTCCTTTCTGCTCAAGTTCGTTCCCATCTTCATTGGCCAAAAGTCAGGGAGAAGTGGTTTAGAAACCACCCACTTGCGCTTAGTACCTTTGACACAACGCTCAATGTCGTCGTTGCAGTAGAAGAACTGCATTCTCTCCAATCTATTTTTTTTGTAACTGTCCACCATCCCCGTGTATGTTGGTGCAGCCGTACTTCTCCCATCCTGCACAATCTTAGCCACACACTTCTTTTTTGTTACAGCTTGCTGAGCAAAGCAAGCCTTACCAGATGTCTTGGGAAGCCTTGCAATGTGCCATTGCTTCTCATCGCAGACAGTCTCTTGAACATATTTGACATGTTGGACCCGAGGTGAAGTGGCCGCTGAGTTAGGAGGAAGATCTTCGAGTACAGCAGGACCAGGATCAAACCGTGGATTGGAATCTTCACCTGTTAGGTCTACAATTCTTGCATCAAGACGAGAAGCCTTTATCCTTGGGCGGGAGACGCTGATCTTGTCAGGGCGATGTGAATCGAATTCAGAACCAGGAGGAAGATGAGCCTTTCTCTTCAAAGACATAAAAACTTCTTCACCTTCCAAGTGGGGATCGCGTGTACAAAATTCTTCTGCACTAGGCATATTGGCTAGTGCGGCATGAAGGACCTTTGAATTTCCTGAACGTTGGGCATTGCGCTGAGCAATACGCAAATGAAGTTCCTCTTTTCCAGGCCTGGTACCCGGCTTCTCACCATTCGGAAACTGGTAGTACGCAACAACTTGCATGAATGCGCGTACCATGTCATCGACGGCTGCAACGTAGAGATCATTCCCTCTTTTTCCAGACTGTTGCAGCCACTTGTTATGTATGGACTCGGCCAAATTACATGAGGGCATCTCAGCGAGCTCTGCTTCAGAAAGATTCTGCACATAAACGGTTAGGTTAATATTTCATTCATCGTGTGAGGCAGAGAAATGAATGGAGGAGCAGAAGGACTACTAGTAGAAGTACAAGATTGAAAGATGATAAAAGGAAGGGCCTTCGTAAGTGCTGCCGATGTCGGCCTAGCCTGAGGAGTAACTTCGGGGTGATATTGTGTGCAATAATACGGGGATGTCCATGACAAGTGCAAAAGAGAACAAGTGCCATCAGTTCGGAAATCGATTTAGGAACATGAACTAGAAATTCATATTCAATTCAGGCGATGGAAAGCAAGGGTGCCAATGTTGGCATCACAATGCAAGTGAATGATAGATGTGAAATATCTGAGAACAATTAGAACGCACAAAAATGATAAGACTTACAAGCTGCATGAAGCCTCCCCATTGTCGGTAACGGAAATGCCAGAAAGCTAGCCATAACTCCAATCGCGGTAGCGCTTCATCGGATGTTGCTCCCGACGACAACCACCACGCTCGGATTGCCAAATACCTGCTTTCTGCTACCTCCATTGAGATTGAATTTTTGTATTGTTTGCAGAGGCGGCGATGTTGATCTTGCAGGTCAGCTCGTATATCTGCCTTGGTGTGCTTCTCAAGGGACTGTGTCCAGTGAAAAAGGCAGGTTCTCTCACGGTTGTCCATAAGGACAGATGGGTCTCCAGTACCGTATACGATACGAACCGCGTTCCAGTTGGCTTGTGCCCTGTCGGCCATGAAACCTTTGAAATTTGAATTGCAAATGTCGTGTTTAACGGAAATAGCATTCAAATTCCTCCAGAACATTTGTTGGGCTGCCACATCCTCTGATTGCATATCGCAAACGGCGATAGTCATAACTCGGCAGTATGTGGAGTCATACACATGACAAGCCATTGTTGTCCAGGACTTCACACGTTTCACATGGTCAAACATCATCCATGAGTCCTCCAAGTCACCTCCAGGTTGCATCCGCCTAACTAAGTCAACTCCACTACCAGGGCCCACCTCGGCCATCTTGAATATGAAGACCTTGTCAGAGTCGGTTCCCTGACCAGGAAATCGGTTCTCCTGGATAAATGCCCAATTACTCGACCCTCTAAGTTTAGTGATGCTATCCATGACACCAAAACGACGCAGGTATCGAAAACTGCTAACCTCATTTCGAATATTTGGGGAGGATACGTGCTTGAACTTGTCCAAGACGGGGATTAGCTCCTCAAATCCAAATTGATTTTGAGGAACACCTTCTGGGCATAATAGCAATTCTCCTAGATACTCCTTGCTAGCCTCAAGGACGATTGAAGAGTTGGTCGCAGATGGAGTCCTCTCCACCTGCTCTGCAATTAGTGACCGGAATTTCGCGGAGGACTCTCTATAGTTCCCCTTCTTCACAGCATGACTGTGTATTCCAAGATGCACACATGCACGTGTCATGTGGCTTTCAGCATGTACGTAATAGATCTTAGCCGAGCAACTTTCAATGCATGAGGGTGGAACCTGGCAGATAGCGCAAACGACGGTAGAATGAGGAGGTGGATCAGAACCTGGATGAAATGGAATTGAGGCAGTACCCTCCCACTCAGTTTCATTTGTTGGTGAGGTCCGGTTCAGACGCTTTAGGTAGTCACATGAATCATTTGTGCACTGGAGGTGGCCCAAACAGGCAGACATTCTAAATGTGAGGTGGAACTCTGATTTGATGTGCGATGTAACAGTTCGAGTCCACGCGTGGCCGACGTCTCGCTTATCCATTCCATGAAGTTGCCCAGCCTTGGATGACGGCGGGTACTTCCCCATCGGCGGAAGTTTGAAAATGACATCGCCATGAAATTCTGGGGGAAGATAATCTACTTTCCGAATTGATATTGAATTATAATCTAACTTGCTCAGAGCTGACTTTGCACCCCGTCTGGCACCAAGAAGACGGAGGCATCGGATAATGCTGTCTACAGGAGGAAGTGGGGGTTTTGAAGTGGTTGGACCAATACAAGGAGATGGGAAGGACTCCACCTTCTTAGAGGCGGACTTAGACTGGGGAACACTACGAAGAGGGATTGCAGGGAGGCATTCACAGTCAGAGTCGTCACTAAGGATGAAGACAAGATCATCAAGAGGCTCGAGTTTTACCTTCTGCAGCAGCGGAGTAACAGCCGTTCCAGTGGTTGCCCGTCTTGGTGTTAACGTGTCCGCAGACACGTTGGAAGGACGGTCTTTGGTTCCATACACTCTATAAGTCCCCGGCTGCAATTTCTAGTAGTCACCACCATCACAAGGAAAGGAAATTTGAGCTTCAGTGTGCGAGAGTTCTTTCGTGACCGGATCGACTACATCCTTGTCAATATGCAAACTGCCATCTAAGATGTGAAATCGAGCAGCTAAACGACTTTCAGTAACAATGGAGAAGCCATCCTCTCCGACTACAAACGAAATAGGCACCGCAGATCCACTCCCGTGAATCAGAACAGGTTGGGACTCGGTATCCAACAGGGACGCCATGCAAAGCAAATCGAAAGCCGAGGAATAGGAAACAAATCTCCAGCAAGGGATGGTGGAGGCAATGGGGAACTATGTCTCAACACCTGAAGGCATTGTTAAATAATTTACATCTTCTATCTAGCATATTTGCACGCCGCATTTCAGAAAGTGAGGTAGGTACCAGAAACAGTAATGGCATTCAAATACGCCTTCGAAAGAAGACAAGAATTAAAGTTAAAAAGGAATTGGTGGTTGAATAGGCTTTACTGATTTTAAACTAACCAATGTAGTAGTGAATAATATAAAACAGATTGTTCAGCAGGAGCTAAATGTATATGGTGACAATAATAGCGGAGCCCTCAAAAATGATCACAAATGGAGTACCTGTCAGAGCAAGATTATGAGCCCCTCGAGTGTCTTAATCCCTAAAGGACCAAGTGTCGATTAATTTATCACTATATATTTTTTCCACAACAATATCTGGTGTAAACCTTCAAACAGAGCATTTGGAATATCAATATCAAATATAATAAGTCCCCAAAAAAATATATTGTGAATTAACAAATTTTGAACTTTCACTCCTTGCGCAATTATTTCAATATGCTTCACTTGTCCTCCACCTCTAAAAATTGGTAGTTAAGGAAATAACATCATGCTTAAGAAGATGGTAATTGATGAAGACCTTATGTAGTGCCAAAAATTGACACCAAATGAAGTCATAGCTTGCTGATCCACTAAACGCAGGGAAGATAATGAACCATATGCATGACTTCAAACACTATAATTTTTCAATCCGTGCGGTTAAAGTTTAGGAAGTTTGGTGGATATATTAGTTAATAAATCTAAATTCAGATCTTACGGTCAGAACTAAAAATCAATGTGTTTGTATCCATAATAGTGGTGTTAAATAGTGACGGTATCTTAGGGGATAAATCTACAGGTAACCGGCGATTTTGTCATCATGCCCTCTGATGTAGACATCATTATATGTAATTACATACAAGATTGGCGGCCAACTAAATTTTCATAAACAAGCAACTAGGTATCTGAAACTATCCATAAATAAGATTTACTTGTAGTGGAGTGCCGAGGTAGTGGGCAAAAGCTGTCGGCCAATTTTTGTAATATGCCCAAGAGACGGAGGAGACAATCACTATACTTCACAAGTGCTAAGCAACTCAAGAAGTCCAGGGAGATGAGGGGATTGAGGTCGACTTCTAGGCTAGTTTTCGGGAGTGAGACCGCGACAGTGCTTGAGTTTGAAGGACATTGCAGAACTCCTGAGATGTCTGGAGAAACTCTCAACGGTCTAGACGGAATTGCAGTGAACACGATGGGACAAGGGCCGACTTTGACGATTCATCCGAGGGATAGCCAAAGTAGTAGCAATGATTCAAGAGGGCAAGAGCATTCTGCAACTATTCAAAGTAGAGAGCCATCAGAACAACGAGGTTTCTTTACGGTTCCTTTCGTCATTTGTTATGCATATTAAATCATTTAGACATAGTTACTTGGGTCTGTACTCTCATTTTGCGGTATCGATATGATTCCTTTCAGAAGGCTATGTGTTTGAGTTTGAGGTCGCAGACAAGAGAAGTCGATACAGTGATTAGAGTAGCCGCTTTAAGACTGTACTGTGTCTATTGAATGTATTTTTCTGCAGAACTATATTAGGGGTTTAATCTTCTGATAAGGTCTTGGCGGTCGAAGTACGTACACTCTATTAGAAGTTGTGGGGCTTGTAAGACGCTGACCAAAACAGCTTACTTTGCTTTCTACAGGCGATATTGAAATTCAACCAACGAGGAGGGGGAGTGAAGCCGAAGATCTTCGTTATTCTGCAAGCGACATGGAAGGTTCGTATATTTCGAAGTTTCCTTTCACATGTTCAGATTCACGATATTATGATCTGGTAAGCACAGATCTGATAAGTATGATCTGGTAAGCAATCTATAGGGTATGATCGGGTTACAGACTCCTTAGGGTAAGATGAACATGCACTCCGTTTTAGGGAGGCCGATGTCGGCACTTGTTGCAAGGGATTGGAAGTTGTGCAACTGCGTCTATTCGTCGTACCTTGGACGTCATCCGATTCAGGTCAGGGCAGACCCAGACTTCGGCGCGCGACCTTCACCGACATCGACATCACTCACGGCTTGATGTGAATGCCAACCGTTCGACGAACCAAAGTCGTGTAGATCGAATGACGTTTGAGATCCAAGGACGTTGTAGATCCAATTTTGTTTAATATTTTAGTATAGAGCCCTTCACAACACCGGTTATTTGAGATCTGCTTCCAAGCTGTAACGCGTGTGGAGGACCGCAGACCCAAGTTCGTGTTGTTTGTGGGTGGAGGTATTTTTCACCGCGCGCAACTCTTTCCACACGGTTAAGTCTGGTGCCACCCTAAGGTGAATTTTGCATGCTCAAATTTCCAATTGTGTGCTTTTCTGGAAATGATCTGCTTGCGTGAAAGTCGTTACTTCATTAGGGGTGCATATTTGTGAGCTTATGTGTGAACATATTTCTGAGCATATTTAGTGATCATACTGCGTGAGAGTTGTTTGCGAGTGTATGCTGAATTTGTTCGTTTCGGAGTTGAACACGAGCCTGGTTATGCACTTTGAAAGAGCTGACTATGTCGGTTTTAGGAGAATGACGATTATATTGGCTGAGAGCATGACTTGAACTAAACTCGATTGGTTTACATGGGAAGCATCGCCGACATCGGCAGTGGTACTGTTGTCGACGAGTGGACCTTGTTGGGTCCAGAGTGTGCACAAGCATCGGTAGATTGTGCATTGGTTGACTGTGCACATCAGTAGTTCGTAGGGAGACTGTGATCATCCAAATTGTGCCCATGCATCCCTAGACTGTTCATCGGTTTACTGTGCACATCCGTAGTTCCTAGGGAGACTGTGCATCGGTTTCCTGTACACATCCGTAGTTTGTAGAGAGCCTATGCACATGCATCGTTACTTTGTAGCATCGCCAACATCGGCAGTGGTAGCATCGCCAACCTCTTGACCTCGCTGGGTCTTCGGGACCTCTGGACCTCGGACCATGCCTTCAGGTTCTCCGCAGACTGTGAGGAGACTCTGATTCATCGGCAAACTGTGGTTCATCAGTTGACTTCGGGTTCATCGGCAAACCTCTGGTTCAGGCAGCTATTCAGCTCGTCTTGTCGCTGGGTTCACTTTGGAGGCATCGCCGACATCGGCTAACGTATTGACTTGCACGACATTGACTTGCATCGCCAGACGTATATACTTTCATGTTGTCGTGGTTCATGGGGAATATACTTTCATGTTATTGTGGTTCATGGGGAATATTTCTCGTGTAGTGAAGGTCGGGAAATACCGTTAGTCCTCTATTCGAGACGCGAGCAGTTCCACCTTGGAATATGAGGCGTCGGGGAGAACCGTACCTATTTTGCTTCGTCACTGGGCTGCCGATATCGGCAGTGGTGAACCACGATTTTATTTCGGCATTGGTGAACCACGACTTTATTCCGGCAGTGGTAAACAAGGATGAACTGTTCGCAGGAGGAACCACGATGTATAATCACGGCAGCATGATCACCGCAGCATAATGGGTAGCATTATTTACATTATCAGCATTATCGGCACCATAATCACGGCACTGGTGAACTACGATGTATTGTTTGCAGGTGGAAATGTATATTATCAGCATAATTATGGCAGCATAATCGGCAGTGGTAGATTGCGATACTGATGTATTTGACATTCTTGAGTTTGTGGACGCAGTTCGTTAAGTTTGGACGCAGTTTCGGGGTGCCGATATCATCTGATGGAGGTGGAGCATTCTAGGTTATTCGCAGCTGATCATATTCGTAGCTGAAGCCTGAGGTTATTCGCAGCTGATGTCATTTGCAATTGATGTTGATCGCTTGTTGGATGATGTTGTTAGAGTTCGTGGACGTAGATTACGGGTGCCGATATCGGCAGTGGTGGAAGACTGCAGGTGATAGTAATGAAGTGAACGACTTCAGTGGTAGATCCATTAAGAAGAACTGATGGGGCAGCGACTGAAGCGTCATACGTCACTTCCGCCGAACCCTTGTAAACGACTCGTGTTCTCGCTGGGTTAAAGTAATTGTCATCGCCGACGTCGGCAGTGCTCGAGACCTCGGGACCTCGCTGGGTCCTCGGGACCTTGACACCTCGGCACCTCATCACATCGGCACCTCATCACGTCGGCACCTCATCACGTCGGCACCTCAACACGTCGACACCTCGCTGGAAACCGTTAGCACGGCAGCAATGTATTGACTAATTTGTGTGCAGACCTCGGATGTTATGCGCAGAACTTACCTGCCTTGCTCTGCGTTAGCATCGCCGATGTCGGCATTAGTTGTGGTTTCACGGGATTTAGTTTGGTTGAACATATACTCGGCCTGTTAAATTTGAATCGTTGGATAAATTGCTTACTCTGCAGCTCTTGCTCTATGACCACAGTTATTAATTTGAGGTGTTGTGCGCTTAACATGCGTTTGATCTAACAAGGCCTTCTTTGTTGCTTCTACACAGCGGTGGATGTCGATTCAGCGACTGTAGGACTTATTAATACAATGGTGGATCACGAAGAGTCACCTCAACCTCATATTGGAGTACCAGGTAATTGTTGTTTTTGTCTTCTCTTCATGATTTTTTTATGAGTGATATCCTAATTGATGAAATTGTGTAGGGGACTTTGACAATGAAGGAGACGAGGACACGCAAGATCATGATTTTGTGCTTGTGGAAGACGAAAGTCAATATTCGACAGCCATGTCTGCAGAAGAACTTGGCAAGGAGATGGACGCCTTGGTGGTAAAGGAGTCTGTTAACACAAATATTGTGTTGGATAAGCTTCGTTTAAAGCCACGGATGAAGTCCAAGTTAAATATTCCCTTGTGTCGCATGCTTCCGCTTGCTGCTGTGAGGCCATATCTTAAGAACGATGTAATGGCATTAGGTGCTCACTTCGTAAGTACAGGTTATATGGATGGCCATGGCATATTTTACGTGGCCTTACAGGATAACGAAGGAAGGACACTTGATGTTACCAGTGAGCACTCATCGAATTGAAGTCCGCTGTGGGTGAAAGCAAATGAAGCATTTGAGATAGAGCTACAAAAAGAAGAGGCCTAGAAGCGCTTCTCTAAGAAGATGTTCTTCGTCTGGGATGGCAACCACTGACTAGCTGCTTGGATGCCAATTATCAACAGGGATCACGCCAACGATCCCGAGTGGCATTATGTTGTCGAGTCAATTATCCTGGAGGTTGAAGGGCAAGTTGGACCACTACTTACCGCGCTTCATCAGGTGAATTGGTAAGAATCTAACCTACTTTGGTGATCACAAAAGTAAGCTAGAATTCACATAACAATACTTTTAGACTCCAAATAATTATTGTCTAATGCTTTAACCACAGTCTTGCATTGTACATGGTAAATGTGAATCTCTAATTCAATTTGGTGCAAAGTGTTTGCTCTTTGGAACTTCGATGTCTTTTGAAAATATCGTTTATATGCATGCAAATGAAAGTGAACAAGTCTTCTCCCAATTAATCAAAATATTAGAGGCCTGTAATAACTATTGTCAAAATTAATAAACTTACTTGAACCAAGACTTGATATAGAGTTGGTATGGAAGAAAGAAAGAATTTGGAAACTTTTTCATTCATATATTTTCAAGTACTAACGATTCCCTGATTTTGTAGGAGGAATCAGAATTGCCATGTGAAAATGAACCTAGTGCATAAGCTATACCGCATCCAGGGAATTGCCGGTCAGCCACTAAAGTACTTCGAGAATCTTGTTTCAAAAGAGGAAATCAATGACGCTGAGAAGAAACAATTGTCCAAGAACCATGGTTGGTACACTCTTGCGATGGACGGCCTCATTTCGGTTCTTTACCAGGTACGAATCGAATCTCCTTCTGATGTTCAATTGGTGGACTGTGATAAACCTTGAAGTGGAGTCACTTATGAGAATATGTTATGTAGGCAATCGGCAAATGTTCGTCACATTGTAGCACTGTGGTGCTAACTACATTGTGAAGCTTGTTATATAGCATCTGATACATCGTTTTCAATAATCTATTTTAAAAATGAGATAGGCAGCACTTACGATTTTATGGCATGGGTAGCATTTATGATTTTATGGCGTGGGCAGCACTTACGATTTTATGGCATGGGCAGCATTTATGATTTTATGGCATGGGCAACACTTACGATTTTAAGGCATGGGCAGCACTTACGATTTTATGGCATGGGCAGCACTTTTGAGATGGGCAGCACTTATGGGTAGCTCTAATGTTTTAATATTTCAATATGAGATGGGCTGTACTTAATGGGTAGCACATATGTTTTTAGTACTATACGTTTCTGGCACTAGACATTGGGATGCCGATATCGGCACCCAAACTGCTCGCTCATTTATTTCTCAAATAGGGCCCTTTGAGTGGGAGTACAGCAGTACTCGAGACTGCGTTGCTAATGTCGGCTTCTCATCTGTTTTGTTAATACTTTTAAGTGCCCGGCGTGAACGTGCCTTATAATTATTTTGTCCTTGCATGTGTATCATTTTTCATACTACGATATTTGAATATATTATCGTGATTGGCCTTTGCTTCATTGTTTCCAGCAAGAGCTTGGAGATGCTGTGGCCCATGCCACAAGAAAATTCAAAGAAAAATACCCGGAGAAATCAAGTGAGTGGACAACCGGTAAGCTACACAAGGAAATAGGAAAAGGTGTGGATAAGGTGAAGAAAGAGACCTCTTCTGAATTGAAGAAACAGCTTCCAATTGCTGATCCAAAGCATACCCCACAGTTCCTTGAGCAAGTTAGAAGGCATTATGAAAAGCGAGAGGACGATCCAGAAATGTCCCAAGAGAAGTTGTGGTACCTTGCAACATCTGCAATGGAACCAGCTATGAAGGTGAAGTGGCTTGAGCGTTGGAACATGCCAGCCTCACTTCGTGATGCTGTGCGATTTCCAAGGAGCAAATTTGCTGACCACGCGTTTTCCGAATGGCTCCACAAGGCCACTTGGTGGTCTCAGGTCAGAATTTAATAATGTTTAATTCTTTTCTAACCAACTTCATCTTGGTTCTAACAAAATCCATGTCCTCAGATTGCCAGCGAGGTTCAGGAGCTATTCGATGCCACATTGTTTGAGCTTGGTGTCTCAATTGATTACGAACCGCTTGATGGAGACGTCATTCAATCCTTGGCAGACTACGTGGAGCAAAATTGAATTCAGTTGTGGGACTTAGCCTTCCAACATGAGTTTCAGGGAAAGGGAGTTCATAAAAACCAAAGCCCGGAGGACCAAGTTGGATTGTCTCAGGCGGTTTCCAGGATTCTTTATAGGTATTTCAAGTTCATTCTCTATCCGCGGAAAGTAGTTTCCAAGACTCCGTCCTTCTTTCCTAGCTATCTTGATAGGCGAGCAGCTAATTGTATGATCACTGACGACATCGCAAGTAAGTGGTCAAAGGACCACTGGATGCAATGTGGGTGGTACATTGACTGCCCATTGGACAAGCCACCGTCCTTTGAGATTGATTTGAGGGATAGTATTTAGCCCAATTTGGCGGGCACAGAGGTTGTTATTGCTCCACAGTCTACCGAGGCTACAGTGAAGAAGACAGGACGCTCAAAGAGGAAGGCTGAGGATGTTGTTGCGGCTACTGCAAAGTCCAACTCACAGGCAGAAGCTGCGCTAACAGTGAAGGTTGTTGCAGCGGAGGCAGAATTAAATATGAAGAAGCTTGCTGAAGCCGCCATCGCTGTAGCTAGTGCAAAGAGGTCTCTTGGAGCAGGCTCTAGTGTTGCTGTAGATATGGATGTTGATATTGACGTCCTTCAGGTGATACCAGAGTCAATTCCTGATAATACTTCCGCATTGGCCCCTATCAATTCAGTAACTGCAGTAGAGGACGGATCAAGCCCAATTTCCATACTATTGCACAAGTTGAAGGGGAAGGTGGCATCTGGAAGACCATTGTCTACCTCCAGCATGTCCCAGGAAGCGTCAGTTCTCGTCAAAAACACTAGTCTTCTAAAAATTCTCAAGGTCCTACCCGAGGTTCATCCTTCTCTGCTGAACCTCAACAACTTTGTCCTCAAAGTATAACTCTCCCCCTATTTCTCTTCATTTTTTTCTCTTCTACACTTTCCTTCTTTGAGCTATTTTTTCTCTTTGAATTGTGTTGAATCAATGTCCTCTGATTTATCAATGTTGTTGATCCAAGGCAATCATTTCTTGGACATTCCTTGTATATTCTCTATCGATTTTTGCTTCTCCTTGTAAGCCCTTCCTTGCAAGTCCCTTGTTTTAACACTGTACTCCTTCATTTTTACATTATTCAGATGAAGAAGGAATCTGGAAGTGCCTCACTTTCGACTCATTGCCCTCATAGCGGATTCGACCTGATAATAGGTGATCTGAGGGATGGCATGATGATTCCTCGCATTTCAATGAGCCCCACGGACGTTCCAGTTTGGAACGAATACTCAGTGCACGATACAGAGAGTTTATTTGAGTTTGCTGAGTACTTTCTTCAAAGTGAGGGTGGGCTGCTTCTTTTTGTCCCTGACATCTTCAGCATCCGTAGCGACGTCCTCTCATACGCCGAAGGCTACGGTTTTCAGCTCTTTCGAGAGTGGTGGGGAATTAACGACCTTCCATCTTCCTCCCTTCTCAGCCCTGGACTCAAGGTATAAAATTGTTCAATCTTTCACCTTCATTGTCCAGTTCTGCTTCCAACCGATTCTGATTCTACCCTGATCTAACATCGACTCTTGTTTGATTCAACCTTCTTAGAGTAGAAGGTTTCGAATTCCGCTCTTCCTTCACAATAAGTTGTCCCTGGACCACTTCTCGATTGCCGTTAATGAAGATCTTGCCGAGGTCGGTTTGGGGGTTGCGGAATCAGATGTGCTCTTTAATTTCACAACCGAGCAGTCCCAATCAATGAATCGCGCAGTTCCCTGGAGGGGCGCTCGTGAGAAGGATGCAATTTTCCTACAAATGATCATTGAGGCTTTCACAAAGCCGGAGTCTATAGTTCTCGATGCATTCGCCTCTATTGGTATGTTTCCTCTTATTGTTGCCTTGTATTTCACAAAGTACTAGATCTAATTTATGTCATGCATCTTCAGGAAACTCCATTCTAGCTTGCAAGTCAGCCGGCCGCCACATTGTGGCCTTGGAGGAGGACACTATTGTCTTCAATGCGAAGCTCATCCCTCTTTCTTTGGCCAGACCGACACCTCAACTTTCTCCTTCAGTTCCGCAAGCGCCTCTTTTTGTCGACACCGATGTTCCCATCCGCAAAATGACGAAAAAAAAAAGATTGAGTAAGTAAGTTTCAAACTTTGAATTCTACTCCAATGCCATCCTTAGTTGATCATTTCACTCATATGTGTGTGGCTTTGCTAGACTGATGGCAGCGGTTCTCTCGCCGAAGAAGGACTTTGCCATGGCTCCATGGGATGCTGAGGTAGCACAGGAACAAGCGGCAACATCGTCTCCAAGTTCCTCTTCGCCAGTTCCACTTTGTTTCTATAGAGGGGTGCGTAGATACATTGACGATGAAGCTGAAGTTCAGTTTCCTACACTCACTTCATCCTCTGAGAGTTGAGGCCAATTGTAGTTTTCAGCTTCATCGTTTCATCCATGAACTTTTCCCCCACTCCTTGAAACCTGCGTCAAAGTTCAATTCTCCCTTTTCGAGCTAGCGTTTGCATTCGGCACATTGACATTGAAGCTTCCATATCCACTAATCCTAAACCCTAAATAGAACTGGATACAATTTACTTCATTATCTTGATTGTCGATTGCATTTTCAAAATGTTTCCTGTAGTGTCCAATATTTTCTGTCAAGAATACAATCAAAGCTAAAATCCACAATACTCTATAGCCTCTCTAGGACCCAATAAATTTTTGCCTTCCATCCCTACACCTCATGTACCATCTTTCAACAAAATTCATCAATATGGGTTCTCCATTAGATACTTACTTGCGTTCCCTTAACCCCCAAAGGACCACGACCACATTCGCACTAAAACCAGTCCAAAATTGTGACTGCCAAAAAGAGATATGAAAATCACATTTTAAAGTGAATTTTGATTTTAAACCGTAAGATCTTAATAGACTTCAATAAGAACATGTCGCAAAATTTTGGTTGCAATTCACCGCACGGATTGATAGATTTTAGTGTTCAAAGTCAAAACAATGGTTCATTTTCTTCCCTGCGTTGAGTAGATCAGCAAAATTTGACTTCAGTTTATATCAAATTTTTGCATTGTACAAGGTCTAAATCTCTTACCATTGACTTGAGCATGATGTTATTTCCCAACACACCAATTTTTAGAGGTAAAAAAGGGGTGTAGCATATTTAAAACAAGTGTGCAAGGAGTGGAGATTCTGAAATTGTCATTTCACGTTTTTTTTTTATGGAACTTCGTATGTATTCGAATGATAATCCAAACGGTCCATACGAAGGTTTTCACCACATATTGTTGTTGGACAAATAAAAAGTGAAAAATATGAAGATCTCTAAGTTTTATGTAGAAAAGATGAATTTTTTTCCCCCCGTTGCCCGACAATGTGTGAAAATGACTGACTTGGAATATAATGCCTTTTTACAGTGAAGACAATATTTTTTTTTTAAATATTCTAAGAAGGAAATATTCTTTATATGTGTGAAAAATTTCAATGTCAATGGATACTTTTGTCAAAAAATTAGGAGGTGCCCGGAGTCCCCACCTTTGGCTTTAAGTGGTACAAGCTTTCAAACCACAAATCCAAAAAACAGAAACAAATTTATCTCCACAAAGCTCTTATCAGAGGCTATCTTCTGTTTTATTTTCAATTCAAACGGACTTTTTTTTTAATTGTAGGTACATGCCCAAAGTCTCATTTGACCTTGGGGGAACGTTTGGTCCTTTAGGGATTAAATACCTTTACTCACTTTTTCTTGTCAGTACAACTATCTCTTTACTATTTGGGAGGTCTTAACGAAGTTTTTGAATTATCTTTGATCACCATCGGAAAGAAATAAATGAATAAAGCCGTTGAGAAATTTGAAGTTCATATTTACGCTTAGTACATGAAGTACACATGCATGTAAAATCATTTCCTCATTTATGGTTGTGAAACTCATGCAATACCGAGGAAAAGAAGTCCTAAACCGTGAAGAACACTAAAATACTATGAGTTGCATGTCTTATGCTCTATTGGCTCCACTCATATACAACAGATTTATGCTAGCAAATTTTGATGGAGAACTGTCTTCGGATGAGATTGCAATTTGGTTCTCATATTTGCTATCTCTTTCATAGCGTACAAGACTTTCCTTTTTGGACATTTCCTATTGGCACTTCAGCTAATAAACGATTAATTTTGCTCTGGAAATTAGTTATTACTTTGTATATAATATGTCACCCTAAAACTGTGTATGTAGCTTATTATTTGACTTGTAATTTTATAGTAACAAATCAATGCTATATTTTCTTCCTACATGAGCACAGTAATCTCTCAATTTCACATTCTCTACTATATGAACAAGGTATCTTTAATCATTATTATATGTATCCTAAAGTACTACATGTTCTCCATGTCTTCTGCAAAATTTAGATATTTTGTTAAATAGTAAATACTATTTTGTAAGGTCATGCGATATAATTAGGCCTACATTTCATTGGACGCTGGTATAGTGAATACATCACCAATAAAACTGGTTTGAAACAAACTTGATGTGGAAAATTAGGGTTGATAATGCAACATCACTTGTTGAGGGGTGTTTTTGCAATCCACGGCCATAGGGTTCCTACATCCCTCCCCAAACTCATAACATGTTCTCTTCTCAAACAGTACCTCCCAAGATAGAATGGAATATATTACCAAAAAAATCACAAAAGTTCTTGGAACCCACGGCTATAGGCCCTCTACCGTCAACTTTGGCTTGAATTTTGACTTTTCCATTTCCTTTATTTTCAACTTTATCACTTAGTTTTCATAAAAAATCCCGACCTTCAGTGCTCTAGGCTCACCGCTCACCGCTCACCGCTCTAGGCACGCAAAATAGCTTCGTCCCATCAATATCCTCGTGAGTATGACCAACAAGTAAGAAGTTGACATACACTTCACGGAAAATACCCATATGAACGAGGAGGGAAAATAAAGCGAACACAAATCTATTTTTATTGTCCCGTGTGGCATTATCCAACTGCATTTGGAGAATTGGTGCTTACTGTTTCGTAGGAACAGGTTCAACCGGTGGAGCAGCAAGGGATCCAAGACACACGTTAGCATCCGCAAGCACAGCCTGAGAGAGAGAAGAAGCTCTTCCTCCCGTAAATAATTCACGAGAAGAATACACCGGTGGACTCTCTAAGTCCCGAGGTAACTTCGCAATGGATCCAACAGTGTGGTTCAAGTCGGTGGGGAAGATGTCAAGACTATAATGGGCATAACAAACATCTCCATGTCCATGCACAATCATTCCAGTTACGGCCACAGGCAGTTTCATGAAGGACTCCGTCGCTTTATTCTTGTGTGAAAGATGAGGAGATGCGGTTTTGCTATGATCCATTTTATCATGGATGATGCACACAACCTCATTAGGTTTTTCTTCCAAGTTCTTGCGGTTCCCATAATATAAAATACGATGAGTCTGTTGAGAGGCCTGATGTAACTGCAATTTTACTTCCCACATTTTGTATGATGAGGACCCCCGTGTACAAGCCTTCTTTAATTGCTTGAGTTGGTCGCATCTTTCGCAGCGAGCAAAGTTGTCACCAGGCTTCTTCGTAGAGTATTGTTCAAATTCGGAGCTCCGAATTCGACTAAGACCAGACAAAGATATTGGTTTGAGGCCAAATCTTGAATTCACCTCATTCACTTTGGGCAACACTCCACTCCATTGAAAAGAGGCAGGAAGGTGCTTGGAGACGACCTTCTCTCCAGTGCCAAGTGTAGTAGTCTTATTAGGACTGTAATCGGCAGCATCATCAAGTATATCATACAGAGTAGCAATTGCCTGAAGGGTATGAGTCCGAGGCTTCTTTGAACCAGTATTGTCGTGTGCCCCTGCCCGCATCCCATCCTTTGCCTCTCGTTTGTACCGGTAGAATGTGGCTCGGCTAACCCCCATTATAGTACACCATGCATTTTGGCATACATCAATTCCATCAAGCGTCACCACATGGTTCCCATTGGAATCCATGTGAATCTGCCTGTGTACATCAAGCCAAACATGTTTCAAAAAGAAAACACCTCCAATGTCACGGTAAACTTGGGAGCGAAGTATAGAAATTGAAGACCATGGAAATCGTTGAGTACAATTTCTTGGACAACAGACGGTACTCGCAACGGAGTTGAACGATTGTGAACTAAGAAGTACTACCTTCTTTGGTGGGGAAGGACCCTCTACCCTCTAACGAGTGGTTTCGTACTGTCGAACGCCTACTCTAGGTCCGCGACGAAATACTTTAAGAGCTGCATTGAAAATGCTAGTTTGCTCTTGGTCATACAAACTCACATTACAAAGAAAGACCTGTCGAGTTGGCCAAGCTCGGAGGGCAAATATCCAATTCAATGAAATTTCATTCTCGTCTAAGCATTCAGCGATTAGAATCGCTACATGGTCATCTCCAAGTGGCCGACCACTAGTTTCAGGAACAAATCCAGAATCAACACTCTAGTAAAGTCCAATTGCAACATCAGCCCCAGATGTGTTTCGAAGGATGACGCGCTTTGAGAACCACAATGCGCTAGGAATACCCTCACATGCAGCAACCTCTGGAGGTAAGGTCGGTGGAACTCGGACTACACCATCATATGAGCGTTCTTCCATCTTCAAGATATTACAATGAAAAGGACATTGGGTTAATTATCCAAAAAAAATTGACAAATAAGTAAAGGACGGCTCTATTGAGAGGAGATAGACATAAATAAGATATGGCTATCCTCGACACGAGGATAATTCCAGATATTGAATGTATGAACACTAAATTAGGGGAATTAACGATAATACCACAGTCGGGAATAACAACACACACTGTTGATTTTAATCCGGAGAAAACACACCAAATACGCACTACACTTCGAACGAAGATCAGCGTTCAAAAATAAGTTATCACCATTCGGATTGGATAAATTATCTAAATTATTGCAAAATTGCATCGATCCAATTTCTTGTTAAATTATCATGATAGACACAACGAAGCCTTACCGTGATATCCTCGACCCGAGGATAATACTGCGAATGATTACTGTAAAACAGAAGTGTTAGAATGACATAGGCATTTCCCACCTCACTGTCTACACTAAACATTACTCTGAGATGATATTGAACTCGAAGTCAGTTATCCTCGACTCGAGAATAACCATCATAAATTTAGTGGTCCATGATTTGAATATCTCAGTTTTGATATCCTCGATTTGAGGATAACACACATGAAGGGTTTTCCACACATTATGGGCAAAGACTGACGTGACCCAAACCATGATTCAGCTGATGAACTCATGATTCGGTCATTTTGGTTTCATCAAATTCCTTCGAATCAACATCGATTATTCTCGAGTCGAGGATAATTGTTTTTTCAATTTCAGTCGCCAATTCTTACAGTACTTCACACTTTAAAGATTTAGTAGTATTATTCTCGAGTCGAGGATAAACCTCATAGGTAATGTCTCATATGTGATGAATTTAATTCGATTATGTGAGTTCTGGTTATCCTCGACCCGAGGATAACAATGCTACAGTGTATCCGTAATATGCGGAGTGTCACAGAAAGAGATTTAGTTTAGAGACGAACAAGAACTGCTGAAGAGGTCAATATCACTGAATAATGTGTGATGGGGAGACCTATACTCTTGCTCAGAAAGCAGAGGAGAAAACCTTGAAATGTCCTATGCGACAGAGGCAAATAGAAAATGAAAATGATTTCAACCAACCAGCAAGTAAAACAACCACATAAGAAGTACAGCCACACTTACACTCCTGCCCTAAAAATCAAACCAAAACATTCGTGTCCCCAAAAACGACCTGGAAAAATAATAACCAGTTCAGTATCTTACTGAGGAGAGGCAAGAGCTGAAGTAGAGAAGTGGAAGCGGAGGCGAGGCACAGAGAGCTTCAGAGAGGGGAGAGTTGGAAATGAGAATTTCCAGGGGAAAGTCAGAATGTCATGATGGACTTTGGTGCACAAAAAACGGAGGTGGGCGGGAAACTTGAAAGACTTTTTCTAACGGCTACATTTTTGGGCGGGAAAACAAAGTATTTTTGTCACATCTTTTATGGTGACCTTTTTAAGTTGTCTAGTCACTTCAATTTAGAGTTGCAACCAACCCGAATAAGACAAAATGAGATTCGTTTTGACAAAATCGGATGTTAAAATGAATGAAAAACTGAAAGTCATATTCGGTTTCCTATGTTAAAAAGTAATAAAAAATCAGAAATATCTGCTAAATTAGTTTTTTTTTAAAAAATTTCAAAAAACAAAAAAAAACCTTATAAAATCAGAATCGATTTAAAGAAAATAAATCTTCGAATATTACAAGTTTTAACCTATATAATTTTTTTAGTATTGTTTTCAAATAAGAAAATAGGGAAATTTAATTTTGTCTTAAAAAAATTGTATATTCATTAAAGCTTTCTTTGTTTCATTGATAAAAATTTGATTTTTTATCCACTTCTGATTATATTTAAGTTAAACCAGACTTATGTCACATACATATTTGTTCTTCAAAGTTGACGAAGAAGGAGAAAAAATATTTAAAATTTGTTCACAATCTTTAAAAATAAGTCGAACCTATTTTAAGCTAATTCATGCAATTGGATGACTTTCTAATTAAAGGTTATCCTTGATTTGAGTTTTCCAATTATAACTAGTAGTGAATTGCAAAGTATAGAAAATTAGAAAATGGTATAAAATTGTTATTTAAATCACCAAACTATATAGTGAAATATGAGGGGAATTTGAAAACTATTCATGGCACTGTCTGTAATTCTTTATGTCTTTTTATCTTCTAACTTAAGTCTTATTGTTTTTTTTAGAATTGCTTATATAAAACTATTATTAGTAAATCAAATACATGTAGTTTTCTATAAGAACGACTGAAATGAAATTTCATTGGTTTCGTATGTTTGTATTGTGGATTGTAAGTTGTAAGTAATTGTTAATTGACAATTGCAACTTAAATTTGAAAAGCAATTTGTGGACCACTTTGAAAAATCAAGTGCAATGTCAACTTTAAAAAAAAGGGTTTGTCGGATAATATGTTTATTTCTTATATATTGTATAAGTTAAGTATATTATAATTCAATTTATCAAGTCATATTACATGAGGTTTTTAAGTAGGATGATAAATGTTTTATGTCACACACAAGAAAAAATAACTCTTGTTCAAAGGGCCGGTGTGAATAAAGTGTTTGTTTGATCCACCACTAAGTCCATGTCCACTGGACTTATGTCACACACGTATTTGTTCTTAAAAGTTGACAAAGAAGAGGAAAAATGATTAATTTTGTTCACAAACTTTGAAAATAAGTCGAACCTTAAATTAGGTTGTAAGGAAAATTATAAATAATATTTATTTATTTTTAAACAAAAAAATCTTGAATACAACTTAAAATATTTTTTAAACGTTCAAGGTTGAAATTGCTCTAGAATCTAAACCAAGCACGTTCTACAATATATCTTCAGAAGAATAGTATAAAAGAACACCAAAAAATTCTATAAATCAAATTATCAATCAATGGAAAAATTAAATGTAAGACAAAAAAAAATTATATAGAATCAAAATATCACATGCAAATTTTTAAAACAAATAAACTTATGACAAACACAAACTTACACTGTACTCTTTTCTGTACCATTGGAAGAAAGAAAACTATAAAATGATATCAATAATCCTAAATATCATATTGTTATAAACTTGATTTTCAACACAACCAATTGTTGTTAATTCATTCCAATTTTTAAAAAATATATATTTCATAATACTTTTATAAAAACTATAATGAAATGTTTTTATAAAATATTAGATGAAATTACACTTTGTAGCTTGTTCTAGCTCTTGTAGGAAATCTATACTTAACTCCGAAGGACCAAAATCTCCTTGCAGGAGTGTAGAGCCAAAATGACAAAAAAGGCTCTTTTCCGAAAATTAAGTGTAAAAAGGGTTGTAGATGTATGGATAACTAAATAATTAATGATGAAGTTTACACTAAGTAGTTATTTAATTAAAAAGTACCTATTCATATCCAAGAATTTGGGAATAATGGGAAAAGGATTGAACTCGCACCCTTTGGGTAGACTGTACCTTTTCACATTGATTAGATATGAAGAGATGTGAAGATTTAGTGGAATTAATCTTAATGGTTAATGATAGGGAAAACCTCTTCCCAAAAGGTGTACCTCTTGGATGTTGAGTAGAATGACTAGCTTGAATTTGTAGCATTCTTGGCCATTACCATAGCAATTCCTTGCCAGAGGAAGATTGGAGTGAGCCCTAGCTTTACGTGAAAGTTGATGACTTTTAATGTTGTAAGAGTATTTATTAATATATATAAATTATTGAATTTGCATATGTAGAGTCTTTTCTGTGACATGAGTCATATGTATAATTACAATAATATGTGATCTTCATTGAATAAATTTGACATTGTGTTTTCTAAATGCAAGTGCATGCATAAGGTATTAATTGTGGATAAAATTCCTAGGGATGAATGCATTGTATATTTATTCTTCATGGAATAAGTTAGGGAAATACCCAAAATACTAAGGTCGTGTCTGTAACCTTATGTGTGTTGGAGCATTGATCATAAGTGTGAAGATTAATGGAGATGATAGAAATTAAGTAACTTAATGCATGTAGAGTGTGGGCCATAAGTACTTCATAGGATCTCAAGTGTGAGTGAGCATAACTTGAGTATCTCAAGAATATGAGTGGTCCATATTTGTTAAATTGAGACATTTCAATAAGCTTGAGACTTCGATTCCTACTACTATCAAGTTCAAAGTCACTCATTTGAGACTCTGAAATGTATCAATTTAATGAATGAGAACTCCAGCAGTTCTTATTCATGTTGATGCAATTTATGCAATAAACATCAAGAGTGGCATAACTTGATGCATTCTTAAGAATGTCATATGCATACATAAATGTAGCATTAAGTCTAGCCTTAATGGGAGGGATTCTTTAAGGTAGGCTAAGTTGTGAGTATTTAAAATAATCTATCATAAGAGAGTAAGTAAGGAACAAATCCTAAAGGAAGACTTAAGAAAGAGCATGGAAACTTAAGAATCTTAAGTCCTAGTTTGGATAACATAAGCTTATGAAGATGAAGACCTTAATAAGTACGAAGTGACCCTTAAGTTTAAGGGCCAGGACTTAAAGGTTGTATGGGCAACAACATGGGATATCATTTGTATTCAGTGAGATGCACTCCCTGCTATAATGGTAGTCTTAAGTTGGAAACTTAAAAACACAGTTTAAAGGCTTCATGGTCTAAACTGATCGGGTTCTTAAGGGATCAGTCATAAGTAAGAGTGTAAAGTGCTTAAGAACCAAAAGACGAAAGGCTGTGTCCTTAAGAACATGGAGTTGACCATGAGTGAGGTCTTCAGTAAGAGTCAGATATCTTAAAGACTAAGTGGTACAAGAAATTATAGAATACCATATTCTCAAAGGGTTAATTGTGGATGAGTGGACTTAAGTGGAGACTTAAGAAGTGGATTTGTTAAGACTTAAGTTAACTTGTATGTGGATTCCTTAAGACCAAGCCTTGTATTAAGAACGTGATCACGTGGATTGAGTGGACTGACGCGAAAAGTGAAACGATTTGCCTGAGGTAAGACTTTGAATTATTAAAAGCCTTCATTCACAAACCAATGCAATGAGATTTAATGGGATCTTCCATTAGCCCAGTGTGGTATATGTTTAAGAGTTAGTGGCATAAGCACCAACTGAAAAGGACTAATGTTTCTTCTTAAGGCACGAGAGATCCTTTGGGTTATACTTTGTGGGTGGATCCCTTAATAGTGCTGCTAACCGTCCTAATTACCTAAAATATAGATAGATAACCTTAAGAATTAACCAAAATGATAGCTTTAAGTACACAACTAAGCTTTAATTACTTAAAAATAGGCGTATGACTATTTCCTTAACAAATCCTATGAGGTGTGCGTATACCTGGGTGGTTTCTTAGAGTGGTGAAAAATCACTCTAGAAGGGGATTTCTTGAGTTTAGGAAATTTCTTGTGATTCAAAAAAACTATATTTTTTCTTAAACTTTTATACTCTATTTTCCTTAGTCACAGGTTTGTTGAGGTGTTTTAATAATGTTTCTTGGATTTGTGGTTCAAAAGTGAGTACCACTAAAAGTAAAAAATATAGACTCCGCGCAGCTCTAAATTCTTCATAGAACTTTCTGTTGACATTTAGATTATTCACACATAATAAGGAACTAGAATCATGCTTAACATGATGGTAATGCATTTAGAATCCCATTAATAGTGCAAGTATTTAACAACAACAGAAAACTAAAAAACAACAGAAGACTAACAACAACAGAAGACTTAGTCAAAGAACTTTGTTGATCCACTGAATCAGCCTTTTTTTTTGGCGTAAAATAACCAATAGGGGGAAAAAAATTCTTAAAATGAAATATTCCGAAGAAAAATGAAAATTTGAGATTACACATCGCCAGAATTCCATCAATGGTCGTTGCCATGTTGCCATATTGCCACGAATGAACAACGGAGACTCCATCTTTTCGCCAAAAAGGATGTACAAATCTATGTTTATACAGATGAAATCTCCGAACTGAATATTTCTCGCAAAAATTTAGTTTCGTTTGGATTGAGGAGAAAGCCAGAAGTGCTATAGCTCCCTGGCCTCTACAGCCACTGTGGAGATCCCACTCAAACAAAAAAAAAAAACTGCACAGAATGCAGAGAAGAAATCTTTCAATCCATGCGATTAATGTCAATGAAGTTTTGTAAGATGAGTATTTGATAATGATTTATTAAAATCATACAGTAAAATTGGGAAATACAAGTATTTGTTTCCTTCGTTACTCATTGCACTATAATCAACAGTTTAGAAGCGATTTTGGTGTGAAATTGACCAGGAACTTTTATAATTGTTTAGTAATATTGAAGTATTTTGAATACGTTAAGTGGTTCTACAAAGGTAGATAAGCCAGGAGATAGTTGACATTAAAACTTACTTGAAGTAAATTAGAGTCATCAAAGTACAAATGTTAAATGCTTAATCAATCACAAACAATGGAGACACTGCAAAATCGTAACAAGTGTGTGTTAAATAACAATTTTTGAAGAAACTATATGAAAATTATGTCGAAGTCTTCAAACATAATTTATGATTCTTTAACTTTCTATTAATTTCAACTTTAATACATAGAATATTCATCTCAAAGAGGCTTAAAATAGAAAAAAATAATGGGAATGTAAACCTCTTCTACAGTATATAACTCAAACAAACATAACCAAGATTAAAAAGATTAGACTTAAATAAATATTCATATGTTTTAAATATGATGTGCATTAGAAACTATTCACGGATCATGGTGTCTGTACTTCTTTATGTCTTTTTATCTTGTGACTCAAGTCTTATTGTGTTTCTTAGGATTGTTTATCTAAAACTATATTAAATCAAATACATGTAGTTTTCTTTAAGAACGACTAAAATGAAATTTAATTGGTTCGGTATGTTTGTATTGTATATTATAGGTTCTAAGAAATTGTTAATCTACAATTGCAACTTTAAATTGAAAAGGAACTTGTGGACGACTTTGAAAAATCTAGTGCGATGTCTTTATAATCATAACTGATTACAAACATACAATTAACATCATGAAATTGACACATATCAAAACAAAAAAAGACATATTAATGTAGTTTTATCTAGATCCACTCAAAGAGTCCTAATTTGATGAACAATGACTATAAAAAATGTTTACAAAATTTCCATTTAAAAAATATTTGGATTTAAAATTTACAATACAGTAGTGATGAAAAATTAATATTATTAACGATGTTTTCAAAAATTAAATTTTTTAAAATACGTTTATGTCAAGTAAAATTTTTATGAACTTCCCAAGAAACTAATTTAGAAAACTTTTTCATCATGCAAGAGTATGGCAAAGTTGGTAGTTTTCAAATCATTCTAAATACAATCAAATTGACGGATGAAAACGTCCCATATTAATTCCAATTCACAAACATTCATTAACCAAAAAGTAAATTGAAGCATCGCGTCATTTTGGTATAGTTTCTAAATTAAACATAATTGGACATTCATTTCCCGCGACGCTTTAAATTTTGGTTTGGTTTGGTCTCGTAAGTAGGTGAGAAAGTTGAAGAGCCGCCAATTCGTTCACTATTTCAAGTGCGAATTAGGGCGTGACAGCTCTCACTCTCTCTCTCTCCCTCGTGCACGCTGTTTTCCAGTTTTCCTCTCTTCTCTCCCTCTCTCTTCGCTGGGCTTCCCCTGCTTGTAAGCGTGTGCGTGAGCGTGTGAGGGTTTGTGCGTGAGCGTGTGTGCGTGAGGTTGTGTGAGCGCGAGAGTGTTATAGTTGTGTGAGCGCGTGAGGGTTTTGAGGTTGTGTGAGCGCTCAGTAGTTTTGAGTGTAAGGTTGTTTGTGCACTCTGTTAGAGTGTGTTTTGAAAGCCTGCGAGTGGGTGCGAGTTTATGTGACATCTGTGGGTGTGAGGTGTGTGGCCGTGTGGTGAGGGGAGGTGTGTGTGAGTGTGAATCTTTGTGTGTGAGGTGAGGTGTGGGTTTGTGAGCGCGTGTGTGTGTGAGGAGTGTGTGTGTGAGGGTTTGGTAGTCATTTGCAAAGATTTGTGATTGGTAGTGATTCGCTTTGAATTTCAACTGTAAAGGTTTTAGAGGTTTAGACAGTCTCAGCTAGGGTTTCTGTCTCAGTTAGGGTTTCGATTGACATTGTGCGAGGGTTTTCTAAGGCTTTGTTGGGAAAGAAACCCTAATTTATTTTAGCTTTTTCACACATCGATTGTGCATGTCAACTTCATTCAGATTCAGAGCTTACCTTGGTTGTATATGCAGACAGTCGAAGTAAGTTAATGCTATCTTTCTCAATTTTGCATTCCGCGATTCAAGCTGCATATGATTTTGTGTTTATAACATTGTATATATACGTGAGTAGAGAATTGACTGACACCATCGTTTGTAAGTGTATTGTTAATTTGTATGTTTGTTTGCTTGTTTGTCCGCATTAACATTGCAATGAACTGTAGTTGGTAAAATCGCAGCCATAACTGGGAACCGTTTATCCTCGATCCGAGGATAAACTTGTTGTCATGGCTAACTGGTAAAACAAAAGACGTCTAAAGAAATACTAATTATCATTGAATGCAATAACCTTATCCTCGACCCGAGAATAAATACAAGAGAAGAAGATGACAAGAGTAAAGTATTCTCGAGCCGAGGATAAACTGATTGAAATTCAGTGATATATAGTACCCGAAATCATCCATAACGTTAAAGAGTCAAGGAAATTTTATGTGATTGGAAAAGACGTCTGATTCAGTACAAATTGATTGAATTTCAACTAATTTATCGTCGACCCGAAAATAAATATATGGAAATACCAAGACAAGATGTAACACATCCTCGAGCCGAGGATAAACTAGTTGAAATTCAACGATAAATTGTAAAGAAAATCATGACATCGATAGAAACCAGTCATGAAGTTGTATGAAATTAATATATGTGCCCGTTAAACGTCGATACCTAGCAACACACACTCTACCATTCTGATTTAATATATATCCTCGAGTCGAGGATAAGTAGCCTCTATATCACAATACAATCAACACGAGTCGAATAATGTATCATCGACTCGAGGATAACAAAAATCAGAAACCATGAATTTCAAAAGTCTATATTTGATGGTTTCCTCGACTCGAGGAAACAAGGAGTTAGAACCAAATCTCATATCGTCAGAAAGACGAATACTTATCCTCGACACGAGGATAAGTCCCAAAATGGTATCTAATATCCCTGTGGTCATGCATTCTGCAGATGGCCAGTGACCCAATGGATATTGTCGACGAATATGATTATTCAGCAGAGGAGTACTTTATTGAGAGGTTCAAAAATCCTTTCAATCCGTCCCCCTTCATCGACAACGTGGTGGAAAACTATAGCACACTGTGGACGTTTAAGGATGTCGTGCGGTCTTGGTCGTTATCTAAATTCGGGAAGTTTGTACATATTACGATCAAAGTCAGTGACGAAGTCCCATTTGTGCTTCTGAACCGCAAGGAGAGAATGACCTTTGTCGAGCAGCAACAGATGGAGTATATTGTGCTCGGACTTCAGGCATTCGATGATGCTGGGGCTGATCTTCCCCACTGCCATTCCATTGTCGTCAAAGTGGGTTTAGATTACGGGCAATTTGACTTCTCGGAGTTGCTCGAATGCGTTGTTCAAAACGGGCAAGGATCGCTAAAGGAGACATTCGAGAAGTACTTGCCCTGGACGAACGATGATACTGTAAAGGTCAACAGGCGATTAGTTCGAATCCATCAACTCCTTTCGGCATTCGAAACTCGGTCAGTTCCTGTCAGAGCCAGTGCACGTCGTCGACCTCGCGTATTTGGTGCTGATGCCACCAATCCATTGGGATCATCTGCACCTCAAACATCCAGCCGTGCTCCGCCAAGAAGACCGTCGACAACGACTGCAACGGCTGGAGAGCCATCCTCAAAGAAAAGGAAGTCAACGGCTGGTGGAAGCTCCACCTCGACCATTATGCGGGCTGCAACTCCAAACAAAGCACGAAACGATCTGCATGTGGATTTTGAGGCGGTCACCAAGTCGCAGCGATTGTTCTGGGAGGAGTGCAATGGATGCTTCCCATTTGACAGTTCTACTTATGGGGTGCAAATCGAGCAGTGCGTAGTTGCAAAAGCCCAGTACGTCATTCGGGGAATGGAGGAGGGCATCGTGTTAAGCACCATGGACTTCCTTGTGCAACTTGGAGAAATAGGTCAACGCCAAAAAATTTGTGTGTGCCTAGTCGATGAGGACGGTGAGCCTCTTCAGCGGAAGCCTACGTCATCGGACGATATCAAAAAGGGCAAGTTCATGCTGATCAATAGACAGCATAGCGTGGAGGCCTCTAAGCGTTTGCAAAACGTCGAGAAGTGCAGTGAAAATCGAAGGAATGTTTTGCAGCGATGGGATGCGTATGTAGTTTGGTCGACAGATCCTCTGAAGTTGCAGAGGATATCCAAATTCTACAACGACACGAACTACCTGGACCATGCTCAGCCAACATGGAGAAATCAGATCTTGAGTTGCAGAAGAATTTGGCTCAACTCAGGACGACCAAGCTACCAGCAAGGAGAGGGCGCAACTCGCGGAAACGCCACAGTTTTCAACCAGGAGAAGTATTTGGTAAGCTTTCGTCTCTGACAGTATCCTCGAGTCGAGGATAACTATCGATACTTAAGAACTTGTATATTCTTTCTCCTGCACGTCGTCCTCTTTTTTAATGATTATGTTTAGTAATTGACATATGTGGGTTCCCTGATATGCACTTATTCTGCCAACTTATCGTGAACCGCTTCCAAAACATCGACCCCACGAAGGAAGGGAAGCAGGTGAACAAGTCGTCAGATATCACGAATGAGATCAAGGTGATCACATTGCCTGATGACATTTTCAAGCTGTGGGAAGATTTTCTCGAAAAACACACGAAAGGCGAGATCATCAACCCAGACACGATGGTCATGTATAATGAGGCTAAGAATTTTAGAGCCTTTCCCATCCATCGTGAATTTTTCAAGAGGTTGGGCCACCTCTCCGATAAGGACTTACGGGACCTGTTCACCTATCTCGTTGACAGTGATGGCCCAAACGGGTACCCGAAAGTCACGCTTCGGCAAACAAGCGTGGTTCACGGGTCCTGCTATCACTACGAGGAGTGGGCAGATCGCCAGAAGAGGAAGCGCATTGTCCTTCAGGAATTGATCGCAATAGATCATTCCTTGAAGTTTTTGATGCCAGACGGGTCAACAAACGACGAGGTGTGGAAGGCGTGGAAGCATGAACACTGCGTTTCTTCTGCGACGTACAACATGCTCCTTGTTTGGCCCGACAAAGAGTTCTTCTCGATGAGGCTAACAAATGCTGGAAAGCTCAAGCAAGCATCTCACTTGCTGGAGAAGTTTCCAAACGTGTTTCCATTCTTTCGGAAGTTTTTGTACGTGAAGAGCCACATCGACCCCGTTGTTGGACCCGCCAAGCTTCGCGAGTTTGATGGGGAGAATATGGAGTTCTCTGAATATTTTGACCCGCCTGCGGAGGACAGAGAGTGGTCCCTTGGTCTCCTAGACCTTTGACAGGTCCCCGGCTGGTCTTCCAAGGAGGACTCATCTGAAGAGCCATACTTCTCGGAGTTTTTGAAGACATTGAAGACACAGAGAAGCAAACCCACCGTGAACTCTCCGGCTGTTTGGGTCTGGATAACCTCTTCGGAGCAGCGAGCGGTGCAAGCGGAAAAGTATGCGGAGAGGAGGATGTCGAAATATGTGTGCCTTCCGTCGAGGTACATGCCATCCGCATTCGAGCGACTAAACTTGGGGACTTCAAGGTCGAAGTGCACTGAGGTATACCTGCTGTTCCTTATAAGGGATGACCATCCCGATTCTCCGGCGCTGTTGAAGAAGGTTGATCTGAATTACTCTGCCGCGGATACTCCATACTACACCGAGAGAAACAAATACTTAGAGGCATGCTTCGCAGTTCACGGCTACGAGTTGTGGATGGAGTTCTACCTTGAGCTCCTAACAGCCTTCAGCAAGCCGGGGAGCAGAGTTTTCGGAGTCTTCTGTGGCTCCAAACTCCTGCTGGCGAGTAAGGTAATTATCCACTTCATTACCTTGTTTATCCTCGGGTCGAGGATAAACACGGTGAATCACCTATTTACAATATTCTGTAATTGGTTGTCCTTTATCTTGCCTCTTCCTATATCCTTTTGTGTCTATTTATCTTCGTGTCGAGGATAACTCTCATTCTATCCTTTCGATTCCTGACTGCTATAGTTGTCATGTTAAACTCATCGGCTTTGCCTTCTCTTTATCAGATGTTTGGAACCTTGTTTTACGGACTGGTGGACAAGGACTATCGCAATTTGTACAAACACAATGCGAAAAAATTTGAAAAGTATGACATAAACGACTTCCTTCATAAGGATTGTGCTTATGTTAGTCGTCCCCTGCCGCCGGATTCCGATGATCCCGAATCCGCACTAGCACTCAACACTGAAGATCAAAGGCCCTCTAGGACCGCCACCACTCGCACAAGCTCTGCACAGAGGCCTTCGGAGACTGCAGCTGCAACGGCCCAAACCTCTAGTTTCCGTCAGGATTCAGTCCGCATTGTCAATGAACCTGAAGAGGATGCCGACCCTCCACTCTCGTGCAAATCTCCTCCTCCGCCGAATCCCCCGGAACCTAACGACAATGATACTCCGAATTGGATACGTATGGGAGTAATATTGGTGTAAACCTCTTGTCCCTAGGACCCGACTCGGCTAGGCCATCTTCTCATCATGCTGATGATGCAGGCGAATTACTGGTGCCATCATCCTCTGGAGTCGACGTTGAGGCGCTCCCCAATGAGGTCCCTTCCTCTGTTATTCCAACTCTTCAAGGAGACGCCCTTATTGATTTAGCACCTTCATCTGAAGTGGTGCCACCAGCTGAAGTAGTCACGAAGCGGGATATTCCCATCATTCTGCTTTCGGACAGTGACAATGAAGGACCAAGACCTCCAGTGGCCGGCCCATCAAAGGTTAAAACTCCTGAAGTTATATGGCCTTTGAAACCGACTGTGCTTGAGGCTTCGGACTTCTTTGTCAATGCTGTTGGAGAAGCCCCGCCCCCTGAAAAGGTTGTGAAGTATGAACCTGGTGGTGATTTTTATCAAGAGCTGGCGATCAAACGCCTTATGGAGATGAAGGACAAAGAGGATATGGTCGACCACTTAGAAGAGTCCAAGCGCAGGCAGGCAGAGATGGAGGCAGCTCTTGAGAAGCAGAGGTTGGAGTTTGCCTTGGAGAAGGCGTAGATCAAGGCGACTATCAGGGCTGAGCTACAGCTTCAAATGAAGTCAGACCTTGCCCAGATGTAAGTGAGGAGCCCTGTGAATTCGGGGGCAATATCATCTGGTCCTCCTCCCACTGAGTTGCCTGTGAACACGAGTTATCCTGGTGTTGAAGATAACTTAGGTTCAGGGCTCTCTACTCCCCTGCAACCTTCGGCTGGGTTTTCTCAGAGGGAGCCTTATGTTCCTGTTCACGAAGCTGCCTCTCCTGATCAGCTGCAGACTCTTCCTCAAGCAGCACCTGCGTTCGCTCCCTCTGAGGAGCTCGCTCCAAGAAGAAGCCCTCCTTCAGAGTATCCTCGACCCGAGGATACGCCGGGTGTCTGCCTTCACCAGATCCCGCTTCCTCTCCCCGCTCCCCTTCAACAGTCTGTGGAGTGCGACGTAGAGGCCCGCGTAATCGACGTTCCTATGGTGGCTATGAATGTCAGTCCGGTGGAGGAGGATCGAGTGGATTACGAGCCGTCACCTGACGGACCTCGAAACGAAGCATCTGATTCAAACCAGGTTGGCTAGCTCTTTTTTTCCATTTTTTTTAGGCTACTTTACATGCTGCAGCCCTGTATTTTTTGAATGACTACCCATAGTCTCTAGTAGGTCTCATATGGGTTTGTTGGACTGCAGGCATCGGATTCATATGAGTTTTGATGTACTTTAGGCGGAGTGTATATACTTGTAAAAGCATTTGTATATAAATTTATGGAATTGTTTAACAATTCAATTTTCTTCAATTGTTTTCTCAGATGAGAATGGATGATATTGTTCATCGACCTCTTGCATTAAAGCCTCGGATTGGGAATGATTTGCAGAAGTCGCTATGTGGGGGAGAATTGATGCAATCTGTGACGCTTCCTTTGCATATTGCTCAATGTGCATTTCATCAGGTAATTTCCATTGACTTTAGCGTGTGTTCGTCCTGTCCTAGGACTGTTTGCGGAGGAGTTTGTCCGTTGTTTTCAACCGGCGGCCACACAAGTGGCTTAATATTGTTCTCGATATTAATGGCATCATATGCGAGACAGAGCATGCCCCTAGGTTGTCTAGAGGCTCAGGGAGTCGGGCAGCGTATTCTTGCATCGTCCCTGCGTACATAGGTCCAAAAGCTGTATATACTCGCCCTGGAGTTCGTGCGTTTTTGGCGGACATCCGAAACATGACGAACTCTATTGTCGTCTGGAGCTCGATGAAGAAGTCCACTGTTGTTGAAATTGCGAAGTATCTTTTTTTGGACATGCCTTCTCCAACTCTGGTTCTTGGTTAGGAGAGCTGTGATAGAATCGAAACCTCGCCCAATAAGTTCTTGATAGATCAGAATAATTTGAACAAGATGATCTTTTTAAAAACTCTGTCATCAACTTTATTTAGGCAACGACTTGAGTCGATGGTCCTAGATTCGGACAACACCCTTCTCATCGACGACAGCCCGGAGAAGAGCCTTTGTAATCATATGGAAAATGCCATATTCCTTCGTCCGTGGAGACATGCGGCTTGTGACGACCAGTTCCTTACTCAGGAACTTGTACCTTGGCTGCGACGTCTTGTTTCTGAATGCCCTCTTGGGTAGTTACATGATTATGTTAATATCAATTGTATAGGGGTTGAGCCGTTGGCGCCTAATAGTCCTTTCATGAAATACATTGTAGATGGGATGGAGCTCTCAAACAAGAACGTTGGCTATGTCTATGAAATTCCACATGGTTCTTCTTCGTCGGCTTCATAGTTTCATCGGCTCCTTTTTAGTAATATAGTAGAAATTTAGTATCGATATTGTAAATACTCTGTTTTATTTTGAATATATAAATATTTTACAACTTCAACAAGTTTTATTGTAATTTATTGGCTTTGTCTAGTGTTTTTTGTTATCTATGTGCTGCTATTCATCTTTCGGTCGGTTCTAGGATTTATCATTGTTTTCAGTATTATTGTTTATTCTCTAGTCCAGCGTATTGTTTTTATTATGGATTCAAGGTATACTGTAGTCCTTTGGGCTTTCATATTTATCCTCGGGTCGAGCATGCGTTGGATTGTTGTGAATGTTGTTATGTTGACTCATTGCTTCTTTGTCTCGTTTGTCTTTTGCAGGTTGTGAAGGCTACCATCATCCCTCCATGTAGGAGTGATCGTAGTAAACCGCCCTCCAATTGTGGCTCCTTTTCTGAGTACTCTGGATCGCTTCCTGGAGGTTTTTCCCAATCCCACTATTCAAAGCCATTTCTTATGTGCACTGCAACCGATGCTGCCTCTGCTATCATGGACTTTTCTACACAGAAGGTCGATGATGGTGTTGTTGATAGCCCTCCTGAGCGGAGGGCTGGAATTCCTTGTGTGGCATCTCCTTCGCCACTCAAGCGAATGTGTGCATCTATAGAGCCTGTTGGCGATTGCACTCCTAAACGGCAGCTCTATCTTAATGGTGCAATTGATTTAAACGAGGTGAAGGAGTCTGAGCCTATCTCTTCCAACTTGATTATTTCGCCTTCGTTTATTCGTGTCCACCCTTCCCCTCCTATCCTTGCTAAGTGGAGGCGGCTTCCTAGTTCAAGATCTGAAGATATGGTTGGACTTAGTAATCCTCCATCCCGTTCAACAGGATTGCATACCGAATCTCTCGGTGTTAAGCCTAGATCTTTGAGATCCGCATCTTCACAGATTCGTCGGAAGGCACTATGCTTGAGTGGAGGTGGTGGTTCTGGGGCTGGTTGTGGTCGGTGCCATCAATCACGTCATTCACCTGTGCGAAAATTCGTGAATTATTCGGAAGTAGATGATTACTATAAACCCTATTCTCGGAGGAAGGAAATTATGATTGGGTATGCGAAAGTGAAAGCGCAAGAGGCCTTACTTCTGTAGACACCAGGAGGTGGTTCAACCATTCCTTCTAGTGAGGGGGGAACTCCTAAGTAGGAACAATTTTATATGCTTTAGGAGTCCTTCCTTATTTTGTAGTAGACACGATAGTATAGATCCTAGACTACTATAAATAGAAATTAACTTTTGATTACCTATGTTGGTAAACGATGTCATAAAAATAAAGTTGTATTAATATTTCCATTGTGCTCACTCTTTTTTGACTTTGGATGAAATTATATTCTCTATGCCGAGCTATTAATAGTATGTCTTGTGTAATGCAATTTTGAACCTCAATTCCGGTCAAGGCCGGAGTTTACCCCCACGATAGGAAAAAGCATGTATGTAAGCTAGGAGTCCTCTCCAATAAATTGTGCCACTGTCTCTAGAGAATCACAACAATGCTACCGAAATGTTGTTGTAGTCCGGACTTGTCTCTGCGTGACCGCGTCCGAAAGACCATCCGGATGTTGTGAGAGTCTAAGTCTAGCAACAACAATCAAATCCCTTGTTAGCATAGTAGGGAGAGTGGTGTCCGGTCACTATAAGTTCCGGGGCAGTGGATGTCTAGCCACTTAAAGTCACAAGGCAGTGGGGAATCCGGCCACTTACACGAAATAGGATCAGTGGCCTTTCGGTCACTCGTTTAAACCTTCCGAAAGCCCCTGTGGGGAGGAACAGAGATAAATCAAACCCCCCTCCGGTTATAGAGAAACTAGATCTGGAGAACTACTGCATACCTTCTGGAAATTAGTTCCGGAAAGCTGTGTATGAATTCCAGAATCCGAAAGAATACGGATCCGGAAGTAAACAAAATAGCTAGCCTAAGTAATTGATAGTTTAGTTGATATTGGATATTTTGAAAAGATCAATAGATCTTTGTGGGAACAAAACCGGAGTGGTTTACTTTGGAAGCATTTAGTGACAACTAAGTGCATTTCGGAGGAATACAAACTCTACGAACTGCAACACTGACTCATACTCTTACTGCGGCCTAGAGTTGAGCCGTCCGAAATTGTCCTTCAATCCGTTTTGAGATGTTCTTGTTGGTGATTTAGTTATGTGCCGACCCTACACTAGCCATTACCTTCATGTGTGGATGGGCCAGGTTCTTGAGTGCGTGAACCACACTCCTAGAGATTCTTATGGAAATTTTAAGGTCGAATGGTGGGTTTGAGTCACGACTAAGAAAGATTCTAAGAAGATCATTGGGAAGGAGTGCTGGAATAGGCGGTGGGAACGGGATCAACGGGATCCAAATGTTCAGAACTGCAGTATCAATCTCTTCTCGCATTGCTACCCGTCTCATAACAAGCGTGGGCCCCCGAAGACCCACCGTATCCCGCCTAAAGCAGCGAGCCCTTCAATGGCTTGTTTGGAGGCAGGCGGCATCCAAGTCCATGGCAGTGTCGATTGATTGCTTCACTGGTCGGCTACTAGCCGACGAATTGAATTTCACTGCAATGGAATTTTTTCACCATCAATCAGTTTGTATGCGTCGTGGAACAGTATATATGCCGAACTTCGACAATGGATATTTTTTACTAGATACTCATCTGACGCGATCTCAATCTGAATAGTTGATGTTTTTCTTGTCGGCTACCAGCCGACAGCCTTTATTTTTTAAGTTTGCAGTTCCAATCAGTTGTTGTGGTCAAAGTCTTCGTACGTGTGAAGGAAGGACTAAAATCAATGGCATGTGTGTTGCTCGATATCATAATGGCAATTTGATGGCTCCGTCGTCCGGTAGTAATAATTGTACAAGCGAGATTTGAGGCAACTAAATGATAAATTCACGGATTCACTGTATGTGCAACATCTTTTTGTGTTCACTTGATTTTGTGTACAATGAATTTTACTTGCTTCAAATTGGGTTGTTTTGTCTGCGCTCGTTTCCTCATTTTTTTAGTCCAATTCAGCTTCCGGGCCGACGACATGGTTAAGACTTGGCAAATGGTCCTAGTTCGGAGAGCGAGAGAGGCAAGGGTGGAGAGGGAGGCAAATGAGGATAGAATTGCTAGGGAGGCAAATGAGGCCAGAGTTGCTAGGGAGGCAGAATCATAGAGTAGTGTAGTGTCTGAAAACACTGTGGAGAGCACTATTCTGTCGAGTGAGGTTCATGATGAGAACTGGAATGATGATGGAAGTCACTTGCTGCGATCGTCCTGGCAGTGCTATAACCACTTCGGAGATGGTCGAGTTGTATTCGACAAAGAAGAGTCCGACAACGATGAGGAGCCCAACAAGGATGGCGGTCTCCATGTCGATGCTGTACGAGGGTGTTCTGATGAGGAAGACCGCTGCGGCTATGGATCGAACGAGGTGGGCTTGTGGGCTATTGGAGGTGTCAACACCGATTCATCTTCAGGCTTCACCAGTACTCCTTTTCAAACCGGATGTGACACCGGTATGGACGTAGACTCCGATATGTACGCTTTGGCATGGCGGAAGACTTGGTAGATGTTAAGCATAGTTGAGTTTGTTAGTCCCCTGCAGTTGCTTTTCTTTGATCGATTTTCCAGTCTGCAGCCATCTATGGGGCTCCTTTAAATGTAACCTACTTTCTTACCAAAATATCGTGCTCTATTTAGATCACATCCTTGATGTACTTCTTCATATGCAAGCCCCGTTTTTTTTCTTTCAGTTTAGTTGGTGTGCTTGGTAGAATTTTGTGTGTCATGTGAGGTCAAGAGTCTTCTATCCATGTGTTGTCTTCTGCACTAATTTTTGTATCATTGTATTCTCTTGAAGGACATTTTAGGTAGTTATATATTTATCCGAGTGCCAATCGCCAGCCTCCTCTGTATGAAACCCACTTCCTCGACTTTGTTATCGAGTTCAGTACGATCACATGTATGCTGTAACTTACTCTGCCAGACTTCTTCAATGAATGTTTTATACACAATACTTTGTCGAATGGATCTCATTCTGATTTATTGAAGTTCTTCTTGTCGGCTGCCATCCGACAACCTCTTTCCATTTCGAGTTTGGAGATCATATGTTTGCTCTAACTCACTTGGACCTCTACTTTAGTGGTCGCGCAATCCTTCAAAAAATCATTCTGACAACTCTTGCTACTTTAGCGAGTTGCCTACGGGGAGCCTTCTCTCTTTGAAATCCACTAAAGGATTGTGTCCAATACTCTCTTTTGTCCGTCGGCTGCTGGCCGACATCTGTACTCGAAGGAAAGACCATGTTCTTTGTTTGCCCGTTGACTACCTCTCAAGGCTGCATATTTTTCGTTCAATTTCGAAGTAATCAAGTTATTTTCAAATCCCCTAACTCTTCGGTGTATTATGGTGTTTTGGATTTAATAAGGTTTTGTCGGTTATTTGCCAAATAAAGCCTTTTCTTTTATCTTATGTTCTTTGCTTTGCTGAAGTGCAGACCATCTTAAAAGTTTTTGATCAAAAAATTAATCTTACTTCAATTTATTATACATTTTAAAATATAATATTGTCATAATATAAAGTCTTAACATATTTTTGAAAATCCACTATAATAGATATGAATAGTATTTATTAATGATTCATCAAGAATTTATTTCTTTCTTTCTTTAAATCATGTATTGACGAATAAAACTTTAATTTTGTCTTAAACATGTTTAATTTGTACGTTTCATAATAAAGATAATTTATCATTGAAGACTACATAATAAAAATCATGTTATTTACTTGCATAAAAAATCTCACATTTAAATTCAAATTTTTTGAGTTGTCGATCCTCAGAGAACATCAATTAAGATGGCATAAATTTTATTCTATAAGTCGAATGGAAATAAAAATTGTATTCCCACATAGCTCACACCTTCTTTCATCTTCATACAAGGGTTAAATATTTGAAGAAAGAAATTGCAATCATAAGAGCTTGCCTAAGATTTGCAAAAGCCCTCCTTGAAACTTTGGCTCTTTAGAGGTTAAATAGTACGTACTTGAGCATAATAATTAATTTGTGATGTATCTATTTCTTCAACATTAACACGGCTGACCCGATAACCATATGCGCCGACGTGTTGTTGTACGCGCCCTTTGTGTTCTAGTACGCAATCAACTTGTTTGTGTATGCACCTATAATGTTCCCATATGCACCCAGTTTATTTTTGTACGCGCTAAGCCTATTCTCGTATGTGCCCACCCTATTCTCGTATGTGCCCACCCTATTCTCGTATGTGCCCACCCTATTCTCGTATGTGCCCACCTTATTCTCGTATGCGCGCTTCCAGATCGTATGTGCTTTACAACATCCATGCCTTAGTAAAAATATGCACTTCTCTCCATTTTACCTCCACTCCCTAAATGCTTTGGCCCGCAACTACCACTTAGCAATTGCTTGCTTTTCTTTTCTGGAAATTGTTTACAATGTCTATTCACACCCGAGTTACCAATCCAACGTCATGAAGGTCGGAGCGTCCAAATAGACGTTTGACGGACGGCAACGTCCAGATGTCTGGTCAGACATAGCGTCTGGCGGTAATTAACGTTTACTACGGACATACAGTGCAAACGGAGGTGTACAAAAATGACAACGGATTAGAATGGATCAATCACGGCCGTCCGTCTAGATTGGAAGCTCTTACGGCCGTACGATCAGGCAATCCACGGGCACGCAGCCAACCGATTGGCGGACGGCACGCGACTGTTCGATGTGGCGGACGGCCCGAGGCCATCCGCTAGTGCGGTCCTGCGGTCAGTAGGCCGTGGCTGTCTAATCCGGCGGACGTCAAAGAGGCAGACCATCACCTATAAAAGGCGGTCCGCTCCCCCTTTTTCCTCATTTTTCTTCTCCCTCTCATATATTTTGAGTAGATGCGGAGTGGCTTTAGCAAGCAAAATCCATCCATTGGCTCCTCATTTTTGGGAGTTGAAAAGTGATTTATTTGGGAGGGGGGAGATCTCGTCGAATTTTACAAAGTTTTTTTTAAAACTTTGTATTTCATCGACTCTACAAAGTTTTTTTTAAAACTATCTAGAGTTTAACTTTCAAGCTCGAATTCAATTATGAACAAAGATGCCCAGGGTGAAGAAGAAACAAAAGGTGGTGGACTTTGGTGCGCCGAATCTGCACCCGATTCGAGACATTTCATCTCAGGATTGCAAGGATTTCCTCATGGAATTGATCGCACAATTCTTTGAGAAAATATTTTACGAGCTTTGAAGAACGAGTACGTGAGATACCGTGACAAGGGCCTCAACAATTTCTACGTGGAGATGACACAGTTCATGATGGCTGCACTTCATGCTCTAGAATGGTTCGCGGAGACAAATAAGCAGGAGTATTTGAAGTTCTAGGAGAGCGAAGGTGCACGATGCTCTATGAAATTTAAAGAACTTGCTGGCAAAATATGATAGAAATCGTCGAGGAGGTGACAAAGCGTTTAATGCGGTGGTTTTGAAGGCGGAATTGTTTGTCACTCAAATGAAGTTGTGTGCCAAGAACCAGAAACGGCGTGGATATGTGGATTGGTGGAGTTTTAAGGAGAAGACGAGAGGAACAAGATCGAATCGTGATCTGATTGCAATTCCTGCAACCGCAAGAATGATTGTTGTGGACGACGCGAATCAGGAGAGGTGGATATGCCACAATTCAAAAAATTCGAATTGAAGGAGCTCCTGGCATTGAACCATTATGGAAGTTTGCTGCAAAACTAGGAAACCAAGCGCAAATCAGGTCGTATCTAGCCAAAATGGAACACCAAAACAAATCAGTGGTAGTGAAAATTCCACACTCGGGCGTCATACGATTTGCAGCCATCCATCCCTCCAAATACAAAGGATATGCGTATTGGTATGATTGGAGGACGACACAAGAGATGCTTAATTGTGATTACTAGTACAGTGATGACATCAATATTCATCTGCCGTATGGAAATTATCTAGAGAACGACATTATTTGTGCTCATCAACTCGTATAATTTTGCAAGAAACGGAGTGAGCTTGCATGGGCATTGCCGCACTTCATGAACAAAATATACAGGAGCGGCCACCTTCACAATGACTTATCTCCGGACAATATCCTCCTCCATATTCTAGACGATAAATCGAGAGTTTTCATCGGAGTTTATGATTGGGGCACGACAATTGTGTCAAGCAAATTGATGCAGTCATTGTACATGTTCACCAATGCTGAGGCAATGGTTGAGGCTCTATGGAGAAGGTGGTTGGTGGAACCTAGAGTTGCATACTTATACAGACGCGATGTTGATGTTTAAATGATTCCGAAGTACTCAAAGGCTTCGAAAGAGTATGCAACGGCTCAATTAGGTGAACGGATCAATGGCAGGACCATGTCTAAAGAGTACGAGAGTCTGCAGCAGGAGGGTGGAAGCTCAGAAATCTTCAGAAATCAAGAATTTGTGAATTCTTTTTACTTGAATCAAATTCATCACCGGATTCGGATTCAGATGGACGTGTAGGTCGGCGTTCATCGACTTCTCTAGTGGCGCGTGCATCACAAAAAATGCGCCAACGAGTGAAGCTCCATCAAGCAAGACATCTACTGGTTCAAGGAGGTGGCCAAGTAGATTTACCAATCGTAAATCTTGTTGGCGATGATGAACCCGCCGCGAGGCTTGAGGGTATTGGAGATGAAGAACCCATCCATGTTATGGATGAAATGCCAATGATGGATGTCGTAGTCACCACTTCCAACACCAGGCATATAGCTTCAGGGTCCACAAGTACGACCGTCAATGCTCACCAGGAGTTATTGGACACTATCAGCTTGAAGGATGAGATGATTCAACGTCTTCAAGAAGAGATTGAAAACCTCAAGCTGCAATCCAGTGAAAAGGGTGATATTATCACCAAGCAAGCAGCCGAGATAGAAGAGTTGCGTCGAGAACGTGTTGCCACCCAGGCTGATATTGGCGGAGTTGCTCAAGGTGTGGACGAGACAATGATCAACAATGTTATTGGCAACATTACTAGCTGCTTGCTAGAGACCCCGACAAGACCACCACGTCACTGCTTTGCTAGTCGTCCGTTGGTTTTTCTACCGCCGCCGGCTATAGCAGCGCAGCCATTCGTAGATGCCATCAGCACCGAGGATTCTCTGTCATTTTTTCCAGTTAATCCAAGCACGCAACTTGTTCAGCTTCGCACTGCAAACGACATCCTTTGAAAAAGGATTAGATCGGTGAGCGAGCAGTATTATCAATGGAAGGTGGCATGCATTTTGAATGTTGACCGTGCGAGGCAAATGGCAATAGAGGTCCAGAAGATTGACAACGAATATTTGACGAATAATACGCGCCGTGACTTTGGACTCACATCTTGGGCTCACATTGACAAGATGTTTCCAACTGAATTGCCTCTGTTGCCAGATGGTAAATCTATTGACTAGGCAAAGTTGGAGTGGGACCACATAGAGGCTATGTCTTCTCATGCCCTTCAACCAAGCGGAAACGTGGCACCACGCAAATTATGGCCAACACCAGCAAGCTTCACGCAAAATGAAGATGTTTGCCCGGTTTGTTTAAATCCTTTTGGGCCAGAAGGTGCATATGCTCTTGGCACGTGTCAGTGTTTATACCATCCGATGTGTCTATTAGGTGGTATCTTGACACGTAGGTTTTGCGCAAAGTGTAGAGCACCATTTCATAAGCGCTTGTATGAAGTGTTTGGCCTCACCGCCTACATACCACCTAGTTGGAAGCTGCACCCCGATAATGCGCCTAGGGATGCCTATGCTCAAAAGTGGGGAGAAGATTTGGTGTGGAATTGGCGTGTGCAGTGCCACCAACTACATAGGTCCAGTGTAAGCACGCAATTTGGTTGGGAAAATGACCATGAAGAAATTGTACGAGTGGCTAAGAAGCTCATATCGGGAACCACCGCGGACCATGTTGGTAAACGAAACTTCTTCTACCAAGTCATGGGCGGATATTGGGATGCTAGGCGGAAGCTATTTCAATTCGGGCGACGTCCAGATGGGAAACTATAGAATCACCAAGGACGTGTGGTGTCAGATTTGGGAGAGGCCATTGATCTTGACCTTCGCAATGCGTTGCAATGGGAAGAATCGCAATGGAAGGAAACTTGGAAGGAGGAAGCTATTGATTTCCTTCTTGAGGAACATAGTCCGGCAACTATGAAGACTCTCAAAGCACTTCGGAACTCCGAAATGTTACGTGCTCTGGTAAACGCGGATGGGCCTCACCGGAGGACGCGAGCGGCTCATAAATTGTTGGATGATGGGGCCTCAGGAAGTGGTGAACCAAGTCGAGCCGATGCTTGATGAAGTGGAGTATATGCAAATAGAATGCAAGATGAAAGCGTAGCATTTGTAACCATTTTGTATGTTGCGAAATTTGCATGTGCAATATAAATATAAGCACATCTTTAAAGCATTGACCCATTTCTTGCATCTCCTTTTAAACATTGAAATTAGTTTGTACATTTAAGATAATCCAATTTGCAACATGAGAACTTTCCTTGGTCCCTGTTCGCGCGCGCCCGGCCCCACAGCGCACGTGCCCGGCCACTATTCGTGCGCGCCGGGCCTCAGAGCGCACGCACCCGTTCCCCATTCGTGCGCGCTCGGCCCCGAAGCGTGCGCGCCCGGCCTCAAAACGCACACGCCTGGCCTCCATTCGCGCAGGCCCGGCCTCACAGCGCACGCGCTCGACGGTGAAGCGCACGCGCCCGGCTAAATTCGCACGCGCCCGACCATTCTGTTCCTCCTCCCGAGACTATGATTGGTACGCGCGAGACCGTCCCATCTCGTACGCGCACGACCTACGAGGGGCATGCGCCTCATGCTATAAGTTTGGGAATCGTGGCACAATGGGCCCACTTCCCAGGCGCTTTGGCCTGCAACTGCCACGTGGCGGCTGCTTGCTAAGCACTATTGGGAAGTGGGTCCCGGTGTCTATTGACACCCTTTTACTCCCGGCACCCCTTCACGCTAGTTTCAAGCATGGACTCAAGTGAGCCTTTTGAGATTTGGTCTTTCGAGAAGAAAATGAAGAAACGACAGTGTGATGCGGACGAGTACGCAACCACAAGCAGAAGAAACGCTTTCACATATTCATCGATGGTAAGCTAAAGGCAATTCAAGGCTGGAGAGATGTACCAAGTCCGTGGACATTTACACAGTGTGCAAAGTACATTGCCTGGTGTTATTTGGGACAAATGTGGCCGCATTCGCGGTATTTGCAACTTTGGAAATACGACAAGGGTAATTTAAATTACTGCACCGATGAAGTATTCAAAGAACGGTGCATCCAAGCGTACCAGCACATCTACAACACGGCAAAGGTTCACCGGAACGAGGTGAATCTATCCATTTTACGTATGGTGTATGCTTAAATTATATTTGGAGTAGTAGTCGATTAAAGGACGATGGAAGCACAACCAAAGTCCAAGATGACACGAGTATCCACGGCAACACTACCAATAGAGCGCAAGTTTCTGGGCAAAACTCTAGGAAAAAAGGCCAAGGAGGTTGAAGTTCCAAACGAGGAAGTCGTGTGGTCTGACACTTCCAGTGACGACTCGGATAGAAGGTGTGACTCAACTTATCGCAAGGAGATTGAAGGCTTTATCAAATGCCATTGGCTAGATTCTGCCCTCCAAGAAACACCGACAATTGGAGAAGATTTTGGCAAGGCAGTTGCATATCAGAACATCAATGAAAACCTAGAGTCTTCTGATGATGTTCCAATTGGACAAGAGGCTCATCTTCAACTTCTTGCTAAATATCAGCAGAGTTTACAGGAAAACAAGAATCTCGTAGAAGAAGCCAACCGCAACAAAGAAGAACTTCAAAAATTACGCGCTGTACTCCAAAAAAAGGACAATCAAACTCAGGAATACGCGAAGTTGGTGTTTACTTTAAAGTCGTAGAATTTGATAGCAACGGAAGTAGTGCCATGAATGATAAACGGGCAATTTTGTAACATTTTGAAATCATAGACCTTGTGAATTTTGTAAATTGCACTTCATTTGTAAATGGCTTTAGTTCAAAACAATGTTGTTTATCTCTGACGTTAATCAAGTTTGTATGGTTCAGCATGTTTTATAATTTGTACGATGTAATAAAGTGAATGTTCTATACAGTCTTGTATACGTTTAAATTATATATTTGATGAATGTGTTATGATCTTTCATAATTGTACAACTTCATGCACCCCAGTCAATAAATTAAATTCACTTTTGTCTAATATTTGATAACCGACTACAATAGTCTATAGTATCATCGAGATTTTTTTTGTAGTGGAATTTATGTCATGTGCTGAAGAATAAAACTTAAATTTTTGTCTCAAACATGTAAATCATAAGACTAAACAATAAAAATCATGTTACTTTCTTGCATAATAAATGATTTTCGGATGTAACAAAATTCCCAACATTAATGCAACATTATTATTCTTGGTTGAATTATATGTAACTAATTGCAACGGCCTTCCAAATGATAAGAGATGGCATTCTACCATACAAATTATCCATATTATATCTTAATATGAGTATAAGTTTGCGGAACAAATCATTGAGCATGCTAATTGAAGGTACTAACTCTCCTCAAAAAATCATTAAAATAAGTATAAGTATTGTGTGCCTAAGTAAGTAGAAGTATTGTATAAGTAAGTATAAATATTAAGTATTGTATGTATAAGTATAAGTATTGTATAAGTAAGTATAAATATTAAGTATTGTATGTATAAGTATAAGTATTGTATAAGTAAGTATAAGTTCCAGGTCATTGGTTATAAGTAAGTAAGTATAAGTATTGTATGTCAAGTTCAATGCACAAGGTTATAAGTAAGTATAAGTATTGTATGTCAAGTTCTAGGCACAAGTTCAAGGCACACCCCTCTTGCTTACGCGCGCAGCCCTTCAGCGTATGCGCGCAGCCCTCCGGCGTACGCGTACCTCTTGGTCATATGCGCACGCCATATGTCACTAATTTACTATAAATATTAGATTTCAAAGTTACGGGCCCCACTTCCTAGGCGCTTTTGGGAAGTTTTTTACGGTGTCTATTGACACCTTTGTATTTTTCCAGCTTCGTATTCCGTCACCCCGTCACCATGGAATGTGGACAACCATCTACCACTAGCAGTCTCCACGGAAAATGACAACGTGATTTTGGTCACGCACGCTCAAAGCAGAAGAAGCGCCTTCACGTGTTGATGGATGAGTAGATGAAGGCATTTTCTGGTTGAAAGGCAATTCCAATTCCATGGACATTTGCACAATGTGCAAAATACATTAGATGGTGTTCTTTGGGGCACCTTCGGCCATACTTGTGGTATTCTCTAATGCGACGTACAAATAGGGCCAACTTAGGGCACTGCACCAATGAGTTCTTTAAGCGTACCAGCACATTTATGACGTCCAAGCGTACCAGCACATTTATGATGAGGCGAAAGTGCGCCGCAACTCGGTAAATATTTCAATTTTACAGATGGTTTACGCGAAGGTGGTACTTGGCGTACCGGTTGATCGGAGGGCAATGGAAATCCACACACACTCCAAGATGGCGCCAGTCATTGGATTAACAATACCGTTTGTGCGGAAGTTTCCAGGAGAAGGTCTCGGGAAAACAATGGAATTTGAACCTTCGAATCAAAAAATCGAGCAGGCGCGTCTTCATCTGAGGATTCAAATACTGGATGTCATCAGTCTGTGGGTAGGCAACAAGAATTGTCCATCGTATTGGGCTTGAACCCTAAACTGTCGGTTTCACAACAAGACGGAGATGCCACGAAGACGGATGCGGTACCTGAGGAGGGTGTGGATAATAAAAAAAAGGCTACGGAGGGTGGCTGGGTGAGACGTGACGATTATCTTCGAGTTGTGAAGCGACTAAAAGAAAGCTTGAACGTAATTGAGGATCAAGGAGAAGAGCTCGATGAGAAGGATAATGAAGTTGCGAAATGTCTTGAAGAAATTCAAGACTTGAAGGCACAAGTTCGGGAGAAAGACAATCTTCTTTCATTTTTTAGTGGCTTTAGGGGAGTTTAGAACTACAATAGTGCTAGAAATGTACATAGAGCAATGTTCTTTCTAAGATTTTATAACTGCCATTTAATATTGAGCGATATTTTGTATATTTAATAAAACCTTGTAAATTGAGTGGCATCATGTATATTTAGTGGATTTTTATGAGATGTTTTACATATCAAAATGTTAAGTGTTGCAATGATTCAATATACCGTCGAATTAGTGCGCACGCCCCAACATTGTGCGTGCCTGGCCCGAGAGCGTACGCGCACGGCCCCACAGCGTGCGCGCCCGGCCCCCCTTGTGCACGCTCGGCCCCAGATGCTCCTGCTCCAACACTATATAAGAACCATATGCAATGTGCTTGACTCACCTCACATCCTTGGCTTCGTGTCCTGGAACTCCTTATTAGGCTCCTTGCATGAATCTACAAGTTTGTGAGTGACCTTTGGGTCAACATTTTCTATGCACACACAATTTCCTATTACTGTTGGCGGATTTTCTTTGGCACAACATTGCGCGCCGATTTTATTGTGTTGTCGTCTCAATAAAGAGCGCAAACAAAGGAGTGGGCTCCATGGTACACATTTAACAAGAAAGATCAAGTGACATGTGTTTGGTGCAATTACACGTTTGCATACAAACGTGGGAGGTACATGTCACACTATGGGTGTCCACAATGGACGAAGACTTCGTGCACTAAGGCCCTAGCAGCTGTTAAGGCCCATTTTAAAAGATGCGGGAATATTATTCCTACTAGGATGACTGAGGCGGAGATCGTTGGCCTTCCTAGCGCACCAGCAACATGTTCCACTGAACCTTGTTCTAGCCAATCCATCCAACAAGGTAGTTTCTTGGAAACTTGAAATGAGGAGAACACGCAGTCTACAAATCCTCTAAGCCAAGCAGCATCATCAACACCAAGATCTGTACGACAACGGAGCTTTCCAAAGGCTTACCAAATAGAAAAACAAAAAGAGTTGGATGAATTATGGGCAAATTTTTTTTATGAAGCAAACATTGCATTCAACGTGGTTAGACATCCAGCCTTCATCAAGGCCACCCTCGCAACGTCAAAGGCGGGTTTCGATTATACACCGCCATCGTACAATGCCATGAGGACGACATACATTGAGCCTCTAAAAAAAAGTGAAAGACCTTGTGGACAAGAAGACCGGCGTAGATATTGCCAAGTATGGTGCAACAATATGCTCGGACGGGTGGGACAATGTTATGCGTCGCCCTCTCATGAATATCATGCTCTTATGTCCAATGGGTGATATCTTCTTCGGGTCTATAGACACCACGGGTATGAAGAAATCTACGGCGTATATAGGGGACCAATTGAAAAGTTTTATCCGTAAGGTTGGACAATTGAATGTGGTCCAAGTGTGCACCGATATTGGTTCAAACATGTTGGGGGCAATGAAGAAGGTCAACGATGAGTACCCGCACATTTATACTCAAGGGTGTTGTGCACATATTTTGGACCTCCTCGTCGAGGACTGGGGGAAGGAAGACATATTTGCAGACCTCGTCCAAAAGGCGAAACAGATTGCATTGTATATCCGGAACCACCATGTGCCCATGGCCCTTTTTCGTCGATTTTCGCCCAAATTGTCTCTGTTGTGGCCAGCAGCAACAAGGTTTGCATGCAATTACATAATGATCCATTGTCTGTTGGAAGTGAAGAATGCAGTGGAGATGGTTGTGATAGACCCAACATGGATATCCTATGTATCCTCTCTTTTCGATAGACAAAATGGGCACAGTGCCCATGCGAAGGCATCGCAGGTGCAAGCCACCGTTCTAGACGAGACTTTTCGGCATTGGTGCACTAACTTTGAATTTGTAGTGGCACCAGTACTAAAGGCATTGCGGCTTTTGATGGTGACACTCCGGCAATGGAAATTGCTTGGGTGACCATGAACAAGCTAAAGGAGCACGTGTTCAAGCTGCGCAATGCACCGTTCAACATGCCTGACGGAATTGCAACTCGCCTCGAAGGATCATTCCTTGCCCGTTGGGAGATGATGACAACAGATCTCCATTATGTAGGGGCTTTATTGAATCTTTATCTAGCCAATAACTTGCAAATTCAAAACAATGATGAGGCCAAAAGGGCCCTAAACAAGGTTGTTGTGACGCTCTGTGGTGCACTCGGAGTGTCTTTTTCGGCAATAATGCTCGAAATCACGGAGTACGAAGAATTGCGAGGCCCATATTCACCATTGGAAGTTGGGAAAATTGAAAACAGCAACATGTTGCCTCACAAATGGTGCAACCGCGCGGGCGGGCAATCATTGCCTATCATTGCGAAGCGTATACTAGCACAAACATGTTCGGCCTCGTCATGTGAGCGTAATTGGAGCATGTATTTGTTTGTGCAAAGTAAGAGCCGAAATCGCTTGGCAGTGCAGAAAAGCGGAAGATTTGGTTTACATCTACACGAATAGTCGATTGCTCCGAGAACGTGCTCGTCCAGACCCGATTTGATGGTATGAGGAGAATGTGCATTCGGAGGAGTTTGATCCAGATGGGGGACTTCCTTCAAACACAGAGGACAAGGGCTTGGAGTCAGATGATGAGGGTTACAACTCGATGGGCGGCGATTGGGAAGACCTTGCCGATGACAACAACCCCGTGTCTGATCATAGCCCACCTAGGGACAACTCTGCAAACAACGAGCACGGTGAAGATGCACTATATGACCATTTTTACAACGTCCACGGTGACCCAGTGGATCCTTTTGTGTTTGATGATGTCGACGCAGCGGCAGTCCATACTGTAGTAGAATTATCGGGTGAAGACCGTGCCCAAGAAGCTAGGGCAGATGAAGATGGGTTGGCATTGGGGGGAAATCTTGATGGAGATGACAACATCTTGGAGAATCAGTCTCCCAACTCAAACGGCTCTAGTGCCTCAGGCCCTTCTAGTGGCGATGGCCCTGATCTCGACGGTCATGGCATTGGCATTGCAGCGCAAAATACATTTCCTCACGATGGAAACGAAGTGAGCAGTGGTGGAAACGATAATGAATCCCATGAGCCAATGGCCACCACCTTGGCTCAAATGGTGTCCACCACGGTGGACGGGACCTTGGCGAAGTTGAACCTCGGAAAGAATCATTGGGGCCAAAGGCAACCGCTCTAAAAACATGGATGGAGTAATAGACAAAAGGAAGAATATCTGAGTAAAACGACTTGTGAACGCCGCATCAACTACTGGTGAACGCCGCATCAACTACTGGAGCCGGGCTACAATTACAAAACTTGGCCTCAGAGATTGGTGAGTACGTGGCACCAGTCTTGGAAAATGCACCAGAGAACTTCTCATCATCGGGCGATGATGCAGACGATGAGGATTGCGATGAGGTATCTGGTGACAATACGGTGGTGCTTCGCGAGCTTTCTCTTCCCCAAAATGTTCGCCGATCAAAACGGAAGCGGAAATACAATGAAGAATCCTCAAGTTCAGATGATTATAAGATGATCGACACGAGGGTACTACAGGTTAAAAGTGACTTTAGTGGTATGGTGATAGCATGGTACAATAGTACCGCAGTTCTAAAATATGTACTTGGTGTTGAGAGTGCCCATTCATGAAAGCACCACATTGAAATAAATAATTTTAATGTTGGAGCACCCTGGTACAATTGTATTCTTTCAAATTCTCTAAACCTAAGCCCTTTTGAGAGGCAAGCGTAGTGTTTGATCGCGCGCGCCCGGCCCCTAACCGCGAGCGCCGGATAGGCAGGTGCGTGCGCGACCCACAATGGTGCGCGCCCGGCCCCCAATGGTACGCGCCTGACCTTGACGGTACGCGCCCGGCTCTGATATGCACGCGCTCGGCCCTGAGGGGTACGCGCCCCACCTTAAATCGTATGTGCCCGACCCTAATTGGAACGCGCCCGGCCCTACATGAACGCGCCTGGTCCAGATTGGTACGCGCCCGGCCCCAAATGCTGCGCGCGCGGTCTAAAGGCATGCGATCGCCCCTTGATGTGACGTGGAAAGCCGTCTGACGAGTTGTGTACACGTGTTTTACTTAGGGGGTAAGTTGAAAATTTGATTTAGGGTTTGTAATTTTTTTTACACGCAATTGTCCACCAAAAAGTGTTGTCCGTCCTGTCCGTCCGTCCTACTGTCCGTCTGTCCACTGTCTTTGGGCCCCTGTCCGTCTATGTAGACAACCCTGAGGTCAGCCAAATAGTAAGTATTCTTCCGTTTGATGAGTTTCGATAGGTAACTAAAATGTGCGTCAATATCCTCATGAGTGAGGCCAACAATCAAGAATCCCATAGTGACCTTAAATATTTTTCTAGCTGTAAGAAGCGAACAAAATGCCATGAAGAACCGATTCTTGTTATCCTTGGCGGAGTTATCTAGCTGGAGAAACAACTTCCGAGGAAGCGAGACTTGCGGTTTACCAGAAGGAGAATTCGGGAACGGATCTCCTTTAGATTCTGGAATCGATGAAATACATCTGGACTTTTCATGAAGTAGAGCATCAAAGAAAGGATTCATAAGTGGATAGGTGAATAGCTCCTTGGACTCTCGTACGGGGCACCTCTCTAATGCTCTTAGAACACAGCAGAGAGAAGAGATGGTGAAATTTGAATGCCCCGGCCGTAACGACGTCGAGTAATGAGCGTAGGCACCGTCGCCAGTGCATGTGTGAGCATGCCGGTACATGAAATCGGAATTTGACCTAGCCCAGCGGTGGCGTTGGTAATCCTCTGCATTCTAGGAATGGCAGTCTTGGAGGTATCCATCTTATCATGAATTATGCAAAGGAACTCAGGCCGGTACTGAATAGACTGAGCCGACCAACCGGAATAAATATTTTTGCATGCCCTTTGGTAGTTTAGGTGCCTGGTTCTGTCATCCGTGAGTCCTTGTCACTCGTCTGACCCGCGAGGATATTTTGCAATAAACTCGATGAGGAAGTCGCACTCCGTGCACCTGGAGAAGTTGCTGCCCACAGACTTTACTTCTACATTCATGAAGAACCTCTTCATTATTTTACTCACCGCAGATTGCAAAATCGGCTTGGCATTGCATTCAACGTTTACCTGGATGAGATATTTTCAAGGATCTCAGCAGTAGAGAAAGACGATGGTGTCATGGGTATGCCCAATAGGCAATGAGTGAGGTCTGTCGGCGGGCCGCGGATAGAGCTTGTCGAAGTGACAGAGATGACAGACCATGCTAAATACAAAGATTGGCGAAAGTAATGACAATACTTACAAAGTTGGCCATGTCACGTAAGTGATTCCAATTCATGGCCGCTGGAAGGACCTTCAACCCGGCGAGCCTGAACGGTGTGAGGCGTGGGCCACATAGTGTCTGCGTTACTGTGGCTGCCATTAATGCGACTGATCTTTGAATCATATATGTAGTTGTAGTATGCGGACTTCGACACCCCGTGAATGTTATACCAAGCGACTTCATAAACATCCACACCCATAAGGGTGATGTATAATTTTTGGAAACTAGGAATTTGGTGAAGGTGGTCCGCAACAGCATAGGCCATTTCGTGTCATTGTTCGAAGCTTGACACGTAGTACTTCTTTCAAATCTTACGACTGTCTTCCCAACAAAATAATTGGCAACATCGTTTCTTACAACACCTTCTCGCGCTAACGAGGCGGCACTCATCTGGGCTCTGAAAGCGCCGGAACTTGGAGACCGACACATTGTCCTTTGGCAAAAGCTTCCGACGAACGCCCCTGTAAGGATCCTTAGGCACACCCTCAAGCCCGTCATCCTCGCATGCAGCTTGGCTATGCATTGAGTAGAATGTAAGGCACTCAGAAAGAAGTGGACCACCTTCAAAGCGAGTGTGAGTTAATCGCCAGCGCATTGTTGTCTGATGATCCTCGTCCTCTGAGACAAAGAGGTCCCCAACATCAGTGTCTCCTAAAATCTCTAAATCGCATGCCTCATGTGGCAAGCACACTTGGATCATGGCATGCCCAATAGAAGCGAAGTTGTCATCTAGGAGCTGGCAGTACTTGTTCCGCCATTTTGGTCGGTCTGGGAACGAATTCGAATCACTTAAACCGTCGAGGGTAGCGGATGGATTCTCAAATGAGTGATAATTATGTTGTCGGCGGCCCGTCGATGAGATATCTTCGTTACTTCCAGTGGTCATTTCAGTCTCCAATTTGGATCCCTTTATATAACTACAGGTCCCATGATTATTACTGTCCTCATATACCCTATTGGAACGGTTGTTGTCGTCCAATGCTTCAATGTCAGTATCGATCAATGAAGAGTCAATCCCCAGGGCATCATCGGAGCGGACATCAAGTGAAAAGGGACAAACATGATAGCCACTCCATAGGACGAGGAAGCCTATGGAATCGCCGAGAGCGCCGATGGAGGGAATCTTGCAATGTGAGGGATGACCGACGTATCTAGGATTGATAGATTGAACTCTGAGAAGCAGAAAGAAGCTCTAAGGAATGAGAAATCCCTCCCACGTACCCTTCGGTGAGCATTCGTCGATGACTCCAACTCCTGTTCCTTATGAACGACAACATGGGTTCAGGATCCATGCTAACGTCAATGATATCAAATCACTAAAGACAATGGATAAGATAATGGTAGCAACAATGATTTTGTCGACCGCCCGACGACGAGGGAGGCTCTGAAGTCTCAAAGTCGATGAACCTGATAAAAAACCACACAAATCCTTAAATTAGCTCCAGAGTTTCACGGAATTGGGTCTTGTAAACCATGCCATTGGCTGCCCGCCTACAGCTGAATGTTACTGTCATAGATTGCAGAGTCAGTATTCCTCCGGAATGCACTCAATCGTCACTAAGTGCTTCCAAAGTAAACCACTCCGGTTTCGTTCCCACAGAGATCTAGTTATCCTTTTGAATTACCCCAAAATCACTAGTCTATTCATCACCTAGGTTAGTCAATCTAGTCAGTGATAGTCCGGATCCTTCCGGATTCCAAAACCCAAGCAAAACTTTCCGGATCTAGCTCCGGAAGGTTTCACAGTTATTTCCGGAAATGATTTCCGGAAACGTGGAGGGTAGTTTCATTTACCTCTGTTCCTCCTCAGAGCGGCTTCCGGAAGGTTTAAACGAGTGACCGGAAGACCACTCATCCTATTTTGTGTAAGTGGCCGGATTCCCCACTGCCTTGTAACTTTAAGTGGCTAGACACCCACTGCCCCGGAGTTTATAGTGACCGGACAATCACTCTTCTTCTAATCTACTAACCTGTGATAGGGTGTTGGTACTAGACGTAAGTCTCACGACATCCGGAAGGCCTTCCGGATGCGGTCACACAAAGGTACGGCCGGACTACAACGACGTTCCGGTAGTAATTTTGTAGCCCTACGAAGATAGGGATATAGTTCTACTTGGGAGGACTCCTTCTAGACTCACATAGCAGGTTTTTCCTATCGTGGGGGTAAACTCCGGTTTTGGACCGGAATCCGAGTTCACACGGACTGTTCCGTGCCCTAGAGACTACCAGGAACACCTCTGCAATATATCTCTTCCCCTCTTGGTTCTTCCGGACTTTGAAGGTGACCAGGAACACCTCTACAACCTCCTCCAGTTATTCCGGACACTCCCCTGTTGAATATCCAAGTCGGTTCACTCCTTAGCACAACAACACATCCTTCTCTTCGAAGAAACTTGCACAAAACGTACTACCGCAACGGACCTTGAACCTCACACGTAAAATAACTCTCTTCACAAATACTAGGTAGCAAATCAAGAAAAGCTCTGAAATATATTCAACGTAGAGGAAAATAAACAAGGCCATGAGTTTCTACAACCCATCTACTAAGTACAAGAATCGTTCCTAAATTAAGGCTTATCCTACCTGCAAGAAATCCGGAGGATCTTATCCCTAAAGTTAAGGATCTTATTCCGAAAAATCTGGAAAAGAGAATCTCAGATCCTATTTTCCCGGGTCCGGATTCCGGACATCAGAAAAGTACGCAAAATTCCGGGAAGGTTCCAAGTTTCCGGAAGGCTTAGTTTCCGGATTGAGTAGCCGGGTGCAACTCTGGGCCCCATCGTTAATCGCTACCTAATTCCGATCCCTAAGCTACTACTACTCCTAAATCTAACCTACCTAAGGGGGTGATCCAACGTTCTTGAACCTTGGACTGGTACGTCTCGTAGATGCCTCTGCCTTCGTCTTGCCAGCCCTCCTCCGCTGGGGAGTAGAAGATGCAGGAAGGTCTTGTGATCCGACTCCGGAAGTTGGAGGCAGTGATGCTGCCGGTGGAGGGGGTTCGAAGGTGGAATCCACCACAATGGTCTCCGGAGCTTCAGCAAAGCCTTGGAATTTGGCTCCGGGACTAGGAGGATCCGTCGCCAAACGCCTAGCGAGTGGTGGAGTGGACTTCCGGCGACCTGATGAGGGAGGAGTAGGTGCAGGCCGGATGGGAGAAGGGATTTCACCCTGACTTACCTCCGGTAGTGACTCCGTCCAGTGCTTTCCAACACCGGGGCTTGGGTTGCCGGGAGGAGTGCCGGTCATGGGTGCAGCAGGCTCCGCCGGAGGTGGGATATCTGTCTGCTTTCCGGAAACCTCCGGGTGTAAGGTTGAGGGTCCGGGTTTGTCCGGAGACGTCCGGATACGGACCCGAACTGCAATGTCCTCCGGTGCTTGGGTGCTCCGGTTCTCCGGTCCCTGAGTGGGCAGGTTGGCCACCAGTTCCTGCATCCGAGTCCATGTCTTCTCCATCTTCTTGCCGTGGTCGTGCAAGAACCGTATGATCTGGATCCGGTTCAGTCTTCCTTCCTTCTCTAGCTGATCTGTGAAGAGAAGACTCCGGTTGACCGTGTCAACCAGAAAGGCTAAAGCGGCGCGTACCTCCGTCAAGGCCTGTGCGGAAGCGTCTGCTTGATCTTCCGCTTCCTTCAACTTCTTTCGGGACTCTGTCAACGCCGTAAACGTTTCGTCGCACGTGGCAGCAAACTTGTCTCGACTCCGGATGATGGCGGCCTGCTGGATCTCTAAGGCTTGGAGCCGGAGTGTGTTCTTCTGTAGTTCTTGGATCGCTATTGGTATCTCCACGACCCTCTCTACCTCCAGCTCCCACCGGATGCCGTCCAAGACCTCTCGTAATCGTGCTTCGGATTGGCACACGATCGCCGCACGCCAACCTACATGCTGGATGAGCTCCAGTAGGTCAGGCCCGTCGAGTCCAACAAGGTGCGGGGGCTCCGCCGGAGGAATGCGACCTTCATGTGGTGTTGACCTAGGGTCTTGCGGAGGTTGCTCACCCGTTGGCTGAATCGATGTAGATGGTCCCGGTGTCGACTCCCGCGGTACAGATCTACTCCGCTTCCGATTTTGGGGAACTGTCTCGGGCAAGGAAGTCTCCGCGTCCTCCGGAACCTTGTTATCGTCTCCTGGTTCTGGACCTCCATAGTTCTGGATCTCCAGCAGCAGTTTGTATGCGTCTTGCTCGTCCGGGGTAAGCACATCGTGTTGTGCGTAGAGGTGAGTGAGGTACGAGGGAAGAGGGGTGCCGGCCCTCTTCGACTTCTGGAGTCCCTTAACCATTCGGTTGATCATCTCGCTCATAAGCGAGGCCCAATCTACACTAAATTTCTCTCTCATCAAACCTAATATGGTGGTGGCCCATTTAGACACCACTTGTTTAGGTTTCTCCGGGTGAAAGATCGGGTTCAAGAATCTTACCACAATTTGTGCGTCTTGATGCCGGAGGTCGTCGGTGCTGTAGCCTTCTTTGGGGTCGGCTTGCCTTGTGAATTCGTCTCCAAGGATGTCTTCACTCCGCTCCGCTGTCTTGACGGTTCCGCTGCTGAAGGAGTAGGTACGCTGCCACTCCGGAATACCCCAAGTTTCGGGGTGAGCTCGGATTGTGCCATCGTACTGGTTGTCCGGCGTCCCGAGCAGCTCTACCACCAGTTTCGGGTCCTTCGCACCCCACTCCACGTCTAGAAGCCCTCGGCAGCCCATGTTGGTGAGGTAGTGTTCGAGGACGGCCTTCTCCTCCGGGTCTGTCGGTATGATCGGGACTATCCGTTGAATCGCCGGTTGCGTCGTCGTACCACGAGTAGTCCGGGAAGGTTCTCCTTCCGCCATTTCTGCAGAGATTCCTCACAGTCTCTGTGGTAGCACCTGCACGCACTGACCTCGCCACACACTCTCTCTACTGGAAACACTTCCGTTCTAGGGGAATCAAGAAGATAAGACGCACGGGCGGAGGGAAAAGAGTAAGCCAAGAAGTGTGGGGAGTGAAACCTAACTTCTTGCTTTAATACCTTCGGCGGTGTACGGACGGCCGTTACGGTCATAATAGCGGTTCCGGCTCCGGACCAATTCCGAATCCGGGTTCCCTCCGGCTCCGGTTTACTTCCGGTTCCGGATGCTTCTGGCAGGTTCCGGATGTGAGCGATCTCTTTGGTTCCAAATCCCTTGGATTTATGGTAATTCCTAAACGGTTTTAAGGATCTTCGGTACCCCTAGGTTGTCTTATTTCTTATTTATCTATTCTATAGTTCAAACTTATGATTCTAACATTCTAACACTAATTTTTTTTTTGTTTTTGCCGGATTTTTAGGTTAACTTCCGGAACCTTGTGGGAACAGATTCCCACAGTTACACATAAAGTCTACCATGTGCAGGATGTGACAGGCATCCGCCGAGCGGATATTATCGTCGGCCGACGGACTTTGGAACATGAAAAACAAATTTGTGGGAACTTAGTCAGTAGTACTTGATTTCTAATGAGCCATCTAAAATAATTAACTGCCGGATACGTGACAGTGAATAACCAAGCATATTTAAGTGAAGGAGTGAGATAAAAAAAGGACCCATGTTGGACCGATGATAACGGACTTGTGCATGATCAGATATATCGACTCTTAATTAGCCAATGAGAGAATCTATACCAGTTGCGAGCGTGAGAAGGCAGAGCATTGAGTAAGGGGCATGCGAGTCTAGAAATGACGCGTGAGTTCTAGGGGTTTAGTTCATATCCCCACCATCATTCAAACTTTTTCGCGCGCGAACTTTAAATTTGAAAATAGCCGCCAAAATCGATCAACGACACCCGCTCAAGGGTTGTCAAGAGCGCGCCAAATTCTGCAGATTCAAAATGGAACGAGGTGACAAGATGAAATCAAATCATTCAAAGTGACATCGTAGGTGTAGGACCCTATACCCTAGGCCAAGTGATGGCCGAGGCGACATTAATGATGTCACATCAATTCGAGGTACCATGGCCCCAAAACCCTAGTTTCTAAGTTTTTATCCGAGACGACATTTCAAGATGGCATGTCACTTGGGAATTTATACCTGGATCAGGCTTAGCACCCAAGAATGAAGTCTCGGTTTTCCAAAAATCTTCCTAGCAAGATCGAACGGCTGCGACGGTCCACCGGATCTGAGTACAAAACCCTGTCGTCTTCCTGTTTCTGGTCATTTCTAATCCTGCTCTTCTTGATTTCGCGTTCTCGCTTTGTTAAGTGTGCTTATAGCTCTAAGCTTAGTGTTTGGGTTCATCCGCCGATCGCCAGCAGCCGACGGACGTCGGAAACTAGCAGAGGCGTTCTAGCGCAACTCATCAGCCGAGGAGTAATTCCCACCCGCCGAAGAAATGGAGACAATGCACAGGTATGTACATCATCACCGTCGGCGGCCAGCCGACAGATTTTGAGTTCCGTATTAGAGATGCCCTTTTAGTTTATGGTGTTTCGTCGGCGGCCTGCCGATGGATGTTGTGTTCAGTGTAGTTATATTTACTGTTGTAATTGAATTTTTGTTCAGAAGTGATCACAAGTGGATGTAGTCAGGTTTCAGAATGAATACGTCATACGGTCATCAAAATGTTATTTTGTGATACACAATTGGAAGTGTATGTTGGCGGCCAGCTGATGAATGTTGATTTGAGTCTAGTAAAATCCTATGTTGTATTAGGTCTATCGCACAAAGGTAATTAGCAGAGTGCGTAGTGAGGTTTCCTAGGTCATAGTGTCTCTAAACATCCTTCTATGTGGTGTACACTTGTCACTGTGGTCGTTGGCGGCCCGCCGATGAAGTCTTTGGCAGGTGGTCTGATTTTTCTTTATGTCGCGCAAGACTGTCATTCCAAATAAGCGGAAGTGGCTCGTTGGCAGTGCTGTGGACCTCGAAGTGGACGTGGGATGGCCGGTTGACTGCAAGCCACGAGTCACATGTGAGGTTCACCCACTGTTAACGTCGTGGGGCATCACATGGAGAAAGGAGGTGATTGCCGAGTTGGGTATCAACGGGACCCACAACGCAAAAACATTCGTGGGTGGGAGCCTGGTGTGTGTGCTTGACATGAAGGAGGACCCGGAGGACGAGGAGAAAACGCGACTCTTAATTCAGGTGAAGGTCAAAATGGCTGACGAAAACCCAAACATCATCGCAGTTCGAGTTCCCTGGATGACCTGCACTCAAGAGCTTTGCATCACTGCTCAGGAGATCAAGATGCAGTTCCTCGGCGTGACTCCTAAAGACAGGACGGATTTGCTTATATGTTTTGGAGAAGCGAAGGACCTCAGGGACACAAAGAACTTTAGGGCCGAGTTCATGACGGCCTCAAAGTCGAAGTCGTTGAGGAAGCCCAGAAACTCCAGGAAAGGGGCTAGCAACGCTCAGACTGAAGTTGCTGGTACTCTCGACACCAGAGAGTCGAGTATGTAGGTGGTCAAGAGGAGGGCGTCAAAGAAGGAGCCGAAGGTGAAGTCCGTAGCCAATGCACTTTCATTTGTCAACCACCTCTCTGTCAAGACAAGTGGTCAGGAACTGGACATCATGTACAAGACGTTAGAGGATGGTCTTAGCGCCTGTTATCCATTTGGGCAAAATACGCTCCTAGCAAAGATTTTGTCCGCAAAAATTCATGTTGCTCCTGACTCAATGAAGTACAGACCCATCATCGCGAAGCGCACAGAACAACTCGTCCTATTCTACAGTGGATTGGGACCATGGCAGGCAAAGCCGCCTCTATACTGCGTTCCTCTGCAAACTGCACGATCCTCCTAGAACAAAAGAGAATGGGAGGGAGCTGCACGAGATCGAGCTTGTGCTACCAGAGATTCCAGCGTCCATGGACAATGAGGGTGTGCTTGACGGAGTACACTACAAGTGGTGGAATTCTCCAACATGCCACTGGTACATCATTGATGGCCAACACACGTACCTAGCATGCAAAGCACTCGGCGAGTTGGAGCCCGTGGATTCGGACAAGGCAAATTACTTCTTTGATCATGACATTATCCCATTGTGGTTGAAGGATCCGGAAAACCTCGTGAAGATCTCCAACCTCTTGAACATTGAAATCAAGGACAAGAAAGCGGAGGAGACCTTTGTGTTGCAGCTCCAGTAGATGAGGGATAAGTGGATCAAGCATGGTCGGCTCGACAAGAGGACCAACTACAAGAAATGGAAGGTAATGTGTCTCTTTACTCCGCAATTTCGCTCTCCATTATTGACAATCTCATGAGCATGGTGGATTAAATCATTGATTATGTTTCGTCAGCGTGCAGCCGACAACATTGTGATTGAGCTCATGTAAATGTCATCTTTATCATTGTGCAGGACTTCTGCAAGGAATACCTTGCAACACTGTTGGGGAAGGACTCCAAGAAAAACACGTTGAAGCTGCCTCTTGTCTTTGCACCAGACAATCTTTACAACAAGTGGCAGGAAGTCTTCGACGCATGGGATAGGGGCACCCTGATTGGTGAGGATGAGAAAAAGCCCCAAAACATCCTTAAAATTCCTCAACGGGACCTCACCTTCCTCGACATTCAACACTTTCTCGCCCTCCGAGACGAGGAATCCATGAAGCTTGCTCATGAAATCCTCGTGAAGAAGGTATACTTGAAGGTAACCGGGGGGCGCGACAAAGATGCAGAAGGGGTTTCGCTCAAATTCTGGTGTCATGATAAGAAGATGGAATATATCATCAAGAACGAGCTCATGCTGATGTATTGGAAGTATCCGTTGAAGAAGGCTGGCGACAACACCTACTCACCTTAGCCGCTTGAAGAATACATGCAGCTGGCAGACGAAAAGGGCATCAGCGACAAAACCATCATGAACATCAGACGCGAGCTGGAGCTTGGTGATCCGGGGAAGGCCTATCTCAAAGAGAGGTACAACGAAATTACACCAAGTACCACCCTAGCTCCTGCAGAGTTCCATGCGGTGTTACGGAAGTATGCCCTCAACTGCAACGATGTTGTAGATGAGTATAGTGTCCGTCATGAAGTTCGGGTTGCGCAGGAGCTTGAGGACGTCGTGAGCCTGATCGATGAACCCGGACTCCTCAATCTTGAGAAGGCGGCGCGCGAGATGTTCATCGTGTTTGGCTTTGATAAGTGCGGGGTTCTGATCTACTGCAACAAGGATGGGCTCAAGGCTATTGCAGAGAGGGTGCTGCGAGGTGAGGGGGGTGACATGGAACTCTACGCCCCTTCAGTCTTCATCACAGACGATGAGTCCAATTTTGTTATTGGGACTGAATGTCGTTCGAGGAAGCTGGATTGCGCAGTCCACACCATCCGCTACCTTCCAGACTCGAGCGGTAGATTCACTCCCTCCGCCATGGACGAGAGACCCATTGTGCATGTCGGCATCTCTTCAACCAGCCTAGAGCTCCACGAGACTGCCTGCGCCAGTTCCAAAAGGTAACTGGATTGGCGAAGCCTCTCAGTCCACTCTATGACGACGTTGCCTTGTCCTTGGCTAAGAGTTGGGCTGGAGATGAATGCCATCTAAGCTTAGGGTTGCTCTCATTAATCTTGCAACCTACACTGGTGAAGGGCAAGTCAAGTCTCACCGTCTCCAACTCTTGCGATGGAGGCAACGTGACTGCATTGGCCTTGGTAAGTCACCTCTCCTTCATCCATTCATTCTTTCTTTCCTTCACCTTCTCGTGTTCGTTGGCGGCCCGCCGATGAGGCAGTTTTCATTTTGATTATTGACCGACATTGTTTGCTGAACAGCGACACAAAAATAGTGATCGAGTTTGTTCGCGAGGAGGCGGAGGTTGCCGTCGCGATGGAGCAAGCGCAGGCTATGTCCTTCCTACCGGGGAGAGCTCACCCGCTTGCGCTAACGCTTCCAGCAAAGCCCGTTGTGGGACCCAACGAGGTGGTCACATTGACTGAAGCCGACGAGGATTCAGACCATGGGACCGAGATGGGCAAGGATGCGTTGGACGACAACCTTTTCCGTGACAACGTCGAGAACGATGGACTGCTCTCAGCAGCCGACTTAGGTGTTCGTCTTGATGGAGCACACCTGATACGGCCTCAGAAGGGAGGAAAGGCACCAACTGTGGTGCGACCACAGGTGGAGCCGCGGCGCGATGACCGTCCCCCTGCGCTAAGCGGGATGATCATCCCGATGTACGCACAGCCTGCGGATGAAACCGTCGTACGCTCGCAAGGTGCCTTTGTATATCCCCGAGCTGTGACCCCAATCGACTTTGGAGTCGGCGGGCTGCCAACGCCGCCTGCACCAAGCCCAGTTGTATCTGGTGGGCATGTACCGCGTGAGAAGCCTTCGAGTTCTTCACAGCCAAGCACGTCCACTTCTCCGAGATCCAGCGATGTTCTACATCATGCATCGATGCCACCAGTGGTGAGCAAGAAGAAGAAACCAAATGTGAGGATTATTCCTCCAAACCGAACTACTCACGTTGCGGCTTCCAAAATCAGTGGAGGACAAACTCCCCAGAGTTCCGCCCCCACCGAGCCACCGAAAAAGAAGCAACGGAGCCAATCGCAGATGAGCAAGGCACCATCGGAAGAAGGCAGCATTTCTCTGGGAGTGAAGTCACCGAAGAGCACTTCGAAGAACACCAAGGAGGAGCGGTCAAGGAAGCGGTCGCCTCCGCCTCCGAAAAAGGGATTGTAGAAGTCAAAGAGAGGAGGTAGCGCTGGTTTGACCCCAAAAGAACTTTCAATGTCCCCTGACTGTGCTGATCATCCCAACATGGGGCTTTTGCCTACTACTCCTCCTATGAGGCAGGATACAGGCAATACATCCGGAGGTTAGTCACGAGATAGTGCACCTAGGAGATTTTTCTTTCAGTTTAGTACACTACCTTTCTAATGAATATACTTTATCACGTGAACACAAAGCTCCTGTTCCATGGTTGTTCTTCTCAGTTCGCAGACTATTATCAGAATGTGTTTTCATGTTCCACTTCTCTATCGGCTGCCCGCCGACTGTATATCTAACAGCTTCCATATTTCTATCAATGAGCAGTTCATCCGGGTATTCCTCCTCTTGTTGTTTCAACTCCAGCAACTGACAAAGATGGAGCGGATCGGGAAACGGCGGCATTTGAGCATGACATTCAGGTGGGCAGACAACCACTCAATAACTATTTTCTTGTCCTCCAAGTAGACGATCTATTACTCGCCCTGGATATTGACAAGGACAGATCGTTGTATAGTAAGATCCGGCCCCGCATGGTTGAGTTTCTTAACTACTGTGTTTCGAACTTCGGTATTGTGATCTGGAGTTCGGAGAATCCAGATAGGCATGCCTATGAAATGAAAACCCTTAGAGATGCATGTCCCGGAATTAGAAGGCTTCGTTAAATTTTTGATTAGTCGTACTACGACGTGGCAAGGTTTGGTGTTGGGGGTCAGAAACTCTACCTGAAGAGGTTGTCTACGCTTTTCTTGAGTCCCTCGGCGCTTAAAGGAACTGAAGCGAATAGCGGCAACGCCCTGTTGATTAACGTTTCTCTTTTTACGAACGTCAAGAACAGTCCATATAATGCCATCCATCCGGTTCCCTTTACCATGGATTCTATTGAAACGCCATATTCATTAAAATGAGACATTTCAGAGTCTCAATTTATCATGGTGTCTTATTATAGTGAATTTTCTGTTTCATTAATTTGAGACTATTTATTAAATTGAGACTGAAGCTCAATTGAAATTGCCAAGTACTACATCCTAAAAAATTATCATAGCAAGAATAAAAATACTTCATAAAAATTTGAGCGGATATAAATTTGAGCATCCCTAGCAGGGCTCAAAATTAAACTAAAATAAGACATTTACACTCATTTATAAGCCACCCAAAATGCATGTCTTCTCAATTTAAAGGGAAATAAAAATTACCAATTTCAAGAAGTGGTACGTGTTTCAAACAACAAGGTCATTAAAATACCAATCACTAAAAAATTAGCACATACTCTAGAAATACATTCAAATATTTATATTAATAGAAAGTATCCATGCATCAAGGATAAATGCACAATTAATCAAACACACAATGTGAACCACAATTTATCCATCAATAACTTTATAAACAAACGGCAACGTTTAATGATATTGAAGCAACAAAATACATCACTATATGAAACTACAAATTCTAATCTAATATTCTCTACAAATATGCTACGCGTACATTCAAAGTCTCAATTCCACGACAGACCCCCATGTTCAGTACATACTTAGTACAATATCTAGTCCGAAACAACACAAGTTCAAATAAGAACATGCACCCCCACCTATTTCGAATTACTAGGATAACTGTTGCCATCAAAAAACAAAAAACCTATTGAAATCTAATATTCAGCTAAAGATGCCTTGATTATTTCTACCTGTGATTTTGGAATTTTGAGCCTCGAAGAACTAATGTTCCCATGGAACCTAGGCTTCCAAGCTGTTACAATGCAATCTGTATATACCCAGATTGGTTCAGATTCAGATTCTTCTACCCAATTGTTCCCATTACTAGAATCCCACCCTTGGTATGTTTCTAAGTCCACATGATGTTGAGATGCAGGTTTGTAGTATTGCACTTTAATCTCATGAGAATGTTCACGATCAGGATGTGGATTAGTCAATGCCAAGGCGATCCAAAATGGGCGCAAATCCCCATCAGCTGAACGCACCGCAAGTACATAGCCCTCATATACATCTCTACCAACCCGGAACGATGGAGGCGGACAATGACGTCGTTGTCCAATGAATGGAGAGTCTTCGGCATACTCCTCCCTCAATGTACCATCTATATCGTACTCATCCACCATAGATGGAGCATATGTAGATAGTGGCCAAAATCCCTCTCGTAGAGAACTCGATTCTTCGAGTGGCACCTAAAGAGCAGCCTTTACACCTCTCCAATAATACATGATATGCTCATTCTTCCTCCTGTATTCACCTGAGATATCCTCATTTGCCATGGATTCCCAAAGATTTAGAAATCCAGTAATACCCTTCATAACCTCATCATAATTCTCATGACGTCGCGGATTGAGAGGAAGTGGCTGCCCATGAGGCAATATTGGTCTACCATCTGCCGTCATTTTCCACAACTGAATTCCTCCATTCTCCTCGGGCAACCAATCCCTATCTGTACAAAGAATTTTGTACTGCATCTTTGGCAAACCATCAGAATCCTTGTAAAATTTGAACTGCTGGCCCTTTGTATGACCTGTGAGGGCCTCATTGCCGATGCACAAATATCCATTAAGAAAGCCCTTGAAGTCGGGCACCTCTTCAATAAGATGTGGAATAACTGGCTTCTCTTCAGCATCCATGAATGACTTCATCAAGAGTGGAATCGTTGGATAGCTATTTGACTTAAGTTTGGTACTCCATCTCCCAAACATTGCATCAATATCCTCGTGAGTATGACCAACAAGTAAGAAGTATACGTGTACTTCTCGGAAAATATCCAAATGAACAAGTAGGGAGAAGAAAGCAAACACAAATCTATTCTTATTGTCTCCTGTGGCATTATCCAATTGCATTTGTAGAATTGGTGGTAAGTGCCTTGCAGGAACAGGTTCAACCGGTGGAGCCGCAAGGGATCCAAGGCACACATTGGCATTAGCAAGCACAGCCTCAGACAGTGGAGAAGCTCTCTCTCTTGCAAATAAATCACGAGAAGAATACACCGGTGGACTCTCTAAGTCCCGAAGCAACTTAGAAATGGATCCAACTGTGTGATTCGAGTTGGTGGGGAAGATGTCAAGACTATAATGCGCATAACGGACATCTCCATGTCCATGAGCAATCATTCTAGTCACAGCTACAGGGAGTTTCATGAAGGACTCCGTCGCCTTCTTCTTGTGAGAAAAATGGGGAGATGTTGTTTTGTTGTGATCCATTTTATCATGGATGATGCAAACAACGTCATCTGGTCTATCCTCCGAGTTCTTCCGGTTCCCATAATATAAAATACGATGAGTCTGTTGGGAGGCCTGATGCAACTTCAATTCAAATCTTAAATTCACCTCATTCACTTTGGGCAACACTGCACTCCATTGACAGGAGGAGGGAAGATGTTTCGAAACAACCTTCTCCCCAGTGCCAAGAGTAGTAGTCTTGTTAGGACTACTATCAGCAGCATCGTCAAGTAGGTTGTGCAATGTAGCAATTGCTTGGAGAGTATGGGTGCGAGGCTTCTTAGTCCCAGAATTGCCGAATGCCATCGCTCGCACTTCATCCTTCGCATCACTTTTGTATTGGTAGAATGTGGCTCGGCTAACCCCCATGATTGTACACCATGCATCTTGGCATACATCAATTCCATCGAGCGTCACCACATGGTTGCCATTGGAGTCAATGTGCATTTGCCTATGCACATCAAGCAAAACATGTTTCCGAAAGTATACACCTCCAATGTCATTGTGAACTTGCGTTCGAAGTACAGAAATTAAACTGCGCGGAAAGCGTTGCGTACAATTTCTTGGACAACAAACAATGCTCGCAACAAGGTTGATCGATTGTGCAGAAAGGAGTATTTCCTTCTTTGGTGGGGAAGGCAGCACTCGACTCGACCGATTACTCTCATACTGTCGAAGACCAATTCTTGGACCCCGACGGAATACCTTCAAAGCGGCATTGTAAATGCTAGTTTGCTCTTGGTCGTACAAACTCACATTACGAAGAAAGACCTGTCGAATTGGCCATGCTCGGAGAGCAAACATCCAATTCAAGGGAATATCATCCTCATTTAAGGATTCAGCAATCAGAATCGCGACATGATCATCTCCAAGTGGCCGGCCTCCACTTTTAGGAATTAAATTGGAATCAACACTCTGACATAGTCCGATTCCGACGTTATTCCCTGATGTGTTTCGAAGGATAATGCGCTTCGAAAACCTGGCAGCGCGAGGAATACCCTCACAAGGAGCAACATCGGAAGGCAAGGTTGGAGGAGCTCGATCTCTGACATCAAATGAGTCTCCTTCCATCTACAAAAAATCCATTTGAGGTGGCTTTAGTTCAGAAATGAAGTTCATTGAAATATGAAAAATAATAAGCACCTTGAATCCAAAGCAATATAAATTTGAACAAGTGCATTTAGGCACAAAGGCAATATCCAAAAATGCGACTGAGTATCCTTGGCTCAAGGATATGAATGAGAGAAATTCGAAATACACATGACTATTTATTTAAACAGTATCCTCGATTCGAAGATACTAATATTATGATTCCAATGGAGAAAGCGACATCCTAGCCGTCTCAAAAAATATCAACAAACATTTAAGTACTCGTTAAGATATATTGAAGACGAGTAGAATTAAGTAGGTCGATCATCGACGAGTAAAAGTTCAGTACGGACTCGAGAAAAAATGAAGTGTAGACGATCTCTTCTTTTAAGTAAACAAGAGGAGTTGATTAAAATTTAGATTGGCATTCCTTTATGGATATTATGGGATTATCCTCGGGTCGAGGATAGACCGACTATTAATAATTTGAAGTACTTTATAGTGAAACTTAACCGACAAAATGATTCAGTCCTTAAATAAGGATCTAATTTATAGGATTTGTTGATCGACAGCCGAACAAGCAAAAGGCAGTATTATCCTCGACCCGAGGATAAATTTGATGACTATCTCACTCATAGGACTCGTTGATCGGCTGTTGTACAAGCGAGAGTCAGTGGTATCCTCGACCGAGGATAAATGGAATGAGGATCATTTTATATGACTCATTGATCTGTTGCTGAACTAGCGAGAGTTTGTGTTATCCTCGACCCGAAGATAAATAAAATGAGGATCCTCTCATAGGTCAGGTTGGTCAACTGATGAACTAGGAAGAGTCAGTGATATCCTCGACCCGAGGATAAATGGAATGAGGATCTCATTCATAGGATTTGTTGATCAACACCTGAACTAGCAAGAATCAGTTTTATCCACGACCCGAGGATAAATGGTTAGTTTAAAATAGTAATGTGATATGCTACAGTGATCATGAATAGCGTTGGAGCATTCACAGCACACTTCCTTTTAATTGCAAACAAATTCTACGGTGCATTAGAAGTACTACACCGAGAATAATGATATCGACAATGAAAGAAATACACATACTTTGAACAAACAGCCGTGATGCGGACGGCCTACGGGCTCGGGTCAGGTTTAGGGTCGAATGATCACAGCTAAGCCTCAGACAAAAATCTCTTGATCTTGAAGTACCCTTGAGAGGAAATCGAGCTCTCCACAAGGATGCGCAGATGAAAAAGAAATACAAACATACTTCAGATAAACTCAGACATATTATTGACGACTACTGTGAATGTTCTCAAAACAAGCAAGACACTGAGCGGAGTAGAGAGAGAGAAAAGAGGATGCAGCAGGTGCAAGAGTAGAAAATGAACTTCTGAAAATGAGCATACGGTAGTCTTCTGCGTGGCGGAGCACAAAAAGTGGCGCTAGGCGGGAAAACTTTATTCCAACGGCTCCAGGATTTGGGGGGCGGGAAATGGTATCCACAGTCCTACTTCTTAGCTGCCAATGTCCTATTTTGGGTTTGACATACGCACTAATTGCAGTAAGCCACTAGCCCGGAATCCACGCATGCATTAAAAAAGTGATGCATTGGATAAGTGATGCCTTCCTTTCTGTGCAGTAATCCTTCCTTTCTGTGCAGTAAAGGCTCTCTTTACTTGTGTCACAGAAAAAAAAAATTAAAAAATTAAAAAAAAGAAAAAAAATAAGTGATGACACAAATTTATCCCCTTTAACCCCTAAATGATCTACTGTCCCCCCGGGATGAAATTGGTTTTCGGGCATGTACCTAAAATTTGACCAAAATTTAATTTTTAAAGATAACCTCATCAGTAGATTGCCTTTAATAAGAGCTACTAAGAGGTTTTTTTTTAAATATTAGTTTTGCGGTTTAAATGTAAGTACCACTCAAAGTAAAAAAACGGGGACTTTAGGTAATTCGAAAATATTTGACAATAGTTTCTATTGACATTGAGATTTATCACACAAATAACAAATATTTTCTTCACTTGAAATTTTCTTAAATAGTTCTTGTCTTTAGTGGAAAAAGGAATTTTATCCCAACTCAAACATTTTCACACATTGCCGGGCAACGGGGAAAAAAACTTCATCTTTTCTACATAAAACCTAGAGATCTTCATGTTTTTCACATTTATTTTTTCAAAAAAAATATGTGGTGAAAACCTTCTTATTGACCGTTTATATTATCATTCGAAAACATGCGTAGTTCACCAAAATATATGTGAAATATCAATTTTGAACCTCCCCTCCTTGCACACTTGTTTTGAATATGCTACACCCCTTTTTTACCTCTAAAAATTGGTATGTTGGGAAATGTATGTGAAACATCACGCTTAAAACAATGGTAAGAGATTAAGACCTTGTACAGTCAAACCTCAATATGTGTTACCTCAATAAGTGTTAAAACTCTAGATGTGTTATGGAGATTTCCGCTCCCTTAAAATTAAAACTAGTAAGTGTTATGTGTTAAGTGTTATGCAATGTCGCGCTTCCAACTTTGTTGAATTTACCTCGGTAAATGATAAGTTTCCAAAAAAAGACTTTTTGTAAGAGCCATTGCTTGCGGGGAGATAATTTTGAGGTAAAGTAATAGTTTCTTGTTGCAAAGTGACTCTAGATGTCCATTCTAGAAACAAATTGATAGGTAGATGTATTATTAAGTTCATAAACTAATAGATCATATATTTTTAAGCTCATAAAGTAAAGGATAAGTGTACTTTTAAGTTTATAAACTTAAAAATGAAAGGCAACTAGGCAAGGCGGCAAAGACTATAAGAAGAGACTGAAGGCTATAGAATTATTATTTGTGTTGTGAACTCATTCATAGAATATATGTTGTTAGAGTTTTCATTTGTATTGCAAATTCATCAATAGAAGATATATTGTTCAAGAAAATTTCCTACAGTTTGCAATGGCAAAGGGTCATGAGTTCACGTTAGAGCAAATACAAGAGATTATTCAATATCGTGAGACTCTGTTAGCTAGTGGTGGAAAGATTACCAATAGAGCATTAACTGCGTGGGCCAATGCACACTTTCAAGTAAATGCGTCTGAGATGAATATTGGAAGAATAGTAAAGCAAAAAGAACACATTAGTGGACTTGACGTTGGGTACCTCGGTGATTCCAAGCGCTTACAAAAGTCCCAATGCCCAGAAGTGGAGGAAGCCACTTTTACTTGGTTTACGATAATGCAGAAAAAGAATGTTGTTTTATCTGATGACCTTGTGGTGGTGTCTGCAAAGACATTTTACGTAGTACTTCCTAGAGGTGCTAACGAGAAGAAGCTTCAATTTTCTCATGGATGGGTCCAAAATTTCAAGAAGATATATATTATCAAGGGCTATACCCATCATGGAGAAGATGCATCACCTGACATTTGTGAATCTGAGGTTTTTAAAGAAAATGGAAGACATCAAAACACTTGTATCTCATTACAGGAGTAGTGATGTTTTCAATATGGATGAAACTAGTCTTTTTTACAGGTTGGAACCAAATCATACATTAGCTATGTAAAGGTTATCTGGAAAAAAAAAGCAGAAGGAGCGCATCACGGTGGCACTTACCGCAAATGCTGATGGAAGCATCATTCTTCCTCCATTGGTTATCAATCAATATTTGAAGCCTCGAGCTTTTACAAGCACGCACATTCTAAACCCAGAAAATCTAGATATACAATGCCATGCTAATAAAAAAGCATGGATGACAACACAAATTTTTGAACAATTTATGTTATATTTTGAGAGGAGGATGGTAAGTGTCGAGAAGGAGAAAGTACTTTTGTTGGTGGATAATTTTTCTAGACATCAAGTGCTTAATGTAGGTTCAAGATTGAAGGTGATACAAAATTTAGAGTTTTTGCCTCCAGTTACAAGTAGTCATTTCTAGCCTATGGATGCAAGGATCATTGCATCATTCAAAGCTCAATACACGAAGTTATTAATTCAACATCAAATAGATTGTATTTCAACTGGCAAGAGTTTGGCGATTGATGTGTACCAAGATGTGACCATGGTTGAGAAGGCTTGGCGTAACGGAGTGACTCCAACAACAATTCGAAATTGTTGAAGACACACGGAAATTCTTTCAGTTCTTGTAGAAAATGAAGTCCTTCAAGAGCAGCGCACGAAAGAGGTAGAGGAGGCTGCTGCTGTATTGGAACAACTAAGTTTGATATCCTCTTAGACTGAGACCCCTTACATGAATGTTCAAGAGTATTTAAATTATGAGATGGAGTTTGATTTGAATAATCCTTATCAGCCCACTGATGAAGAAATTTATTTAAATGATTCCATCTCAACAAGAAGGTAGTGAACATGAAGATAGTGATCCTGATGAAGCTAATCCTCACGATATAGTAGAAGAAGTTGTTGGCTTTAAAGATGTGGGTAGTGCTCTTCAAACTTTGAAGAAGTTTTTGGAGCAAAGACCTAAAGACACCATGTTATCTATGAGGTATATTGAAGCACTAGAAAAGAAAGTAGAAGCTTGGCGTGTAGCAGAAACTTGCCAAAGTACTATTGATTCATTCTTTCAACAGACTTAGATGAATAATGAATCAATGTTTTGTAATTTCATCCATTTTTTCTATAAATGTTATGTATTTACCTTTTTAATTCTTCTGAGTGTTATTTTTTTATAAGTGTTACAAATCATCGGCATCACTCTCTATAAGTGTTAAGTGTTACTAGTACCTAAGTGTTAACTAAAAGTATGCTCCCAATCCCTAACACGGTCACTAAGAAGGATTAGACCACGTCATGTAATAGAACTTAGAAGGATTAGACCACGTCCTGTAATAGAACTAATACATAGTGAAAATTATAAAGTGACAAAATTATATGTAGAATAGAATTATGTTTTTGTACATCCTTGGCTGACTATTTGTGGATTTTGTGAACATATTTGAGTGGGATAAAATGCATTTTTCACTACGGACTATAAAAGATTCGGGACCATATAAAAAACAATGTATTAAACTTAACCTAGTGTTGAAAATCTAAAATATAGTACTGTATCTTGGCAAAAGTTTTGGGAGTTGATGGAAAAGCCCGCAATAAAAATAAAATATAAATGAAATATACACTTTAATTGAAATCCAAATTCACTTGGTGTTATAAAGATATATATCCACTTCAATTCTACTTGAATCCACATTGGTGAATATATTCCACTTGAATGCCCATTGGTGAATATATTCCATTTGAATCAACATTGGTGAATATTTTGCACTTGGTGTTATTCGAATGCTACCCATAAATAATATTCACATAGTACTAGATAAGTTACTTTTAGAAGTGGCATTCTTTGGTTAAAAAAAAACAATGTTGCAATCTTTATTTAGAAATTGACAAATTTACTTTAATTGAAATCCATTCTTCTTCTCATTTCTCAACTTAAATTCAGTGTGTGAGTGTGTGAGAGTGTGTGTGTTTTATGTGTGAGTCTATGTATGTGTGTCTTAGACACACATTTAACTAACATGAATTGAATTTAATAGTTCATTTTTAAGAACATAGTTTAGGGTTTTATTTATATGAGTAATTTACAAAAATATTTGGAGCTTTGGATATTACAAGTTGCTATGTGGTGAATGATCAAATTATTTGCTTGCATTTAAATTTCTCTTCATGTTACTTTTGCTTGCCAAGAAAAAGTAAGTAGTTTTAACATTTATATTTGATCATGGATTCCATGGCAAAACCAATAATCGGCTTGTACATGTCAATTTATATATATTATTATTTATGAATATCTTTATAGTAAAAATGTCAAAGTTCATTTTCATTTTCATGCATGAATTTGCAAATGGAATATCATGTTTGTTATTTTAAATAAAACTCATGAAGGAACATAGTTTCTTTATTTCTTGAATTATTTTGCACAATTTTCTATTTGCAATCCTAGGGACAAATAATTTGATCACAATGCGCACCTTTAGGTTCCCATTTCCCTGTTATGCGCATGACTATACATATTCACATACACACATTTTAGTGCATAAGTATAAATTATAAATTATTATTGAAATGAAGTTGTAATTGAGTACTCTAAATTATCAGAATCATCGATAAAGTTTATTACAGTCAACAACACATTTAAAAGTAACTTCTTTGTACTTATGTGAATATTATTTCTGGATAGTATTAATTTCTTTATTAAGTGAACAAGAACATTTTAAAAATCAGAATTCAATACCATTAAATATAATCAATTAGACCTATATCGTACATTTGCTTCAATTCCCTTGGTGTTATAAAGAAATGAAATCCACATTGTATGCTTTTTTTTTGCTTTTTTGATATGAATGGTTTGTTTAGGGTTTAATAAAGTTTGATTCATTTCTCCATTTCCAAGTACTGTACATATGTATATTGATTTCTCCATTGATTTTTATTTACTTGATACACTAGTTTTCTGAATGTGCACAAAGTACTCCATGTAGTTTGAAAAAAAAAGAATTGAACCTTAGCATGCTATATCAATTTGGATTTCTATGAAAGTGAATATTCTATTTCTTAAAATTCGTTTATTTACGAGCACTTCCGGCAACTCCGATTTTTTTTCAAGGACACACTACTATATTTGAGATTTTCAACACTAGTAAGTTGTATACATTTTCTTATATATTGTCCATAATCAATTATTGTCTATAGCAAAAAAATGCATTTTATCCATTGTAAAAGATTTTTCACGCATTGCTACTACACTCAAGATGGCTTTTACTGTAATGATACAAATCGTGTATTTACCCTTGTACAATATTTGTTAAGAAATTACCAAGTACTGTTAGCCTCCATTGTCATTAATATTATCTTTTAGCCCTGCACCTACCCTAATACCCGTTGTATTTGCCTCAATCAACCACCCACCAAAATTTGTAACAAGTTGACAAATAGTGTTAGCCCCCAATCAACCGCCTATTGGCCGCCATGCATATAAAACACCCGTCTTGTCAACAACCACATCTCGTTATCCTCCCATTTGTAACTATTCCAATTCACATATCATGCATTCCTTGAAATAAAAACATGAATATCCAACTAATATTGAATGTATATTTTTACATTTTACAAAAAAAAGGATGATTCTAGAATGAATGTTTCAAGAATATTCAATGCATGTTTTTATATTTTAGAAATGCATAGATGAGTTTTGAATGAATGTTTCAAGAGTATTGAAAGTATATTTCTATATTGAAGAAAAAAGAGATGATTTTTGAATGATTGTTTCAAGAATATTTAATGTATATTGCAATCTTCAAAGAATCAAGCATAGTTAATGTATCTTTGTATCTTTTTAGGAATATTAAAAAAAACATATACAAATATTTAAGGAATATTTGTATATGTAAGGTATCTCAATATGTTTGAATAATATTTATTCTACATATGTATATTTAACGAATACTTATTGTATATTATTATATTTAAAGATCATTTAGGGAATACGTCAATAGTTTTAAATAAGTTTTAAGAGTTTTATATTTATTTTTCCTAGGATGATTAAAATATCTAATGTATATTTGCATTAGAAAAGAACATTTAATTAATTGCTAATAAATTTTTTAATGTATATTTAATGTGTATTTGAATATTAATAAAATTTTCAATGAATATTTGATGCATATTTAATGAATATGTATTGAGTATGATATCTAAATATCTATTTTTATGAGATATTTATGTTTGTTTTGTTTTGAAAACTTCTTTTATTTTTCCTCGTCTCTTCTAATCAATTTTCAAATTTTATTAATCTTGTAGTTCTAATTTCGAATTTTCTCATTAAGATCAATTTTTGTTCTCTAATTTTCGGGATTTTTCATTTGTTCCATATCTACGTTCTATTTTTTGAGACATTCCTCGTGCAAATTTACAAGAAGTAGGAAAAATACTATAGTAAATAAAAATTTAGTTGAAGTAGTAAATCGCAAATTATCTAAAAATTTAGTAAATGTAAATGAAGCCAAAAATTAGTAAATGTAAAATTAGTAAATATTTAGTAAATGTAAATCCAAAGTAGTAAATTTATTGTAGTGTACTATAGAAAATTTAGTTGACATTTCAATTACAAGAAATGGTGTAAAAATTTTGGATTGAAAAGTCCCTTTTGCAGTAAAGGTCTCTGTTTGTTTTTCTTTTCTTTTTGTTTTATGACCGCTGCCCGTTCTCGTGCTGCCCGCTGCCCGATTCCCCTGCTTGCTGCCCGCTGCCCGAAACGACATTTGGCGGCGCGGTGAACCACCGCGACTCTCTCACCTCTCTCCCCATTCTCTCTTCACCTTCTCTTTGCGCACTCCCGCGGCTTTCCCTCTTCCACTCCAAACCTCCCCATTTCCTCTTCTTCTTCAAACCCTATCCATTATCTCTTCCATTTCAAACCCTCCCTAACTGTGAGATGTGTGAGGTTTCTGTGAGGTGCGTGTGAAGGTGTGTAGGTTTTGTGTGTGTGAGGTGCGCGTCTAGGGTTTGTGTGTGTGAGCTGCGTGAGTAGTGTTTGAGTGTGTGAGGTTTGTATGTAGGGTTTTCGTGTTGGAAGTGTGTGTGTGTGAGGTGTGTATGTGAGGTTTGTGTGACGTGCGTGTGTGAGGTGTGTATGTGAGGAGTGTGTGTGTGAGGTTTGTGTGAGGTTTGTGTGCGTTGTGTGTGTGAGGTTGGTGTAAGATTTGTGTGAGGTTTTTGTGAGGTTCGTGTGAGATTTGTGTGTGGCTTGTGTGAGGTTTGTGTGAAGTGTATACTTGAGAGGGGTTAGTTACTGTGATTGTTTAGATGCACTTAGGGTAAGATAGTGAGTTCAGGGTTTCGATTTAGAGTATTTCACAATAAAGCATAGTGCAAGATTTCGTGAGGGTTTAGGGTTTCTACAACACAGACATTTCTTTGTAGAGTTTGTTGTGTTCATATTTCCAAGTGCTTTGTGTTACATTGTGCATCATTCTATGTTGTTTACGATTGTGCACATTACAGTATTCCTCAACTGCATTGTGTACAATTCAGTTGATCACAATCACACAACAGACTTCAAATCATTTTGCAAGGTACTCACTTCTAAGATCATTTGAGTTGCAATGTTGATGAACCAGTTCAATCTAATGTAAAAATATTACCGGTAATTTATGGACTTAGGGTTCTAGGATCAACAAATATCACAGCTTATCCTCGACTCGAGGATACGTTATAGACCTTCGTCTAGCAACTTATCCTCGAGTCGAGGATAAGAGTCCATCCTTTGATTACATTTTATCCTCGAGTCGAGAATAAAATAAGTAAAATAAATAATAAAATAATAAATAATTTAAATATCAGTTCCGCTGAATCAAAATGTTCTACTAATTTCTTCATATCAGTATAAGGTATCCTCAAGTCGAGAATAAGTGTAAGTCTTTTGCAAACAGATCTATCTTGCTTATCAAATAATTTGACTCATCAGAATACTCACCATTAATGGTTGTATTAAACTGATGTATGATATATTCTAACTCAGAACCCCTTTGTAATTGATCGAAGTATCCTCGACTCGAGGATACTTGTCAGTCCCAAGGTGATCAGTCTATGCTCCAATCAAGATTAAAAGCATATATTAAGAAAATAATATTACAAGGATGAATTAGGACTGATGCACAAAAGAAATATCATAAATTTCTATCTCAAATAATCACAGTATCCTCGAGTCAAGGATATAATTCAACCTCTGACACTAACCATAAAAACTTCGTTGCATTTCACAATTAAAATAATGCTCACATACTTTAGCCGAGGATGTGTTCAGAATATATATTATCTAAGTCAGAATCAGTTGATAACTATCCTCGACTCGAGGATAATAATAGTAGTTTTCATCTAACTCGTTTTGCGAATGAATCCTCGCAGACAACCTCATCACAATGGATCCCGTCGACGGCTACGACTCAACGTACTTCATCACGGAGTTCGAAAATCCCGTTGCCCCGCTGCCTTTCATCGACGATGTCGTCGAGAACTACGGCAAGCTGTGGTCGTTCAACCCCGACATCCTAGGATGGACCCTCTTCAGGTCGGAAAAGAACGTTCATCTATCGTTCAAACTGAAAGAGGAAATTCCGTATGTTCCACTGAACAGAAACGAGAGAGTGACGTTCGTGGAGCAACGCCGTCGTGATTACATCGTTCTCGGTATCCAGGCCGTGGACGATGTTGGGCAAGACCTACCTCACTTTCACTCGATTGTTGTGAAAGTCGGTGACACTTTCGGACAATTTGACTTCAACGAATTGCTTGAGAGTGCCGATAAGAATAGACAGGGGGCGCTGCGTCAGGCGTTTGAAAAATACAGTCCGTGGTTAAACGACGACGCTGAGAAGGTTAACAGGAGACTGATACGTATTCACCAACTCCTATCGAACTTTGAGGCCCGTCCGGTTCTGGTCACTCCACCTCCACGATGTCGGTCCAAGCAGAAGAGCGCAACAACCGGCGAGGTTACCACAGAAGCGGCAGATGCGACTCGAAGCACGAGTCGTGGTGCACCCCGGAGGCTTCTGAGATGGCCTCAAACCTAGGGGAACCTTCCAAACGGAAGAAGACTGCTACGGCCGGTGGGAGTTTGACCTCCACTGTTACGACGGCTGCAACTCCGGCCAAATCGCGCAATGATCTCCAAGTAGACTTTGAAAAGATAACGGAGTCCCAGAGATTGTTCTGGGAGGAGTGCAATTCATGCTTTCCGTTTGAGTCCACATTCACAGTGAACATCGAACAGTATGTGCCCGCAAAAGCCCAGTTCGTGATTCGTGGGATGGAGGAGGGCATTGTCCGGAACTCCATGGACTTTCTGGTCCAACTTGGAGAAGTAAACCAAGTTTGTCAAAAAGTGAATTATATATTTTTTGAATTTATTGTGTTATAGAATGATAATCTAAACGGTCAAATAGAATGTTTACACCACATATTGTTGTAGAAAAAATGAAAAGTGAAAAATATGAAGATCTCTAGGTTTTATGTTTAAAAGATGGAGTTTTTTTCCCGGCTTGCTTGAAATGTAAAAAAAGGTGTAAAAAAAATTAACACTAAAGACAATAAGGAGATTAACATCATCAAAAAACATCATATTCTCTCCATGTATGGAAAATCTCAATGTCGATAGAGACATCTAGCAAAATTCTAGAGGTGCCCAGAGTCTCTATTTCTAACTCTGTGTGGTACCAACATTCAAACTAGAAATCCCAAAAATTCTTGAACATTGGGTGAATCATGTTTTAAGCAAAATTATTAGGCCTTGGACCTGGAAAATATACCTAGTCCTTGCATTGAAGATGAGTGGGCCCTCTTGCGGGCACCCATTTGTGGGGCAAGAGCCACCTAATTTTTGTCATAGCTCACTCTAAAAAAAAATTCTATAGATTATTAAGTGTCTAAAACTAACTAGGGTGGACTTTGTTGTTGTAATTAGAGGATTCTTCATTTCCAAATAGATTGTGAAAGGTGCAGTGATGCAAGAATTAACCAAAACTATTGTAATTTTTTACAAATTCATTTTCTTACCTTTTGAAATCCAAACGGTGAAAAAAAATGTTTTAATTTCTTTTTGTTGTATAAAAAATAAGAGTGGGAATAAAGTCAAAATCACCACTTTTTCTATGGAAACAAAGGGATTTTTTATAAGTGATTTTGCATTGTACCCAACATACATGACTGTTATTGGATTGCCTTTTTTACACTATGAAACGTTCTATTTTTTGAGAATTTCAAATGGTAATATGTTATTGAGGTGCGTAATAGATCTCACATTTTGGTTCAACTCTTTTGAATTGCCATCTTTTTAAAAAAATCGGGTTTGACATAAGTTCTTTTCTATAGCTCCTATAGGAAAAACAATGACTTTCCCACTTACATCGTACCTACTCGCATCTTAACACATAATTTGAAGACTTCATATTAAAAATCCACCTCTTAAAATTGTGCCCTAGATTTACAAAAGCCGACCTCAGGACTTTGTCTTTTTATGGCCTAATATTTATAGCTTCTTTGACAATATCAAAATGTCTTTGCAATTGATATTTTATATGGTGTATTGTATAAATTAAAAGGGATCCCATTTCTTCATTTGTTTACGTCTTATAGATATTTTTGAATAAAATATGTTTAACCCCTAAAGGCCCAAAAGTCCATGGCCTAGAGTCTTGAAGGTTTAAGCAAGTTCCTATGGTGTCAATTTGTAACATTCCTATTTGAAATTTTTATTGTAGATGGAAATTGCTAAAAGCTTTGTGTGAGTCCAATTTTTACCTAAATCCGACATTTATGAAAAATGTTATTGGGTTTTGAATATCAAACGCGGAGAGCGGGCACGTCGGGCACCTCCAAATATTTTTGCTAGGTCACCCTATTGAATGTGAAATTTTCAATACTAGCAAGTAATATATTTTCCCTTCATGATGTCAAAAAAATTTCTTGTCTTTAGTGAAAATAGCATACAAACCCAAGTCAAACATTTTCACACATTGTTGGACAAAGTACCTGAAAAACTTCTTCTTTTCCACATAGAGCATAGAGATTTTCATATTTTTTTTAAAAAAAAATTCGACAACAATATGTAGTGTAAATCTTCTTTTCTGACCATTTGGATTATCAATCTAAAACATATTAATCTCACAAAAAATTCAAACGCGAATTGGCAATTTTATAACTTCTACTCCTTGCAAAGTTGTTTTGAATATGCTACACCTTTCTTCTACCTCTAAAATTTGATGTGTTGGGAACTAACATCGCGCTTAACACAATGGTAATGGATTTAGACCTTGTGTAGTGCAAACATTTGATACGAAGTGAAGTCAAAGTCTGCTGATCTATTGAACGCATGGAAGAAAAGAACCATATGTTTGACTTGAAACACGTAGATCTTTCCATCCGTGCGGTCAAAGACTATGAAATTTTCTTGAATACGTTAATGAATAAGTTGTATTTGGGATCCTACGGTCAAAACTAGTAATCAAGGTTTTTGTTTCCTTCTTTATTCATTGCACTAGAAACCAACTATTTTGAAGTGATTTTGATGTGAAACTATCACGGCATCCTAGGAGTTAAGTAGAAAATAGCATAATAATCTAAGTCAAACATTTTCACACATTGTCACACTCCATTGAACATGGTACCAAAAACACTCCTTCTTTTCCACATAAAACTATGATATCTTCATATTCTTATATTTTATTTTTTCTACCACAAGATGTGGTCTAAACCTTTATATTGACCATTCGGATTATCATTCCAAAATATATCTAGTCCACAAAACAATATAACATGAATTTGCAATTTTATGAAATGCCACTCCATGCACATTCGTTTTGAATACGCTACACTCCTTCACTTTCTCTAAAAATTGTTGTACAAGGAAAGAACATCATATTAACATGTCGATAATGTATATTGACCATTGTGCAAAAAATTGACACCAAGTGAAGTCAAAGGTTGTTGATCCACTCAACGCAAGGAAGGAAAAGAACGATTTTCTCAACATTTTGGGACTACAATCTTTCGATCCATCTTATTTTTTACATTTTCTTTTTTCTACTACAACATATGGTGTGTCCCTTCTTCTTGACCGTTTGAATTGTCATCCTAAAACATACTCATACAATCTATCCGGTCAAACTTTGAGAAATTTTGTGTTACAAATTTATATGGATCCTACGGCTAATTATATAAAACAAAAGGTAATGTTTCTCTCTTACTCATGCCACGGGAACGGGTATTTATGTTGGTTATAAAATTTGCAAATTGAATGTTATTCCCTACCAATCTCTAAAATATAAAGCTTGAAAGGAATACCTCTTATGTCATTAATGGGTATAGTGAAATTGGAACTTGGAGAAGAGTGCAAGTTGTGGAGGCTGATTCCCCATATAATAGTGTTGAAAAGGTATTACAAGAGCAATTGATTTGAGGACAACATGATGTATAACTCGTAAGGCTATTTCACACCAAACATACTTTGTGGACACTTCTTGCATCTTAAATAAAATTCACAATAAATCAAAACATTTAATTTCTAATAAGGTAATATACATTCTGTATACATATTGCCATGGCCGCAATATTGACATATATCCTACTGGAAAAAAACATTAAAATATTTCTAATGGTGTCAAAAATTGTGACCAACTACTACGACATCACTTATCTAGAATATACCTAAAGTATGCTAATGCATACTCAATCTTCACTAGAGTCGCTATCGTATCTACGACTTGGCCCTGCACCACTCGAGTATGGTCCACTTGAATACATGACACGCATTGAATTAAATTGCATTTCCATGAAGCGGGAATAGTCTTCAAGTTTGCGGATGTATTCTTCTTGGCTTTGGATGGTGGCTTCATGCATTTGCCTCTCAAAGTCATCCTCCTCTTGGTCACGAGAACTTTGACAAGACGGTGGTGAGTATGATAATTTCCATGCATGCTTCTTCCATATTCATGGAAGGTACAAGGAACATTATCTGGTATGATTTATAGCGGCTCCTCCTTCCGGGGATTCTGGTACGTCTCATACGTATTCCTCGTATGTGCACCTGTAAAAGCAGGAGGGATGTAGCATCATGTATTGTATTGACCGCTCTTGTAGTTATGGCCTTCGCTTGGATTACCAAATGTAAATCAGGATGCATTTGGATTGTTGCCATAAGAACAATCTCTATAGTTATGGGCGTGAAACTCTTCTGCATGTGGTTGTTGTGGTTGTATTGCATCCAAATCCCGCCAAAGTGTTGGTTTGACCAACAAGGCTAACAATCATTTGGTTGATTTCAAGTTGTGTAGATAAAATGTTGGCTATGATCTAAGAGGTCGACGTTATGACCGGCCATAGTGCGCCAATCCACATCTTTGTGCAATACAATTTCAGCCCAAACCATAGCCATGTTTGAATATAACATTATCTCGGCCTTGCATTGCGTACACCAACCGCAATTGTGACTTCATGATAGCGATGCATGAATTGAGAACTCAGGCAATTGCTAGCAAGACCTTCCCGCCACGGCCCTGATATTCTTGATTGGGTTGTAGGCCACAATTTCATCTGGTGCGTTTTCTTTCATATTTTTTGCAGGTGGTGCATATCTAAGGTGTTTGTTCTTCATGCTACTATCCTTCTTCTACTACACAATCAAGCTCGTCTATTTCTTCCCAATTAATCTCCAGGGTTTTTCCCTTTGGAGCATTCGGACGTCTAGGCATGTTGCCTACTTGAGAATTAACTGAATTGACAAGTTACTAAACAAATCAAAATGTACAAAATGTTAGTTAATTGGTTGGAATGCACAAGGAAGTTTGGAGCGGCGACTTCAGGGGGTGCAATCAATACGGCTCCTCGCCATAGCGTGTAGCTCATCCACTAAAGTCGGAGTGAGTGGCGGGCCGCACGCTCTTTATGCCATCCGCGTAGGATGGACGCATGCTGTCGGCCGGTGGGATTTTGTCGAGGCCGTCCGATTGTGAGCCTCGGTCGGACTGCCTGATCGAATGGCCGATGTCAACCGCCTGGCGGACGACCACGGCTGACCGCATCGCGATCAGGCGGTGCTAGTAAAACTTGCCGTCGATCTTGGCCATCCACCACATCGTCCGCCCCCATGTTCAGCGGACGGTGAACTCCACACCACGGATCAAAAGTTGAGTCCTTTCGGCTCTGGCCATTGTTCCTTTTGAATCCCTTTGCAACCCAAAGCCACAAGGTGGAAGATGTTTTGTAACTTTTCTTTTTGAATCAAAAACATCACGTAGAATCTAATTATGGAAATTTATGCACATTAAATGTTGCACAAAAGAATGTCTTCCGGATTTGATGCTCATCTCTAAAATTATCCTAAGTAGATCTTTGAGATTAAATTTGAAAAAATAGTTAATGATCCACGTGATCACGTTCTTAATACAAAGATTTGTCTCAAAAAATCACACATACAAGTTAACTTAAGACTTAAGGAGTTGACCTCTTAAGTTTCCACTTAAGTTCATTTATCTACAATTAACCCTTTAAAACAAACGGAGTTCGATACTTGTACTTATCTTTCATAAGCCGTACCACTTAGTTTTTAAGATATCTGATTGGAACTTAAGTCTTCACTCATGGTCGACTCCATATTCTTAAGGACACAACCTTTGGTCTTTCGGTTCTTAAGCACTTTACACTCTTACTTAGGATTGATCCCTTAAGAACCTGAATAGTTTAGACCAAATTAGCCTTACTGTGTTCTTAAGTTTCCGACTTAAGACTACCAAAACAGGGAGTGCATCTCGCTGAAAGCAAATGATGTCCCATGTTCTCACCCATATACACCTTTAAGTCCAAGCCTTTAAACTTAAGAGTCATTTGGTACTTAAGGTCTTAATCTTCATAAGCTTATGTTATCCAAACTTGGACTTAAGATTCTTAAGGTTCCATGCTTCTTACTTAAGTCTTCTTTTAGGATTTGTTCCTTACTTACTCTCTTATAATAGATTCTTTAAATACTCACAAATTAGTCTACCTTAAAGAATCCCTTCTGTTAAGGCTAGACTTAATGCTAATTATATGTATGCATATGACACTCTTTGTCATGTATCAAGGTATGCCACTCTTAATGTTTATTGCATAAATTGCATTAACTTGAATAAGAACTCCACTCTTATTCTTAAGATACTCAAGTTATGCTCACTCACACTTGAGATTCTATTAAGTACTTATGCACCACACTCCACATGCATTAAGTCACTTAATTTTGTATTATCTCCATTAATCTTCACACTTATGATTATTGTTCCAACACAGACAAGGTCATACACACAACCTTAGTAGTTAGGGTATTTGCCTAACTTATTCCATGAAGAATAAATATACAATGCATTCATGCATAGGAATTTTATCCACAATTAATACCTAATGCATGTACTTGCGTTTACAAAACACAATGTTAAATTTAGTCAATGAAGATCACATATTATTGCAATTATACATATGACTCAAGTTACACACAAGACTCTACATATGCAAATTCAATAATAATTATATATAAAATTAAATACTCTTACAACATTAAGAGTCATCAACTAGCTTTTTTACCTAAAGCTAGGGCTCACTCCAATCTTCCTCCAAGGAATTTCTATGGTAATGGCAAAGAATGCTAAAAATTCAAGCTAGTCATTCTACTCAACGTCCAAGAGGTACACCTCTTGGAAACAGATTTTCCCTAGTATTAACCATTAAGATTAATTCCACTAAATCTTCACATCTCTTCATATCTATTCATAAAAAGGTACATCCTTCCCAAAGGGTGCAAGTTCAAGGCAAGAGACCTAGCGTACCAGCCCGTTTGTACAGTGGGGTACCAATCAAAATGTCGTTTTTGAATTCGCCGTAAGAAAAATTTCAGTACTGCCAACTTTGAAAGCCTCCTAAGAGCTCAAAAATTGGTATTTTACCACAAAATTCTTACCAAAGAATCATCTTTAAGTCAATTACATGTATGCCAAATTTCAAGGCCAAAAGATTCACCAAAACAAAGTTATTCAAAATCTACCAACCTTGGTAGCTGTAGAAATGTTTTCACTGCTGCCAACTTTGACAGCCTCCCAAAGATTGAATTATTTATTTTTTGCCATGAAATTCTCGGAACAAAAACCTCTTTATTTTAGTATCATATGATAAAAATTTCAAGGCCAAAAGATAAATTAAAAAAAGAAATCCACAATCTACCAACATGTGTAGTTGTGGGAAACAATGGGGGAAACCATTTCATTGCTACCAACTTTGACACCCTCCCAACAGTTGAGAAATTTTCTATATACCATGAAATTTTTGGCACAACATGATCTTTATGATAAAAACATTCATGCCAAATTTTGAAATCAAAATTTTATACAAAAAAAATATTTACAATCTACCAACGTGTATGTCTTCCATTTGCCTCAATCACTGCTTGTAACCTAGACGACATAGAATGACATAGTTGAAGGAGCTTTGTACCATTTATTAACCTCCACTCTCTTTCAATAAATACCTTCAAGTCATCTAAATGTTTTGGACATATTGGGCCATGTTGCACAGCATCTTTCAAAATCTTCCAAAGGTTTTCAATTGGATTGAGATCGAGAGAATTTGCAGGCCAATCGAGCTTCTCCAAAAGGTGTGTTTGTCTCCATTCTTCACATACTTTGCTACGATGGACAGGTGCGCCATCTTCCATGAGCAATCCGTGTGGCACTCTACTCATAAAATGAAGCAAGTCTTTGAGATGTGACAAGTGCACACAACTAAATTTGGCTATCTTTGATTTTTTTGAGAAGCACTTATGATTAGAGATTGCATCATCTGGAGAATTTCAATCTAGAAGCATGATTGTCTGACATACTTCAACAATTTCAATGTCTTTAATAAAAGGTATCTTACAACTACACACATTGGTAGATTGTAAATGTTTTTTTTGTATGAATTTTTTGACCTTAGAATTTGGCATGAATGTTGTTATCATAAAGATCATGTCGTGCCAAAAATTTCATGGTATATAGAAAATTTCTCAACTGTTGGGAGGGTGTCAAAGTTGGTAGCAATGAAATGGTTTCCCCCATTGTTTCCCACAACTACACATGTTGGTAGATTGTGGATTTCTTTTTTTTATTTATCTTTTGGCCTTGAAATTTTTATCATATGTTGCTAACATAAAGAGGTTTTTGTTCCGAGAATTTCATGGCAAAAAATAAATAATTCAATCTTTGGGAGGCTGTCAAAGTTGGCAGCAGTGAAAACATTTCTACAGCTACCAATGTTGGTAGATTTTGAATAACTTTGTTTTGGTGAATCTTTTGGCCTTGAAATTTGGCATACATGTAATTGACTTAAAGATGATTCTTTAGAAAGAATTTCGCGGTAAAATACCAATTTTTGAGCTCTTAGGAGGCTTTCAAAGTTGGCAGTACTGAAATTTTTCTCACCACGAATTCAAAAACGACATTTTGATTGGTACCCCACTATACAAGGTTTTGTCCGAGGGCAAATGTTCATTGCAAGAGAGTTTAAATGACGTGTCGGACATATTCTTCAATGTTGCCGGAGAAGCTCTTGCACCTGTAGTTGTTGTGAAGTATGATCCTTGTGCTCATTATTTCCAGCACATGGCGTACAAATGCATTTTGAAAGAGAGGATGAATCAGGATATTCTCGACCCGTTGGAAGCGTCCAAGCGCAAGTAGGCTGAGATGGATGCTGCTTTTGAGAAGTAGAAGTTGGAGTTTGCTTTGGACAAGGAGCGGATTGCGGCATCTATTAGGGCTGAGCTACAGTAGCAGATGAAGGTAGACATGGCACGAATGATTTCCTCACGCTCTTTGTCTATAGGTGCTGCTTCATCACGTCTTTCACAATCTCAAGTGCTTGAGTCCACAATTAATCCTTTTATCAAAGATAACTCTGGTTCTGGTCTTTTGACTACCTACCGGCCCATTTCGGTGAAAGAACTATCCACTGTTGATCTTCAACTTTCATCCCTGGGCGGCTCTCATGTGATTTCAGTAGTTCTTGAAGATCCCTCTTTGTCCAGAGGAAAGCCTGTGGATTATCCTCAATCCAAGCATACAACTCTTGTTCGTCCATAGCAAAGCCCAACAAAGTGCAGTGACACCATTGTCCCTGCCTAGAATTAGATGCATCGTGATCATGGTTCCTCCTCTATTCCTTGTTCCTCACAACATTAATTCCTTGTGCCTCTACACCAGTCCGAAGAGTGCGATGAAGAGGCCCGCATTGTCGACCTTTGTGTGGTTGGGGAGGATTCTTGTGCAGTGGAGGAAGATCGAGTGGTTTACAAGTCGTCACCGAAAAATCTCGAGCAAGGCCCGTCTGAACCTGACAAGGTTGGCTAGCCCTTTTTTCCTCTTTTTTCTTTCTATCTCACGGGAAAATTGTAGTGAATATTTTTTATGACTACTTCCAATCTTCGTAGGTTGTTGTAGGACTCCGTTCCTACATGGTGCTGGAAGTTAACCTAAAAATCCGGCAAAAACAAAAAAATTATTAAGTAGTTACGATAGTTTGTGCTAGAATAAAACCTATAGTCAGCTCGTAAGAATAAAGACGGATGGACCCGGTTGAAATCCCTAATTGTGCCTAAAGCTGCAAAACGGATAGCCGGAGTAGTTAACGGAAGTTCGGAATAGCCTGTCATCCGAAACTGTCATCCGAAGCTGTCACCATCCGCAGTCATTATGAGCCGTACTAACGGCCAGACTACAAAAGGCTGCGATGCGAGGGGAAACTCTTTCTTTTCCTTCCTTCTTGGCGTGTTCCACTCCAGCGCGCTCTCTCTCTCTCTTTCTCTCTCTCTCTCTCTCTCTCTCCTACCGCTCGTCGTTAGGGTTTGTAGCTTAGACGGTTAGAACGGACGTGTGTCCGTTAGGGAGGTTTTGTGTGAGGTCGGTACATGCAGGGACAACCTTGAGAGAACGAGAGAAAGTAGGCAGGCCTCATGAAGTCTGTCCCTATGGCGAAGAAGAAGAGGACGGATAGAGATGGGTGTGGACGGAGGGACAAAGAGCTGGCTGCGGCACTTCCACCCTTGACACGGGTCCTTCCAGAGATCCTTGCAGACCCGGACGAGTACAACCTGCTGAAGGAGAGCTTGAAGACCATGGGCTGCGCCGACTTGCTCGAAGTTGCATGGGGCATCCGGAAGGAGGTATACGTCCGGGAGCTGATAGGCACTCCGAACGAGAAGTACAAAGGGTTGATGAGGGCCCATCCGAAACTCTTGGGAGTTTCGGAATGGTCACAGGCGTACGACTTCCGGGCCGGCCGCACGAAGGTGGTGGAACGGCGGGACGAGTTCGTGGCGGAGGAATTCGAGGGACAAGCCGACTCGAAGGAAGGCTACAACATGCACAACTTATGGCACCAAGATGCCCAACTGGTGCTAGGGTTTCTAAACCCTATTTTTCATCCAGAAAAGCCAAGGCGGGAAGTGGCAAAGTGGGCCTGCACTTTCCTCGGAGCACTCCGGGGGAAGATTGTCGTAGACTGGGGGACGCTCATGAGCGAGATGATCAACCGACTGGTGGCCAACCTCCAGAAGGTGAAAAGATCGGCAACCCCCATAGCTTCCTACGTCGTACACCTCTACTGCCACCATCAACAGCTCACCCAAACAGAGCAGAGGCAGTACGACGAAGTCCTCAGCCTCCAGAAGTACGGAGGTCAAGAGTTAGAGGAAGAGTCCAGAGGCGCAGCGGAACCCGTGCCGGAAACAACAACTGCGGACACTCCGGAAGAAGACCGGAGGGCTCAAAAGAGGCCTCGAGGGAAGGAGCCAGTGCCGGAGAGTCCGGACATCCGCAGCTCCTCCGCATCGTTCGGAGAAGACAAGTCTGAGCCTTCAGTGGAAGCCAGCCGGAAGATGAGGAAGGTTGATCCGGAGGACTCCAAGGCTCAGTTGAAGGAGATGGATGATCTCCTGCGCCAGGTCGGCTCGAGAGTGGCGGTCCTCAAGGAGACCAACTTCATCGCCACCACCGGCGTAGAGCAGGTCTTCCGGAGTCAGGGAGTCAGCCGGTTGGAGGACGCCATCAATAGAGTGGAGGATCTTTGGAGAAGGGAGGGCGACACGAAGGCGTTGCTCCTTCAAATCTCCACCATGTACAAGGCCAACATAGAGATGGAGAAGAAGGTAGCGCACCTTCTTCGGGAGACAGTGCTGGCGGTGGTGGCCCGGAAACAGGCGGAGGCAAAGGCCAATGCATCCGCGGCTGCCCTAACGAAGGTCCGGAAGGCCTTGGAGTTTCCGGTAGATGTGGTCAACCGGAGCCAACTCTTCACCAAACTGGTGGAAAAGGAGAAGAAGGTGACCAGGGCCAACTTCATACGATTTCTCTTGGATCAAGCGAATACCTCAGCGAATCCGGAGTCCCTCAACACTCCATCACCATGGACACCGGCGGAGGGTATCGTATCTCCCAACCCTAGTACGGGTGAGATATTGAAGAACCTCCTGGATCTGCTGACACCACCGGCCATGCGCCTGCCAGATCCTCCGGCCGAAGTCAACCCCGAGGCACCCTCGAAGTCAGTATCTCAAAGGCTGGCGCACGGGCCAGAGAGCCCTTCCAGAAGCTACAGGGACTTGGTCCGGGAGACTAACACTGCTCCCAGACCAAAGCAACCAGCGCCTCGAGTTTCGGAAGGATTGCTAGAACAGCCACCTCCACCTCCGGATTCCAGAGCTCCAGCGGCCGGAACGTCGACTCGGAAGACCAATATTTCGCCGGCAATAGCAATGAAGGCGAAGGGCAAGCAGCGGGCTCCAGTGGAGATCTCCCCTTCTCGCAGAAGTGAGAGAAACTGGGGACCGGGTGCCCCAACTTAGGTCAGTGTTTAGGAGTAGTCATTTTGGGCTTAGATTTTGGATCAGCAGCAATTAACGATGGGATTCCAAGTGCACCTGGCTGCTGACGGAGTCGATTGCCAGTTTTGTAGTTAGAATTGGAATTCCGGAGCCAAAAACTGTTCCGAGATTACAGGATCTGAGATCCGATCTGGGGCTTTTCCGGATTTCTCGGATCTTTTAGATAAGATCTAGCGGATTTCCAGTAGATGTAGCTGGGTGGAAGGCTAAGTTTAGAAGGGTCTTAGTTAATACTTAGTAGTGAGGTTTTGGAGAAAAACCTCTTATCTTGTCTTTTCTCACTTTGAAATATACCTCGCTTCTTTACACTAGACTTGCTACCTTGTGTTCTTGATGTGGAGTATAGACTTCGTGAGTGACAGATCCATTCTTGTGTGTGTGTTTGTGTAAGTACCCTCCACGAGTGGCGTGATAACTAGTTTACTAAGAGAGAAACTGGTCCGGATCCGTATAAAAAGATCGCCTGGGAGAGCTGGAGGACTATTGCAGAGGTGTGTTTGGTAGTCTCCACGGTCCAGAAGTAGCCACGAGGGGAAGTCTAGATGAACTGCAGAGGTGTTCTTGGTAATCTCTAGGACACGGAAGAATCCGTGCTAACACTATAAGAAACCCGTGATTTTTGTGACGTTAGCTGTAATCAAGTGTGTTTTTCAAAACATGTTTTTGCGAACGGGCCGAGCCCTGGGCTCTTGGATTCTGGTGGATGTTGCACCAAACATGGAAAAATTGGCGGAAAAACGCAGAGATGTTAGCATATACGTATTTGTTTTGCGGGACGTCCTAGTGAACATAGTCATGTTTTAGACAACATCCTCAAAAAGATGACAGTGCCACGTCGGCATGTGCTTTCAGTTTGACTGTGGGTAAGTATGTGGAAGTTACTGTGGATTTAGGTCAAATGTAGCCCTGGTGTGAAAAAAACAGGGAAACGGGCAGGGTTTTTTAGTTCACTATAAATACATCATGATCTACTAATCTACAAGGGATTATTTTTTAAGTTCCAATACTATACCACATATGTCAATGTGTCATAAAAGATTATTATAATCTATTGTTGTATAAGTGATTAATCTAAAATTTCTTTGCATTCTTCCATATCGTGCAAAAATCAACATAGCTTGTTTAGATGGCCAAAAATTACTTATTGTCCTTTGTTGCAAAGGAAAATATTTTATTTATTTATTTGAACTATTTTAATGCACACATAAATAAAAAGTGAACATAACACTAATTTTGTAATTATTTTAAACTTAGAAATTGTTTTACTAATAGATTCAAATACATTGCATTCTCTGTTTTTGGCACGTATTTTATATTCTTATATGAAATTATTGTTTTATCTTAATAATTTATTATTCTTAGAATCTCCTAATTTTGTATATGACATCATATTCTATAATTTTAGAGTCCATTCTATTTTAGAATCTTATTATTTTATAATTTTAGTTTTATATTATATTCTATAATTTTATTTAATAAATTTCTCTTGCAATTTTATTTCATAATTTTAGTACTTTCTAATCTCTCTAACTTGCATCAAATTTTAATATTTTAAAACTATTTTAATATTTTAAAACTATTTTAATATTTTAAAATTATTTTAATATTTTAACATTAATTTAAAGTTCTGTTTAATTTTTGTTTCAACCCTAATTTATAATATAGGATGATTTTTGACTATCCACATAACTTAGAATACCTAGGGTTTTATTAGTGAGTGGATTTATAATGCATCATCTACGTGGCATGGAAAATTCCACGTCGGATGAAATTATAGTTTTGCAAAAATCAACGTAGTTTTTTTAGGTTGTCAGAAATGACTGAATGTCGACCGTTGCAAATTGAAATATTTGTTTCATTCATTTATTTTAGCTAATTTTAAACACGCGCAAATACAAAGTGTAACACGTATTTTGCAATTATTTACACAATCGCGTCTACTTGTCGAAGTTCTGTTGCTACCGTTCCAATTTATATATTGGAATCCCGGTTTGTAACCCTCATTTGATAGTTTCGACTGAAATTATTATTTTATATAAATGATATGTAACCCTTTAATCCTTAAACGTGCCGTGTGTTGAAAATCAACACAATGGATGGCAACCAGCAACTTTGAAGAACCATAACTTCTTCATCCAAAGTTCCTTTTGGATGAAATTACTTGGATATGGTCCCAAATCAGGTCTAGTTTGTGTGGTAAAAATTAATTGCAGACTCATGCAGTAAAGTATGAATTAATGGTATTCATTTTAGTGAATGCAACACTATTTTTAGGGTTTTCAAACATGGGGCATGTTTTACCATTGCTAGCCAATTATGTAAAATCCAATTTAGGTTTTAGTTTTTTTTTTTTTTTTTGCATAATTATGATCTTCAGATGAAATCTAAGAACTTTGTAGTTGGAAGATTTTTGAAATTTTGAATAATTTTGGTATAGGATTTGCAATGATGTTTCTATACTGAATTTTTTATAAAAAAAAAAACATGATTTTTGAGGAGTTGTTTCTCCTTCATCCACCGTTGGATTTCAACTTTGTTTGTTGGATTGGATTCCAATTTGGATCTTGTTTGTGTGGAACAAACCTTAAATCCATCCAAAATGTGAGGAAGACATGGCATGCATTTTAGGGCAAGGGGTCTAGTATTGGACTCTTTTTCCTTTGTAAACTTTTTGGCAGTTTTCACCATTGCAAGGCCATTAATTACACAAAGAAGTTTTTCTCATGGATTCCTTTTTTTTCGAGGGTGTTATTGGGATGGATGTAAACAACTTTTTAGTTGGTGAATTTTTCTTTGTAATTAATCTATTGGTAGCATTTTCACTTCAAAGTAAAAATGATTAAATTTTGTGATCTTTTTTGAGTACTAATACGTTATGATCTCGCAATCTATGAAGCCTCATGACTCAAAATTTGACCCATTGATGACCTACAATAAGTATACTACAACATTTTACGGTTGAGATCTGAATAACTTATTTTCATTTCCATCTATGACACTTTTTTGAAAATGTGTTTTTTGGCTAAAAATAGGCTGCAGCGTTTACGGGTTAAGGTTCCAAGTCAACATTGTTTTCAAAGAAACATTATATTAAAATGTTAGAGGAATACCAAAAATGCAGTTCATATACAAAGAAAAGTTGTAATTATCAACGTGGAGATCACCTTTGTTTGGTTGGATTTATCATTGTTTTTTTATTAAGTATGTCATTATTTTTGCACAATTTTCCCTTGGAATGTGATTAAAAATCCCGCATTAACACAAAAAAAAATGTAAGATATTGTAATGAAACTGGATTAAAATGCTCTATGAGATGGTGCGGTTTCCATTACTTGATTATACTCATTTTGGAAAAATCATGTTTTAGGTCTCACTTTTTGAATTTTACTTATAAGTAATATTTTGTATTGTGTATTTCATAGATATATTATGCAATCTTATTTTTGTGCTTTTAGTACTTTCTAGTATAGTGATCTTTCTAATTTTGTGATCCACTTTTATTGATTAAACATAATTTTTATTTTAGTTTTGATTTTTGTTGTCGAGCTTTATTTATACTATAAAATATTTTGTCATTGTATTCATAGCTTAGAACACTTGGTTTTTCAGTAGCGAGGGATTAATAATGACTCGTCCACGTGGCATGGGGAATTTCACGTTAGATATGCGATCCCCGTTGTCGTCTGTGATGCGAACTCCGTCAACGGCCCACAACCATTGCCGTGGATGAGGTCCGAATTGAAGTTGCTCCCCGTTCTCGTCCCAATGGCCATTAAAGCATTGGCAGAAGAAATTTTGTTTTCCTTGACCGTATTTGTCCTTTAACGGGATCAAATTCTTGCACACCCGGACAATCTGCTTTGGGTCCCTTACCCAACCCCACTCGTTTGAGAGGTGCATCTTATCCAACGAGTGCATCTTCAGTTTCCAGCTCCACACCAAATCCTTTCCCCACATCTGTGATTGATCAGAGGCGTTCATCACATTGAACTCCCTATGAGGGGGCATGTATGGAACTAATCCAAAAAGTTCGTACAATCGCTCGTGAAAAGGGGCCTTGCACAATGAGCACCGCTGGCGTACAACCATTAAGCTAATCAAGCAAAATGGATGGTACAAGTGCTCGCAAGTGCCTAGATGCATCCCACCTTCTGGACCAAACGGGTTTAGACAAATTGAGCAAGTCGTACCGTTGGATACAAAGCTCGAAGGTTGTGGCCACAATAACATGGGGTTGCCCCCATGGTTGAAGGTGGATGAAACCTCTTTTTTGAAATCCCAATTGTAACGGGACCAATCGATGGTTGTTTGTCCACCGGTGGTTTTCATCATTGCCATTTCATCCATCTTGAATAGATCATCTACGAGGGCCCACGACGTCAAACCAAACACCTTCTTTTGGTTGTTTTTGGTATAGTTGTTGTCGATTTTTTTGGAATTCCGCCACCAATTGTTGGGACCAATCGACCATGAAGACGCATGCCAACTTCCATTGATAGTAATGTTCTACCAACACATCCAAGCGACTTTTGTAGTCTTGAATTCTCTTCAAGCGCTTTAGCGAGCTCTTTGTCGCCGTCACCCGCCGCACCCTCTTCTTTGTTGACCATAGCTTTGTCTGCGTTGGTAGGGGCCTCGTCAAACGACAATGAATTGTCTTGGATTGACACGTGTAGAAACCCTTCTTCCTCCCGTCGTGGATTCCAATCTTTTGTGGTCATTGTACTAGCTTGTAGGGCAAGTCGGAGCTCCTCCATATCACGTCGTTGCTGGTCAATAACAATGTTTTTGTCATTGAGTTTGACTCTCAACTTGTGAACCTCATCGTGCAATGACAATAGTTTTGTCCTCTTCCCTTCCAATTGGTTCAACAAGGTTTAGATAGTGCTGGCAAAAATAGCACCAGTAGGAGCTTCGAACGTTTGATCAACAACCACGCGCGATTGCATTTGAGCTACAACTTCATTAATGGTATCACTAACGACTACGTTAACTGTGTGTTCCGCCCTCCTTCGTTTGATGCGCGCTTGTGTCCTTTGGCTCGTTGTGATTGGAACGTGGGAACCGTCAGAGTCTGTATCTATATTTGAGGGATCGGTCTCGTACGCGTTGATTGGTTCAGTCTTCGCCATCAATTTGCCCAATCCGCCTTCTCGATACCTCCGTGTCCCCATTGGAATCAATCCATTTGCCAGAGAAGGAGCTTTTATGCTCTCTCCCATGGCTTTCAAGGTGGACCAATCCACCTTCTTGCCCAACTTTACCTCCGCGTGGACACCTCGTGCAAGCAAGAGATTTGCTTCATTGCGTTAGACATAAGGGATGTCGTACAAGACCTGGTATACTTCAATGCACCGATTTTTGAACGCCTCGTCAGTGCACTTCCATAAATTTGCCTTGTGAAAGCGTCGGTGATAATTGTGTCGCTCCTCTAGGAAAGCCTTGTCGATATGGCACCACTCGATGAAGTTTGCGCAACCCTCGAATCTCCATGGCTCCGGAACTTCTTTCCAACCTTAAAAAAACAATCTAACTGGATTTCGAAGCACGTGCAACCTCTCCCGCTGTTTGTTTCCCGATCGTAGTCGACTCTTGTCTCGTTTTTCTTTACTTATTTTTACCGGCGAGGCCATGGGTGCCAAAAATCTGAATAACGTATGTGATGCAAATGGATGAAGTCCTCACTCGTCGCCCACAACCAACTGAATTAAGAGGTGGATGAAGAGGGAGTATGTGAGGCTGAGACAATTAGGGGCGGGATCGATATTATATAGCTGATAGACAAAGCACTGGTCTAGGTCCCGGGTGGGGCAGGAACGTCTTCGGTAAAACCCGAGAAACCACATAAATAGCAGACTTTTGTCCTTATTCTCTGCCAAGTCCACTTCCTACGGCTCACGTGTCAATTTGCTTTGCGGTCTGAAAGTGAGTTCGGTGGGTGGTCGGGCATGGCCCATTTGTTGCACCTAGACTCTTTGCGGTTTTTTCTAAAACCATCAACTTGGAATTTCGACCACGGTAGGGAGTTGACTATCACGTATGGCGAAGAAGGAAGTTGGTCGATGGAGAAGCACCCAATATTTATGGATTTGGATGATGTTGGTGAGATGGTGAGGATCCAAAAGTGCACACCGGGAGCTCAAAAGCTCACCAGACTGAGAGCACTGAGGCTCATCGACTTGGAAGCTTAAAAACCTCACTAGCTAAGAGTACGAGGGATTGTCAGGGTGGGAGCTCGAAAGTTAACTAAGTAGCAGCTCGGAAGTTAATTAAGCAAGAACTCGGAAGTTAACCAAGCAGAACGTGGAAGCTGCTCCACCTGAGCGTGAGGCCAATACAAGAGCAAGCATACCTGAGCAAAAAGACCCGAGCACCGTAGCGCGAAGGCTGAGGTCCCAGCAGGTAGCCCGAGCACGGCAACACAAAGGCGGAGGTCCAAGCATGCAAGTCCAAGCACGTAGGTTGAGCATCGTCGCACGACAAAGGAGGTTCGAGCAGGCAACCCGAGCACCGCAGCACGATGGAGGAGGTCCGAGCAGGAGGTCCGAGCAGGCAACCCGAGCACTGAAGACGGAAAGGAAGGAGGCCCGAGCAGGCAGCCCGTGCACCGGAGCGCGAGGAGGTCCAAGGAGGCAACACCCGAGCATCGAAGACGACGAGGGTTCCGAGCAAGCGATGTGCGCGAGGGAAATTAGCCCAGAGGCGAGGGTTGCAAGCACGCGAGGATCACCGCAGAGTAGGCTAGGAATATGACTTTAAGAGCAAGGAAAAACCCCGTAAGGACATCGGCAAGGAACATTTGCGAGTAGGCGGGAGGAACATCACCAACTCTGCGAGCAGCGCAGCAAGGAGCACACGCGGACTAAGAGGACATAAGGATCGACATCATCACGAGAATAGGAGGACACATGCAAAGACAGAACCGTGAGGGCAACCATCACCAAGAGGGCTTGGAACAGACTCGGACCAAGACCACCACAGCGCGGACCAAGCTTGAAGGCGGACGAGTAGAGGAAGTGAGACTGGAAAGCTGTCCCGGGAGTCTCGAACCTTCAGAGAGGCATAACTCCCTTGATACTTGTCCAAATGCGACAAGTGAGGAGTCTATCGGCATCTACGCAACAGGGATATGTCAATCTAATGTTTGATTGTCTTGTTTGGATGCACAACAAGAAGATATCCTACCTAGAAGGTTCAACTCGGAAGAGAGTTTGGATAACCAAAGGAGACGACCACCACCACCAAGGCAAGGAAGGCAAGCTCGGATTGTCAAGGAAGGGAGACCACCATTGCAAAGAAGAGGAAGATAAGCTCGGACCGGGAAGGAGAAGATGAGCCCGTATCGAGAAGGAGAGGATGAGCCTGGACCAGGAAGGAGAGGACAAGCTCGGACTGGGAAGGAAAGGACGAGCCCGGATCAGGAAGGAGAGGACGAGCCCGGACCCGGAAGGAGAGGATGAGTTCCGACCAGGAAGGAGAGGACAAGCCGGAACAAGAAGGAGAGGACGAGCCCAGACCCGGAAGGAGAGGACAAGCAAGGCCGGGAAAGAGAGGATGACTCAGACCCGGAAGGAGAGGACGAGTCTAGACCTAGAAGGAGAGGACGAGCAAGGCCAGGAAGGAGAGGATGACTCTGACCGGCAACGGCAAGGAAGTTCACCAAGGCCCTAGTATAAGGACCGGGTTGGAGAGCTCCACATTACACAAGAAGACGGCTGGAGTAGCTCTGAGCTAGAAGGAGCATGATAGGTCTGAGCCGGGAGGAGCCCGGTAGGTCCGAGCTGGGTGGGAGCACTGCAGGCTCGACCACGAGGAACACTGAAGGTCGAGAGCGGAAGCACCACCGACATCCGAGCACAAGGTGCCCTAGCCAAGCAACGTGCTGCAGGTCCGAGAACGGGAGCGCCACCCACATCCGAGCACAAGGTGCCCCAGCCAAGCAAGGTGTGGTAGGTCCGAGAGCAGAAGCACCACCAACACCAAGGCGAAGTGTTGTAGGTCCGAGAAGGAGTGCTGGAGGTCCAAGAGCGGAAGCGCCACCAACACCAAGGCAGAGTGCTGGAGGACCGAGGAGGAGTGCTGGAGGTCCGAGAGCGGAAGCACCATCGACATCCAAGCACAAGGTGCCCTAGCCAAGCAAGGTGCTGCAGGTCCGAGAACGGGAGCGCCACCGACATCTAGGCACAAGGTGCCCCAGCCATGCAAGGTGCGGTAGGTCCGAGAGCGGAAGCACCACCAACATCGAGGTGGAGTGCTGCAAGTCAGAGAGAGGAAGCACCATCGACATCAAGGCGGAGTGCTGCAGGTCTAAGGAGGAGTGCTGGAGGTCCGAGAGGGGAAGCACCATCGACATTCAAGCAAGGTGTTGTAGGTCCGAGAACATGAGTGCCACCGACATCCGAGCACAAGGTGCCCCAGCCAAGCAAGGTGCGGAAGGTCCGAGAGAGGAAGCACCACCAACACCGAGGCAAAGTGCTGCAGGTCTGAGAAGGAGTGTTGAAGGTCCGAGAACGGAGTGCTGCAGGCCCGAGAGCGGAAGCACCACCGACACCGAGGCGGAGTACAGCAGGCACGAGCAGGGGTGCACTGACATCCGAGCACGAGGGCCACCAAGCTCAAGAGAGCTGCAGCTCCGAGCCTAAGGTAAGAAGGGTGTTGCAGGTCCGAGCCAAAGAAAAGAAGGGTCCGAGCTGAGAGTACACCCCACTTCCCAAGGGATACGGCCAAGGACAAGAAAGAAGAAGACCGAGGGAGGAGGTCTAGACAAAATGACCTCAATAACCAAGGAGATCTCTCCCACCGTCCCAAGAGTTCTACTCGAGCTCACCGAATTGAAGGAAGACCTCCTTCGGATGGGTTGTCTCTCTCTCCTAGACTTCTGCTTGAGTTTTTGTGTGGACTCCACCGTGCAGGAGCTACGACAAGATCCGCTACCACAGCCCGAGGGGAGTAGCATCCGAGCTTGCCCGGACCGTTGGACCATGGGAAGATGGCACGAGGTGTACGGTTTTCCGCGACAAGGGACGGGCTTCACGAGTTTGAAGAAGGAGGAGTACGCCAAGGGGCTCTTTGGTACCAAGGAGTTTGAAGAATGGCTATGCATTGCAAGATAGTCAAGATCCTTGGGCAAAGAGGGTTTTCGCATTCCTCGTACCAATCTTGCACCCGGAGAAACCTACCCGAGTCACGATCACTCTAGCTAACATCTTGTATGGTGCCTATCTTGGAGAGCGAATGGTGAATTGGACTCTTATTATGGAGGTAGTGATGAGGTTGACGAAGAGCGTCAACAACACGAGGCGCTCCCCCATTTGTCACTACCTCATCCACCTCTATCACCACTTCAAAGAAACCACTCCGGAGGAGGCCATGGCGTATGGCACGCATCTGATAATGAAGAAGTTTGAAGGGACGGAATCGAAGCCCGAGCCTGGATCAGAAGGAGGAAGTAGCTCATTGTAGTCAGAAGGGGAAGCACTGCCACCTCCCAAGCGTCAACGACAGAGACAGGGAGGAGCACCTTCCACCCGGACTCGAGCTGCCGTCCGTGCAGCCGCTAGAGGATTAGCTCAACTCGGAGGGCGGACTTACCGTGCCTCCGAGTTGGTAGAGGCTCTTCGGGTGTATGTGGACAATGCGGACAAGACCTTGGGACAATTAGGCAACCCGCTTGGCAACCCTTCTTACCAAAGACTGGTCGCTATGGCCAAGGAGAAGATTGGAGGAGTTGGTGATCTCCGCCTCATGGAACAGAAGGTCAACCGACTCACTTTGGATGTGACCAAGATGAAGAGCCGGGCGTTGGAGGCAGAGAAGAGTTGCAAGGAGGCTCTTCTCCAAGCCAATGCCTCGACATCGGCGTTGCAGCAGGTGGAGGAAGCATTGCACGTCCCAGCGGATGCAGTGATGAAGGCCAAGATGTTTGATGCTAGATTGGAGAGGGATGGCCACATTTCTAGCAAGAAGGTGATTGCCTTCATGGTGGAGCAGACCGTGAAGATCGAAGAGGCGTATGCTAACATGAGATTGTTGATATGCAACCTCATCCATATCTTACCAACGTTTGTGGAAGATTCGGATGGTTCGGACAAGGATGGCAACTCTGATTCAGACGCAGATTTGGAGAGGCAAGACTCGGGGGACCAAGAACTTCCGACAGGGAAAGGAGTGATTGATCTTGATAGTCTTGATCTCCCTTCTCGAATTCCCCCTGTGGGGATTACCGCTTGTCTTTCCCCTTCAGATATCACCACGCAGGTGCAGAGTGGAAGAAAGGATAGCTTACGTGCCACGATGGAGCCTCCGCGCACGACTCTCCTTCGTCAATTTTCCCTTGGAGACCCCGTTCGCGCAACACCGGCTGTTACTCCTTTGCAGGGTATGTCTCCTTTTGGGAAGACCACGAGTGAGAGTTCTTCTTACTTGCACCTTCTAGTACGGACTGAGGTCAAGTTGGGACACACCTCCATACATGAGGCCTTCATTGGGACTCCGAGCCTCCTACCGGCCCTTCCGGCTCGGTTCAAGCCCCACCGAAGCACGACTTCCGTGTTACTCACTCCGGGTGGTCCGGATGCCTCCTTGACTTCCATGGAGGCCTTACCACGGTCATCCATGGCCGGATCGACACCCTCTTCATCTGCAGACCTATTATCACCTCTTGTGACGCTCGCAAAGGCTGCGGCAAACCCGACTTCAAGCAAGAGCGCAAAGAAGCGGAAGAGGACAGAAGAGAAGAGAAGACTTGAGGAGTTGACCCGGAAGTAGGGTTAGAATCTTAGTTGGTAGGTCACTGTTCATTTGCGGACTAGGCCCCGCGTTGACTTTGGTTTTGACTTAGTTTTGCCTTGGGATTTGTGTAATAAGTTACCTTCTGACGGTGCACGTTGTGTGGAGTGGCAGCCACCGCCGCGAAGAGTAGTTAATGCGCCGTTTTAAGTTAGAAGGTATTGTTTGCCTTTGGACATTTGTGTGAGTTCTTGGCAGTATAAGAGAGGAGTCTCGTGGCACCTCTCTTCACTACTTGATGTGTTTATTTGCTTTCAGATTAATTCTAAATCTACGCTCTCAGAAAACCTTTGATGGTTGGAGAGCTCAGATTCCATACATGACTATGAGTGCCATTTCAAGTAGTCCACTCTTCAAGTCCGTAGTAATCGTCCACTCATTGTTTCCTTGTTCCATCAAGTAAAGTTAGTCCGTGTGGATGGGAATAATAGGTGAGAGTGTAAGTGTCTAGGGAAGGACGAGGGAGGAGTGACGGACGTGAAAGGGTCATAGCGAGTCTTGAGTGACCTTCCGGCGTCAGATTGGTGTCGGTTGTGAAGGCTAGTGTCGTTCCCGGAAGCATCCTACCTCCAGCCGCATCGGATGTAGAAGGAGACTTAGAGAGGTCCGGATAGTGGGCGGGTAGGCCCCCTTCTCACTTACATTACGACTCTCTTAGTTTCAGTATCTCGGGCCTAACTTTCCCTTAAAGGAGATCTCAGTGACACCATAAACATCCAAGTGAGTGAGTAGAGGTAGAAGGAGAGAATGGGAGGAAGGATAGTCGTTACTTGTGTCAAACACTAAAATCTCTGTGAGTCCACGGACCATCGTCCATGGTGATATAATCTTTATCCGCATACGCATATACTCCGGATGTTTATAGTGTGAATAGGTGTAAAGATAACCCCTCCCCTTCTAAAACGAGACTAAGTAGAAGTAGGTCCCTACCTGAAGGTCCCTACCCTCCGAGCAAGGTAGGTCCCTATCCGAAGGTCCCTACCTTCCGAGCGAGGTAGGTCCCTACCCGAAGATCCCTACCTTCCGAGCGAGGTAGGTCCCTACCCAAAGGTCCCTTCCTTCCAAGCGAGGTAGGTCTCTACCCGAAGGTCCTTACCTTCCGAGCGAAGAAGGCTCCTATCTGAGGGAAAATCCCTTGTACGGAGAGCGGGGTGGTGGATGTACTTAACGCTCAGGCATTGTAATCTAACCCTTCCCTTTCTTTCTTTTGGCGTATATATTGTGGTTTGTTTAAACTTCTGTATATCTAGGCTAGTTGTTAGTCGTTGTAGTTCTCGGTGATTCTCTGTGGGAATGATTACCTTAAGGGTATCTTTGTGTTAAGATGTAAATACTTGCCAACACGTACTACGACAATAGGTCACTGTTCATTCAACACCATATTCATTAAATTGGGAGATTGGGAGCCTCCCAAAATAATAACTTAGGTAGAATTGACCTAAATGTGCATATTAAGTATAGTGAATTTGTGCAATGCATGTTTTTGAAATATCTACAATTCTGGTCTCTACTAAATTGGGGAGGCAAAGATTTACGTATAAAACTCTATGGATATAGAAGATGTTGGTGTGCATGTGAAGCTCAATGCGACATTAATGTGAATCAACATGTAATACTTACAAAACCGTAAAAAAAACCATACGTAGAAGTCCAAAACAATGAATACGTTTCATGTACCATTGAAATTAGTGTACAGGTTCAGGTTGAATCAAATTGAAAGTGTGCGAACAATGCATATGCATGTATAGCCATTGATAGAGCAAAGGAAAAATCTCCAAGCAATAAAACTGGAGCATTCCAGTACATTTTGTAGACAAGTTCAGGTCGAATCGAGCAAAAAGTGCGCCAACACCTCAGATGTATGTTTAGCATTCCGAATACTAAATATTTCCATTCTTAATCAATGAAATTATCAAAATGACAACTGGAATTTGTATACATGATCAGGTCACTCGATTTTGAAAGAGCAGAGTATGCAAACAGTATAGGCTCATGAGGAAATGAATCAAACAAAAAAGGACTACATTGATATAGTACTGAAATGCATTAGGTACATATAACATGTGTTGCACTTTCAGCTCGACACAAGCTGAAAGTGCACTCCGACATCTCCCATTTGCCAACACATCAATGCGCACAACTCTGTGTACATAGTCTAGGCATTTAAGAGTAGATGGATGCGGGCATAGTGAACTCGACTTAGGCTGAATGCTAATAATATGATTTCAATTATGAATTTTACTCAGAAACAAAACATTTATAACAACATACTATGTTGATTGAATTACTCAGAAATGGATGCTAAGTTGTTCCTCATGAGGCTTGCTTTAATGATTTCAACCTACTCTAGAGGTATCTTTGCACAAGAATGTGAAGATTCTCTTAGGATCCTTGATTTCCATGCCGTGAGGAGGGATTCCATGCACTCCCAAACCTCCTTAAGATCGTCATCTATCCTCCACCTCAAATCGGCAAGGGCATTCCAACCCATATAGCTACTTTGGATGTGCGCATCGCGTGAAGTAGGATAGTAGTATTATATGCGAAGGGAGTTCGGCCGCTCGGGGTCAGAATTAGGATCTGTCAGTGCTCAAGCGATCCAAACAGGGTGCTCGTCTCCATCACAAGGCCTTATAGCAAGAAAGTAGCCCGCAAATATGTCCGAGTGACCCGGAATGAGGGCGCAGGGCAATCACGAACGTGTCCAACAAAGGCATCATCCTCATCGAACTCCTCTCGAAGAACTCCCCCTTCCGTGAACTGGTCCTCGACAATCCAGTCAATTCGAGTCGTAGGCCAAAATCCATCCTGAAGCGTAGTTGGTAGAACCATGGGTTCATTGAGTGAATCCTTTACCGCACGCCAATAGTAGCTCAGAGGCTCATACCACAGACGATATTCACCAGTAGCGTCCTGCCGCGACTGTTGCTCCCTATATGAAATGAAACCCGACACGCCCTTCATCACTTCCTCCACATTCTGAATGGGACGAGGTTGCAAGGCAATTGAATCACCATGAGGCCACAAGGACCTTCCAATGGAATCCTCTTTCCACAACTTGATTCTCCCATCTCGCGGAAGCCAATCGTCATTATGGCACAAAATCTTATACTTCAGCACCGGGCATCCATTACAATCAACATAGAATTTGAACTGGTGAGCCTTTGTGTGACCCCAAAGCGCTTCGTCTGCAACTAAAATTCCATCACTAATGAAGGACTTGAAGTCTGGAACTTCTTCAATAAGGTGTGGAACTGTTGGAAACTGCTACAATCTCCATAAATGATTTCATCAGCAAAGGAACGGTAAGGAAATTCTCCCTCTTCAATGCCATACTCCATCGACCATATAACGCATCAATGTCATCATGAGTGTGTCCAACTAGCATGAAATTCACATTAACCTCTCGAAAAATACCCTTCGCAACAAGAAGAGACCAGAAGCAGAAAACATATCTATACTTATTGTCACTAACACCGTTATCTTTTTGCACATGCAAAATTGGAGGCAGAGGTGTTGCAGTGTGTAGAGTCAGTACTCCTCCGAAATGCACTCAATCATAACTTAATGCTTCCAAAGTAACCGCTCTGGTTTCGTTCCCACAAAGACCTAGTGTTTTTCTCTGAATATCCCACAAAACTAATCTTTACCAAATCAATCATTCATGGATTAGCTACTCTATTCACTCGTGAATTCCGGGTCTAGATCATTTCGAAGTCCGAAATTGTACAATGATTGTCTGAACTAGTTTCCGATCACCTCATGGGTAGTTTGATTATTTTTTGGTCCCTCTCAGAGAGTCTTCCGGAAGGTATAAACAAGTGACCGGAAGGCCACTGATCTTGTTTTGTGTAAGTGGCCGGATTCCCCACTCCCTTCTGACTTTAAGTGGCTAGACACCCACTGCCCTGAAACTTATAGTGGCCAGACATCCACTCTCCCTACTCCGCTTACCGGTGATTGATTGCTGCTGCTAGACTCTCACATCCTCTGGATGGCCTTCCGGACGTGGTGTCATGGAGAGAGAATTTGCCTTGGGAAAACACTAGGTTCTTGGCTACTACCAATTTCATTCAAAAAAGAAGGAAGACGCCACAAATATGAGTTTCATCAATGTAAAATGATGGCCAAAGTTTTGATCTACATAAAAAATCGAATTTTTGGTTCATCTTAACAAACCCTTGCAAGTAGTCAAACGTAAAGTTGTATAAACATGGGGCATCTGAACCCCTTCCTACTAAGTTGGGCTCTTCTACTTCAAAAATAACTAAATTAAACACATGTAATAGCTTTTTAGAAAGCTAATACAGTAAGGTTCATGTATCCTAAGTTTTAATACAAAAAGATCTTTACATCTATTTCTATGAAGAGTCAAAGTTACTGCTCTAAATTATTGAAGGCAGCCAACCCCTACCCATTCAAACTAGCATAACTCTTGCACTATAGCTTGAAAATAAACATGTAATAGCTCTATGAAAAGCCAACAACAGGATTAACAAGTGCTAAAAGTTTCAACTCTACTAGCTTGAATAATAATGAACTATGGTTGCTCAAAGTCACTGCTTCAAACTTATGGAATTAAAACCGCTCCTCCAGGAACACCTCTTCAATGGATCAAATGTCACGGCTCTATAACAACTCGGATTCAAGCTTGTGATAGCTCATTGAAAAGCTAATACAATCACTCTTACACGAAAAAAGATTCACTATCTCAATCTTTGCATACAAGTTTCTACATGGAATCAAGTTTACTGCTCTCGAAAATTCATGGCAACAGTACCCTTGATTATTCCAATCCACACCACAGCTTCTACATAACTCCGATTGGAGCATGTGATAGCTTGTTGGAAAGCTATGAACAAGTTCTACAACCCCATTAGAACTGACATCAAAACTCAATAAACTCTACGTGTCACACCAGAAAATCCGAGCATCTTTTTATACTAAAGGGAGGAGGCTTTGGCCGAGGGAGAAAGGAAGGAAAGTCAAGGGACTAAATCAGCCCATGCCTCCCTAGCCTTCCTTTTTACTCACCCTTGGACACCAAAATTTATTTACCTCCAAATTTTATCCATATCTTCCCACACAAGCCTAGCTTGACTTTTATTTCCTAACCTACAACTCTACTACAAGTTGGCACTAAATTTCTCCCCCTAAACTAACCTCCAAACTTAACATTTCTTATTTCTACTACAAACCATAATACCATAGCACTCTGTTTAAGTTTTTTGATCTTAGAAGAGTTAGAGATTGGCTTAAATATCATTAGAGCCCACATACTGCCATCGACCGCGGCTTAGTTTGGCTGTCCAAGCATTTCGTTGCACCTCGCCGGTCCAGGTTTGATTCCTTGGCTTGTCAGAGCGGCTGGCGCTCGCGTGGTCAGGGGACTACTGGAATCAGCAGAAAAACTAGCCGGTGGATGCTCTTAAGCCCTGAGCTAGTGACAAGATGCAGTAAAGATCTTCTAAAATAAGCTTCTGGCTTCGTAAGGGAATTGAAGATAAAGCCGTTATTCTCTTTAATTACCTTAATCAACTAAATTCCTCTTTTTTCTTCTCAATCTTATTTTATATATTATCAACTATATCGCATCACGACAGCGGTCACATAGAGACTAGTCCGGACTACAACGACATTTCGGTAAGTGCCATTGCGGTTCTCCGGAAACGTATTACCTTTCACCGCAAGTACTCCGTCTAGACCTACGCATCACGTTTTTTTTCCTATTTTGGGGGTAAACTCCGGCCTCAACCGAAATCCAAGTTACCACGTATTCTTCCGTGTCCTTGAGATTACCAAGAACACCTCTCCAGTTCATCTCTTCCCCTCCAGGCTACTTCCGGACCCTCGAGACTACCATGAACACCTCTCCAATAGCCCTCCAACTCTCCCAAGCAATCTCTTGACACAGATCCTGTCCGGTTTCTCTCTTAGCTAAGAAGTTATCACTGCAGTCCGGAAGAACACTTATACAACCACACATATCTAAATAAATTTGTTACACACATAGTCAACACTCCACACTCATCAGACTAGGGAGCAATTCTAGAGAAAGGAGTCTAGAGTATATTTCAACACAAGACAACAAGATGAGGAGTTTTTCCCAAAAGTCCACTACTAAGTACTAACTAAGTTCCTCCTAAACTTAGCCTTCCACCTCATCTGCTGGAAATCCGTAAGATCTTATCTAAAAGATCCAAGAAATCCGGAAAAGTTCCAGATAGGATCTCAGATCCTATAATCTCCGAAAAGTTTTTAGACTCTGGCTTTTCTATCCTAGGCTATAAAAACTGGCAGTTGCTTCCGCCAGCAACCGGGTGCAATTGGAGCCCCATAGTTAATCGCTGCCGGTCTGGAATTACAGCCCGAAAATACTACACTTAAGTACTAACCTAAGTGAGGGCACCCGGTGCCCGATTTTTTCCACTTCTACGTGAGGGAGAGATCTCCACCGGAACTCGCTACTTACTCCTTGCCTTCTTCGATGTTGTCGGCGAAGAGTTGCTCTTCCAGATCGACGGTTCAACCTCTAGAGAAATCCTTTTCACCGGAGCTCTGGGATCCGGAGGAGGAGGTTGCTTTTTTGGTGCAGCTTTCGGAACTGGAGGTGTCGGTCGATCCGGCTCAAAAGTTGGTTTGGCCTCCTCGACCAAGTCCTAGTAACTTCCGGAGGGACTCCCTGGTCCGTGTGCCAGTCTCCTAGATACGGACTTGGGTGGTGCCTGGCGGTCGGCTTCTTCCGGAGGATCCGAAAGGCGCATTGTCGGAGGCGTCAGCACATCCGGAAGATTTGTCAGTATCTCACCCATGCTAAGGTTGGAAGATACAGTGCCTTTTGCAAGTGTCCGAGGTGACGGAGTATCGAGGTCCTCCAGATTCGCTGAGGTACCCGGAGCTGGAGTCGGATTGGATTGTGGCGGTTCCAGAGGAGCTGGAAAACCCAGTCGGAAACCAAGATGTTGCCATAGACAAGGCCAGAAAAGCGACACAGAACAAAAACTTCATAAAAACAGGGCTCCATAAATACGTGGACTATTGGGCGTCTAGAATGTCCAAGTGCACAGGGTATGCAAACTCTATCCGCCCATACCTGCAGTAATGAAAGGACGTCATCGACGAGCTTGATAGGCCACTTCCTCATATGCCCTCTGAACTCAAAGAGGGATTTCGGCATGCCCATGATTGGAGAGGCCCTCACGAGGGAGGTGGGGATTCCCTAGGATTGCTTCCACAACCATTGGATGTCACTCCCGAAGATGAGGTTCTAAAGCCTCAAAGTCCACTTTTAATCCTTGGCGTGACGTTCGTCAGGGGTCCTAGGTTCTTGTAAGACCTAGTGATCCAGACATCTTTCCAATCTGGTAGAGTAGAGCACTTTCGGATGTCGTCAGAGATGAGGGTAATACCAACCACAAAAAATTTCTCATTAAGTATTGGGAGCTTGATAACAAGCAAAAAAATCTGAAGAGGAAGTACCAGGACTATTGTAAAGCCACATGGGTTCCGGACCAAGAGAAGCCTGTATGGTGTCATGTGAGTTTTGTGTTGTTTGCGACTTGGTCAAGGAAATTAAAGTAACTTATGAGGTCCATTTTGCGTAAAATGAAGGAAGCAGCGGTTGTGAACTTAGAGAAAGCGAATGCCGCTGATCCCTGAGGGACGACCATTCAATCAAGTTATTCACTCTCATCTTGTAATATCACAAAGAAGAGATGAACTATAGAGTCTTCTGTGAGTTAGGGATACGGTGATCAGTTCCAATATCTATAGTTCTGCTGTGTAGTAGAAAAATCTCGAAGAGTCTCCACGTCCTCACGGAAGTGCACCGGAGATCTCCGGCTGTGAAGACGATTAAAATTCGGCCCCGAGTTCGACATTCCTCCTTTTAACTCCCACAAGTCATCTTAAAGTTAACCGGATTCGTGCTCTTCGATTCACTGTTATTAGGATTTATGGAGTAGTGACAGTATCACAATTGTCTGGTTAATGCCACCGGAATATTTTAAGGCTCGCACGTCCCGCCAAAAGCTTACTGGAGATCTCCGTTTGTTTATTTGGTAGAAGTACCGCTTCTCCTTGACTTCAATAGCTAACAATGGATGTCGTAAGGCCAGATGTTATCTTTAACAAACGTGGACGAAAGAATGTTCATGTACTGCCATGTTCATCTGGTGAAGATATGGCCGGAGATCTCTGGATTGGAGATTTACATCCACCATTCTCTATAATGGGGTCTATGAAGAGGATTATGAGAGTACTTAGGTGTCCTCAAGAGCAAATTATCAAATTCGGAAATCTTCACTGACTAAGAAACTGCAATTCATCTGTCGATGGTACTTGATCAAAAAAATTAGAGACCTCTTGGGCTTTCTTCTGGCAGGTTTTTTCTTAGATTTAAAACATGCCACTGCTAAAATGAAAAGGAGCGGTCAAAGACCCAGTACATATCAACCATCCGAGTACCTTCTTATGATTCAAGTGATGTTGATGGTTGGCAGCAGAGATAGTACTCCCCATAGGACATTACGACAGGAGGCTTGACGCGTGGCTTATTATGCTTAATTTCCCATGATGTTGAGTCATGACTGTGGAATCTACCTTGAATTATAACAATCTCAGTGTTATGGCGACTCAAATCAATGACGCTTCCTCAACCTACGCTCGAGAAGTGTAATGAATGGGTGGGTAGGGAGAAAAGTATAAGAGAGGGTTCAAGAGTGCAACAATCCATATGTTTTGTCGTTCAACCTTAAGTCTTGTTAGTCCATAGCCAAGGTGGAGAGAGAGGAGATGGCTACCGCAAGTAAGAAAAGAGAGAGGGAAGATACGGATTCGGTAGAGAGGAGAGTTACACGAAGGATGGAGAGCGAGGCTCAGGAAGTGGAGAAAGGAAGAGTGTTTTTCTTACAAGTCAACGGCGGTTACACAAGGGAGTTCTGTTCCGATCGGCATGTTCTAGACAAAGTGGAGGACGAGGAGGAGATCAAGTATGTTCAAGAGGAGGACAATGGCATCGACTATGAAGCGGAGGACAAGAAGGAGATTGACTCCGAAGTGGATGAGACGCTCAATGGAGATGCATCGATTGAAGAAGAGGAGGAGGACGACCCATGGTATAAAGACGAGGAGGACTCTTACTCGGAGGGCAGCTGCAGCCCATTTCAAACTGGGTGTGACGCACGGTCTGATGTAGATTCGGACATGTATGCACCAACACACCGGAAGGATCTTTAGAGCTCTTCTGAGAGGTAGTGCCAGGATAGAAATTGTTGTTAGATCCAAGAGTTCAGCTAAGACCAGTTACAGCTGTCTCGTAGATTTGCTCTTGTATCATACGCTGTTGTAAAGAGACTCCCTTCCGAAGAATCATTATCCATTTTGAACAACCAAGCAACTATTTCTTGACTACTCTACTTTCGACCGGATATCTCCGGATGGCTGAACGGCATTCCAGACATGTCAATGCTTCAAGCTCTAAAATATACTATACTCTTCCTGTACAGCTTTACGTATCGTTGTTCACATGAAGGACACTAGACGTCGATCCATGTTTTCTGGTCCTTCTCCACTATACTACCAGAGAAATGTACACTACACCATATACATGGTATGTTTTATAAACATGTTAGCTTGAAAGTTGTTGTCATTTTGTCGATCACGACTAACAAAATTCCAAGCTTGTTCTGCCACTATAATCGATTCGTATCCTATTTCTGAAATCATCCGGAGATATTCGGATGATTGATCAAAATATATTCACTGGGTATTCCTTTCAATTTCTTTGGTATCACTGTTTTAATAGACTAAAATCCTTCTTCCTTACTTTTGGACCTTGCAAAGTCCATAAATAGTTAAATATAGCATAATAGTCAATTTGCCAATTCTTACCTTTTTTTTGTTACCTTAACACGTTTTTGACCAATAGTCCGTATGGTCAATAAGAAAGTTTACACCACATGTGAGAAAACAAAAAGAGAAATATATAAAGATATCTAGGTATTATGTGGAAAAAAATAAGGATTATTTTTACCTTGTCCGACAATGAGTGAAAATGTGTGAAGTTGTTTGACTTGGGTTGGTATAATATTTTTCACTAAAGACAATAATATTTTTTAACAATACTAAGGAAAACAATATTACTTGCGAGTAAAAGCTTTTGTTTCTCTTCTAACTCATTGCACTACAACGTGATGTTTTGAAGTGTTATTGGCATAGACATGCCTTGTTGTCTTAGGAATTAATACAAAAACCCAAAAAATGAAGTTGAAATACTTGCAACAATGACAATATTGTTTAATGTAGGTCATTCACAATTTCTAGTAAACCACTAATATTCCATGCTCTTCATTCAATGAAGAATTATCAATTGCCATTTTCCCAAATGTTGATTTCCATCAATGAAAGTTGTATACATGTTGATTCTTGAAGGTGATGTTTTACAATACCACAAAGGCAACATAAAATAAGTTTGGCTTCATTCCAACTTTCTTTTTAACACATCTGAATTTTGCCCACTTATGCTCACCGTATGTTTTTTTCAACTAAAGTGACTCAAAATTGGACATAGTTTTTTTGGTCGCAATATATAGAATCTAACGAGTCTCAAAGACCCCAGAAATTAAAATTCCAGGACCTCTACTCCCTAAAAAATAGCACGTCAACCCGAGTCACACAATTTTACATATTGTTGGTCAAGGTACCCATACGGAAACATGTTCTTCTCTTTATAGAACTTAGAGATCTTCTTAGTTTTTACAATATATTTTTTTACTCTACAAAATTAGAGGTGACCATTCTAACTTATCATATGGATTCTCATCCTAAAACATATCTAGTTCTAAAAACAAATAGAAGTTGAGCTGGGGATTTTTGAACCTCCATTTCTTCCAAAATTGTTTTGAAGGTGCTACCCCCCTTGGTTTACATTTAGAAATCGTTGTATAACACTACAAGGACATAACATTATGATTATCATGGTGGTAATAATCATTGATCTCGTGTAGTGCAAAAACTTTAGAGCAAGTGATGTCAAACTATGCAGATCGATTAAACACCGCGATGAAAATGGATCTAATTTTCTACTTCAAACACTGTAAGGTTTCACTCCCTACGATAAAAGTTAGTGAAATATTTTGATGACATCAATAAGTATCGGTAGGTCTTTATTATCATCACACAACTAAGTTTGGAATCAATGAGTTTTTGTTTCCCTCCTTAGTCATGCCGAACCGTGTAATGGGTATGCCATAAAATATATAATCATTGGAATATCACTTTCCATGCAATAAAAACAAGAAAGCTCGTGAGTGGTCAAACCATGGAAGGTGATAAAGTAGTTGTTGAAACAATTTTTTTTCCTACATCGTATATAAAGTGATTACAAAAAATCCCAATGTTTCACATGTTATTTTAGATGTTTGGATTTATAAAGAATGATATTCACATAGAGTTTAAAAAATGATGATAGTTTCACTATTACCAAAAAATGTAAGGTGATATTAAATGAATATAAATAGCTGAATTTTCATGAAATTTATGAAGTATTCAATACACCACACTTAACACACAGTAGTGCTAATGTTCATTGCCATGCATGTGTATGTCCTTGCACCATTATCTACCCACCAAGATTTTCTCGTATCCATTCCAAAGAATACCTATTCACAAACCAAAACAAACACAAAGCTCCACAATATTCTATATATTTGGCCTATGTCCATTTATGATTTTTATATGCACCTCTAGAATGAGGAATTCTATGTTCTCATGTTTCCCAAATTAATATATTGGGAATGCAATAGTTTTGCGACCCACCTATTTAGCATTGCGTAATAGACATATTTTGCTCCACCCACACATTTCTAATTCCTTGATTTTAGAAGTTTCCTTATTTTTTTATCATCACCTATTAGAAAATACAATTGACAATAAAAAATACATTTCATTCAAAAGACAAGCTCCATAGAAATTTATGACTATGGAATTTTATATGCGTTCTGTAGAGCCAAAATGACAGAAATAGTTTTTTTCCAAAAATTAAGTGTAAAAAGGGTTGTAGATATATGGAGAATTAAATAATTAATGATTAAGTTTACACTAAGTAGTTAATTAATTAAAAAGTACCTATTCATATCCAAGAATTAGGAAATAATGGAAAAGGGTTCATCGTCAAATGAATCGGACAGCAAGATAATAGAGTCATTGGGCGTTGAAGCTCTAGAAGCCAGGGGTGACTTAGGATTTTGGGACTCTAGAACCGCTGTAGGTTCTACCAGCAAACCTCGAGAACATAACGGATCAACCTTATTTGGAAGCCCTACCTTGTCATCTCCAGCAACAGCAGATGATGATCAAGGTGATTCAAATGAAGAAGATAGCCTTGCCTCATGGAGTCCAAGTGTCAAGAGGTCCACACCTTCATTACTCCCATACGGATTAAATTTGAAGACTTTGTCTTGATCATTATCCGGCGGGTTCGAAGGAAGAGGGGACGGTTGCAAGCACGGAGGGTCATTGTCCTCCGCAAACTCTTGAGGGAGTTGAAGTGAATCCATACGGATTTGAGTACCACTGAAATCACTGCGACCCTGGCTAGGCAAATCATTGCCAATAGATGTCCAGACCAAGGTAAAATTACAAGAAGGCACAACTTGTGAGGTTGAGGCTGTTTCTGGTACTGCACGCGAAGGCCTTCGGTCTGATGATACGCGGGCTGATGCAGATTCCAGTCCTTTGGACTAAGTTGGTAGAGGCCCAACATACTCACAATCTTTGTGGATAGAATTGTTGATGTCATATATATGAATCTTCCTTGAGTTGTACTTGTATAACTTCCGATATGTTTTATCTACTAGACCGTAAAATGACGTTCCAGACATCTGCAAAAGACAAGACAAAATAAGTTTAGTAGTCAAGTTTGGCTCAAGGGTTTGATGGTCGGATGTATAAACACGACATGAGAAAATAATCTATTATGCAAGACAGTGGGCCGAATGAAATTTAAATGGCGAGGCATCATAGTTGACAAGGATTTCTACAAAACAAATGATGGACAGAAGTTTATCCTCGGGTCGAGGATAAACTCTAAATCTGAAGGGTGAGCCCTTACCTTACTAGCCAGCACAAACTTTGAGCCACAAAATATTCCAAACACACTGCTCATGGGCTTGCTGAAGTCTGTTAGGAGGTCGAGGTAGAAGTCCATCTTCAGTTCGTAGCTGTGGACTACGAAGCAAGCCTCCAAATACTTGTTATTATTTGTATAATATGGAGTATCCACAGCCGAGTAGTTCAGCTTCACTTTCTCAACCAAAGCCGCAAATCTAGGAAGGTCGTCTTTAATGAGGAATAGTAGATAAACCTCAGAACACTTCGACTTTGATGTCCCTAAACTAAGTCGCTCATATACGGAAGGAGTGTATGTTGACGAAAGACTCAAGTACTTCAACATCCTTCTTTCAGCATACTTCTCTGCTTGCCTAGCTTGCTGCTCAGTAGAGGTGATCCACACCCAAACGGCAGGAGAGTTGAGGTTGGGAATGCTTCGTTGTGTCTTTAGGGTTTTCAAAAACGCTGAAAAGTAGGACTCCTCGGAAGAGTCGTCTTTTGAGGCCCACCCAGGGACCTGTCGAAGGTCAAGGAGTCCAAGCGACCACTCTTTGTCCTCAAAAGGTCGCTCAAAATATTCACATTTGTTTTACGGAGCGTGACTTTGGGGTATCCATACGCTCGTTCACTGTCCGGCAGATATCCAAATACATCCCTCAAGTCCTTATCAGAGAGATGCCCCAATCTTTTGAAGAATTCCCGATGGATGGGTGAAGCTCTGAACCCTCTCGCCTCCTTGTAAAGGCTCATTGTGTCAGGGTTGATGTTCTCGCTTTTCGTATGCCGTTCAAAAAAATCTTCCCACAATTTAAATATGTCATCAAGAAAGGTGATCACCTTGATCTCGTTGGTGATGTCTGATGACTTGTTGACCTGCTTCCCTTTCTTGGTTGGATCGATATTTTGAAAGTGGGTAAAAATAAGTTTAGAAAATAACTGCAATACAAACAACATAGATTAGTCAAAACATGTAATCATTTACTATCAAAAGGGTGAAGAGATGATCGCGGGCATTGGTTGATTCAAAACATAGTTTGTTGCAAGAGAGTATCCTTGACCCGAGGATACACTACAAAAGGAAAGCTTACCAAGTACTTCTCCTGGTCAAATACGGCACCATTATTACAAGATGCAGCCTTCCCTCGTTGATAACTCAGTCGTCCCGAGTTTAGCTTGATTCTCCTAAAACTCAGGATTTGGTTACCCCATGTCGGCTGTGCATGGTCCAAGTAGTTTGTATTATTTTAAAATTTTGAAATCCTCTACAACATTAGAGGATCTATTGACCAAACTACTTAAGCACTCCAATTCCGAAGTCCGTTTTTCCGACTATCCCTACAGTTGTCATTGTCTTAAAAAAGCCTAGAAGCCTCCATGCTATGCTGCCCGTTGATAAGCATGAACTTGCCTCCCTTGATTTTGTCCCAGGAGTTGGGCTTGGTCTTGATCGGCTCACCGACGTCATCGACTGGACAGACACAAATTTTTTGGCGCTGATAGATTTTGCCAAGCTAGACAAGAAAGTCCATCGTGCAGAGCACAATGCCCTCTTCTATTCCACGAATCATGTATTGCGCTTTTCCCACAATATATTGATCGATCCTCACACTGTATATTGAAGAATCGAATGGAAAGCATCCTTTACATTCCTCCTAGAAAAGGCCCTAAGATTCAGTGATCTTCTAGAAGTCAACTTTGGGATCGCTCCACGTCTTACTTGGAGACAGACCGCATTACCGTGGATGCAAAGCTTCCTCCGACAATCGATTTCCTCTTCTTCAAAGATGGTTTGCTAGGCATGGCGGCCAACAACTAGTGAATTAGCGGCATCCGGAGTACTCGCTCGAGGACAATGTCGTTGCGTGCCTTCAACTGGAGCTTGTCGAGCTTAAAAGGCTGACAACAACTGGTGAATTCAAACCAACCGCCTCTTCACCTTCACCGCGTTGTCGTTATTCCAGGGCAAGTACTTCTCAAATGCCTCCTTCAGCGATCCCTAACCGTTTCTTACCACGCATTCAAGAAATTCTTGGAATTAAATTACCCGTGAGAGATACCCACTTTGACGACAATGGAGTGGCAGTGTGGAAGATCATTTTTTTTGTCATTGACTGCTTGAACGTTAAGAACAATGTACTCCCGTTGTTGTTGCTCAATGAATGTCACTCTTTCCTTTTGGTTGAGGTACACATGGAACTTTGTCGTTAACTTTGAGCGTGATTTGAATACACTTCCCAGACTTTGAGAGTGACCAGTTGTTAACGACATTCTTGAAGGCCCAAAGAATTCAACAGTTCTCCACCACTTCCTCTATGAAGGAAGAAAGGGCCACTCGATTTTCGAACCGCTCAATGAAATACTCAAAGGATTAGTAGCCGTAGTTGTCATCCCAGTCCATTTCGGTTGTCGCTATCTGAAATATCAAAATGTGAAAGCAAATCAGTGGCTCTTTATCAGGCTTATCCTTGGATCGAGAATAACTCTACTTTCATTCAATCTGCGTTCTTCAATCTATAAGCAAATATATTTTTCACATTAAATTTATTTGACTACTTTGGATAGAGCTGGATTTTGGGACCTCAGTGCTTATTATTAAGGGATTCAAATTCAATCTATCCTCGGCTTGCAAATACTTTACTTCTTGTCCATTTCTTATCTGTCAATTATTCTTAGTTCGAGGATACTTTCGTTTGGTATTGGCAAAAATCATTAAATCTCACGACGTTTACATGATTAGTGAACCACAACAAGGAGTTTATCCTCGGCTCAAGAATAAACTGATTCCCAGGTATGGTTGTTTTTATGGTTTAGCAACAATTCATTGCACACAAAAATACAGACACACCAGCAAACACACTCACAGAGATTATGTATACAAACTCACAAACAATGGTTATAGGAACTTCTCCACTCACGCACATATACAATGATATAAACACAAAATCACATATTGTTGAAACGCGAAATGCAAAATTTAAAAAGATATCATAAACTTATTTAGAATGTATGGAAAAAAATCCAACAACAAGTTGTGGTTATCAAAGTCGCCGTGCACTCTCGATGTGTTGGGAAGCTCTATAAAATTAGGATTTTGTTCACGTCTACAACCTGAGAAAATCCTCGCAGGTCAACCGAAACCCTAGCTAAGACAATCTAAATCCCTAAGACCTAAACAATTCAAATACTTTGCAAAACACTACCAAAACCCTCGCTGGAGTGAAACTAATTTTAGAAACCTTCAAACCCTAAGCAGAGACAATCACAACCTCATGCGCACATACACACACCTGAGACTCACCTACACACACCTAAAACAACACAAACACTCACATACACACGCGCACACACACTGACAGTCACACGCGCAGACACACACACACACACAGAGAGAGAGAGAGAGAGAGAGAGAGAGAGAGAGAGAGAGAGAGAGAGAGAGAGAGAGAGAGAGAGAGAGAGAGAGAGAGAGAGAGAGAGAGACACAGAGAGAGAGAGAGAGAGACACAGAGAGAGAGAGAGAGAGAGAGAGAGAGAGAGAGAGAGAGAGAGAGAGAGAGACAGAGAGAGAGACAGAGAGAGAGAGAGACAGAGAGAGAGGGAGAGAGAGAGAGAGAGAGAGAGGGAGGAGAGAGAGAGAGAGAGAGAGAGAGAGAGAGAGACACAGAGAGAGAGAGAGAGAGAGAGAGAGAGAGAGAGAGAGAGAGACACAGAGAGAAAGAGACAGAGAGACAGAGACAGAAAGAGAGACAAAGAGACAGAGAGACAGAGAGACGGAGAGATAGAGACAGAGACAGAGAGACAGAGAGACAGACAGAGAGAGAGAAGGTTTTTTGTGTGTGTCTCCTGATTACTGGGCACATTCTATACGCGTCCAAGCGGTGTGTGATTCACCATAGCGGTTTCGTTCCCACAAAGATCTTTTTATCCTTTTAGATTATCCAAAACCACTAAAGTATTGATCACCTAGATTAGTTATTCTATTCCGTAAAGGGTCCGGATCCTTCCGGTTTCCGGAGCTCATACGGATTGTACCGGACTAGTTTCCGGAAGGTATATGCAGTTATTTCCAGAACTGATTTCCGGAAAACAGGAGGGTATTTTGATTTACCTCCGTTCCTCCTCAGAGCAGCTTCCGGAAGGTTTAAACGAGTGACCGGAAGGCCACTGATCCTATTTTGTGTAAGTGGCCGGATTTCCCACTGCCGTGTGACTTTAAATGGCTAGACACCCACTGCCCCGGAATTTATAGTGATCGGACATTCACTCTCCCTATTCTACTAATCGGTGGTATGGGGTTGCTTCTGGACTTTAACTCTCACGTCATCCGGAAGGCCTTCCGGATGCGGTCACATAGAGGTAAGTCCGGACTACAATGACGTTCCGGTAGCATTTTTGTAGCCCTCCGGAGATTTGGATATAGTTTACTTGGGAGGACTCCTTCTAGACTCGCATAGCAGGCTTTCCTAGCGTGGGGGTAAACTCCGGTTTTTGATCGGCACTCGGGTTCACACGGATTCTTCCGTGCTCTAGAGACTACCAGAAACACCTCTGCAATATATCTCCTCCCCTCCTGGATTCTTCCGGACTTTGTAGGTGAACAGGAACACCTCTGCAATCTCCTCCAGCTATTCCGGATGCTCTCCTGTTGGAAATCCAAGCCGGTTCACTCCTAAGTATAACAAATATCCCTCTCTTCAAAGAAACTTGCACAACATGTACTACCACAACGGACCTTGTACCTTACAAAGAAACAACTTTTGTTGCACAAACTAGGTAGCAAATCTAGTGATAGCTCCAAAATATATTCAACAATAAGGAAAAACAAGATCATGAGTTGAGAAAACTCATTATACTAAGTACTAGGGAATCAACCTGATCCAAGTACTACCTAATCTGCAAAAAATCCGGAAAATCCTATCTAAAAATCTTATCCCTAAAGGTTCGGGATATCAAACATGAGATCCAAAAATTATGGATCTCAGATCCGATTTATCCGCCCGTCTACAATTTTAAGTTTCCGGTTTAACAGATAGGTCAGTAGCCGGGTGCAATCTCGAGCCCCATCGTTAATCGCTACGACAAGTCTGATAACCGGAACTAACTTAATCTTCTAATAAGACTAACTACGGAGTCCTCTTGTTCCGTCCACTCCGGCCTATCGGAGATGCTCCCACGGTCTGCTTCCTGCCACCTACCTTGTCCGGAGTGGGATCCGGTACCGGTACACTTCCGGAAGCTAGAGCTTCAGGCTCCGGTTGGTCGGTTGAAGTTGCCACCTACGTGGCCTTCTCCGCTGTGCTGGTGGGAGTCCCCTGTGTTGTCTTGGGGCTGGTGGCAGTATCCGGATAGCCTCGGGACATGGGCGAAGTCGTCTTCCGGCGACTGGAGGTTGGTGGAGAAAGAGGAATCCAAAAACCGGGAGACGACTCCTAGAACAGTGCTGAAAGAAGGGGGGTCTTCCTGGCCATCTCTGGACTGTTGGGGGTGCCCTGCCACATGGTCCGGGGGGAGCTGTTTCCGGTATTACCCCCAGCTCTTCCATAGGTCCCTTACCCTTCACGAAGGGTTCAGGTGCCTACTATGAAGGTTCGGTTGCCTCCGGGGAAGAGGGAAGGTCGATGGTGGGGTTGGGTGCCGCCGGCTTCTCCGAAACGACGGTACTGGCTATGTTGTTGGCCAGTAGTTGCATTTGCCCCCATGTCTTCTCCATCTTCCGGGCGTGGACCATAAGGAACCGGATGACCTGGCCCCGGTTCACCTTACCCCCCTTCTCTAGGTACTCGTTGAAGAGAAGACTCCGGTTGAGCTTTTCGGTTGAAGAGAAGACTCCGGTTTCCGGAGTACTTGGGTTTCTTCCAACGCTGCATGCGCCTTTGATAGGTCCTGCTGCATTTTCGCTCAGGCTTGGAGAAGGGTTTGGTGTTGTGCCTCCATCTGCTCCAGCCGGAAATCGCTCTCTCCAAGGCTCTTCAATTGTGGCAGGATTACCTCCGAGTTCTCAATCCGGAGCTCACCCATGATGGTGTATATTAGGGTGGTGTTGTCATTCAGGTGTTGGTTGATCCGGGTGGCCCTCCATGCAATATGATGGAGCAGCTCCATGATATCCTCCTTGTGCCTCCCGGTGAGTGTTGGAAGATCCGGAGTCGGACATCGCCCTGGCCGCTTCGAAGGTCCTGCTCCATCTTCATCTTCCGAAGACGGGTCTAGACAAGTGGGTGGGGAACGCACCGGTGGGGATTCCGGTTGCACTGAGCGACTCTTCTTCCGTATCTGGGGTGTTGGCGCCGGAGCTATCTCCGTTTCTTCTTCCTCCTCCTCCTCATCAGCCTCGACCCCTACGTACCTCTGAATGGTCAGCAAAGCTTCATATTTGTCGTGCTCCTCCGGTTTAAGCAACTCATGCCGGTGGTAGAGGTGCGTTAGGTAAGCCGGCAGAGGCGACTCCGCCTTGCGATTCCGGTGGAGGTTTTTGATTAACCGCTCCACCAAATCTAGCATGAGAGAGGCCCAGTCGATTGTGATCTTCTCCCGCATGGCTCCCAAGAACGTCGCCGCCCACTTCAGTACCAATCACTTGGGTTTCTCCGGGTGAAAAGTAGGGTTTAGAAACCCTATTACAATTCGGGCTCTTGGGTCAGTCAGGTCATCGATGGAGTATCCTTCCTTCGGATCAGCCGGTCCCTGGAACTCTCCGTCTGTGAGTTCGTCCTTCCGCTCCGCCACCTTGATGTCCCCATCGACAAAAGCGTAGGTCCGCTTCTAGTCTGCCCAGGTCCACTTGTCTGAGTGCGCTCGAATACTTCTGTCATACTGGTTATCCGGAGCGCCAATCAATTCCGTCACGACCTTCTCGTCTTTCGTTCTCAAGGCTGCCGGTATCGGACCGGAACACCCCATCTTGTCCAGGAAGTGGAACAAGGTGTGAAGGTCCCGGTCCGCTGTCGAGTACTCTGGTATCACTCTCACGATAGGTGGTCCCCTGGTGGCAGTGCTCTTCAACTTCTCTGGTTTTCCGGGTCGCTCGCCGGCCATGGTGTTCTCCCGACAGTCTTCCGGTCATACCTGCATGCACTGACCTCACCAGAACTCTCCACTACTGTCGGATGCTTGAGGAGCAACCGGCTTAGAAACCAGCAGAAGGAGGTAAAAAGAGGAATCGAGAAAAGTGCGGGGAAAGGAAAGGAGAGAAGATAATTGTTTTGGTAAGCCCCCGGCGGTTGCCCTTTTTTATAACGGCCCTAAAGTACGGGATTTTCCAACGATAGTGACGTCACTATCAAAATTATTTAACGGCTCTGACGTCACCATCATCATTACGATGGATTTCGCAACGGGTATAACCTGAATTCTTCTCCTGGTTCTAGGTACCTCCGGGGAGCTCAGATTATAACCGGATTCTGTTGCGACTGGTATACCAGATTACGCACTTTGATAGAGCTATTAAGGACTTAACTAGTCCGTCTCTTACCCTATCTTCTAATTTCTGATTCCGTACTACATTACTCAATTTTACTTATCTTTTACTACTAAATTTTTTTATTTATGCTGGATTTTTAGGTTAACTTCCGGAAACCTGTGGGACGACTTCCCACATTACGCAAGGTGTCTTCAGCATGGCAACTGTTTCTAGTCACTGTCGCAGATATCAATTAATCGTCACACAACTTCACATTTTATCAACAAGTAGGTTTACACGTTCACCATAAATCAAGTCAATAAACTTTCATAGCAGCATATTTCTAATCATATCTCGTTTTTGTCCAAAGAACCTGTTGTGTCGGGTTGGTGTCATCGACCTCGGTGATGGTCGGAGCCATCACGTGGATAAGAAGGTAGGTCGCGGCAGTACGTTAAATCGTTGCGGTTCGTCAAGTCACTGTAAAACACAACGTAAGTGAGTCCATGCATGATTATAGACAAACGTTGTTGAATACACAGAGGAGCTGAAGTGCTTATACAAGCCTCGTTCCTGTTTGACTGTATTGACGTACCTGCATGAGTGAGGTTAGTACTCATTCGCAAGTTTAACATAATCTTTTCTGCATGAATGAATGCTCAAATTCACATGCGGATTTTAAAAAAAAAAACACACACGATCCCGCAGTGACCATTGCCTAGTCGTGACTCCGATACAGCTTCTACTAATAGATTACGCCATAGCAGACTATATTATCATTATCAGACCCTTCGCACTTGTTATGAGCAAATGGGTTTGCCCAGAAGTACAAAAGGCGTAGCAGATAAATTTGGCTAGTCATAAACATATTCGGAGCACGACCTTTACTCTCGTCACTCGTTGGGTGATTGGACTTAACCAGAAGATCGGCCGTCGTTTGTGAGAGGATAAGGCGTTTCTAATCCCCTACTGCGTTTACGAATACCAAGCGTTTATTAGCGTATCCAAAAATCTTGAGTGAAAACCTGCGTAGCAGGAGCACGACCACTTAGCTATCATGATTGACTGTACTAGCTGGGAATATCACATGACATTGATGAGTACCTACAACATTTCTGATTACAGGCAGACATTGTTGAGTGAACTCAGACTTAGCTTGAGACAAACCCTTACACTATCATGAGTAAATGGACTTGCAGATAAGTTCAAGCGGTGCTTATGAGCACATTCAGACACTCTAGAGTGAACTTTGAGTTCGACTTTGAGATGAAGATTGACGTCCTAGAACGTTTCACTCACCTTTATCATGCGACAAGGATAAAACTTCCACGACAATGTGGGGGTTAGTGTGTATGGTCCATTGGTCTGTATCCATTAAAGCTAGTTTCATTGAAGTCTAGATTTTTTGGGAGAAAAAAATCATTGGCTTTGGGCGACCTTTGACGGTCCATTACATGGAAAGATTCACTTATGTGTAGTTGTAGTACAAGTACAAGTACAGTGGGTGAACTATCATGAGTCATAAAGAACCAAATTTTTTGCAGATTTGATGGTACTAGTGTAGTTGGGTGAGCTAGAACTTCTCTTGATGGAGAAGTTATTTGTCTTTTCCATTTTGCACTCTAAGTATATAGATGTTTGCATGTGGAAAAAATCAAAACAAAACTCCCGCTTTTGCGTGCTTTGTATTAGCTGTTGGTACGTGGTTTAACCCTGGTCTACATCCAGTCGAGGTAGCATATACCCGGTCGTGTCATTTTATACGTGGGAATGTCGGTGGTAATTACATTGTAATAATATCGTAGGATAATAAATGTAATTAACACTACTAGGATGATGGAGGTTGGAGACTGCTTTACATTAATATCGTATGATATTTAAATATTAGCAATCTCACTTGGACAGAGGGAGAGAGAGAGAGAGAGAGAGAGAGGGGGGGGGGGAGAGAGAGGTGTCATGCACTCATTCACTCTTGGAAAAAGTGAAAGGATCGGCGGTGGACTTTTCCACCTTTTTTACAGCACGATAGAAACCTAATTTTAACCCTAAGAGTCCAAGTGTATGTGGGACGTACGTTTTGGATTTTGGGCATGTACCTTTGAGTGGAAAAAATACTCTGATTCTTATGAAAATTTTACCCTGCATTGTCCTCTAAGAAATCTATATGGGGAATTTTTCAAATATGATTTTGGACTTTTGGTTCAAAATTTATTAGCCTTCAAAGGTCAAAATGAGGAGTCTGGACTATAGGGGCAGCCATGTCAACCAATGCAGTTTGAGGAGAAAAAAGGGGCAGAATTTTGGGACACAAAGGGTGAGGAAAGGAATCCAGACTTCTATGCACAAAGTCCAAGTAGAAAAAGCATTGAAAATTATTAAAAGAGTTGTTAAAAAGAAACAACATCTTACACACACTCACAGCTAGCGAATAGCAGCCCCACACACATAGAAACTGGTGTCATGGCTCACACACACATAGAGAGTCTATGTCGCAACTCACGTAGGCCGCAACCTCCACACAAAACCGCCACCAGCTGCCCACACAAGTCCCTAGCAATGTACGGACTTGATGAACAACATACGATCCTAAGTGTTGAAGTAGCTTGAGCTCTAGCGAAGTACTGCCACCGATGTTGTTGTTGTCTTCTTCAGCAACACCCCACGAACATCACCGTCCTAGAGCCTTCTATGCTCACAAACCTTGACGCCGCACTCCAACACCGACTCTGCAGCTCTCCTTTGGGACGAAGATCCTCGCGCCAATACTAAGCAAGTTCACCGGAGCTCGGATGGGAGGACTGGAGCTAGAACCAGCTGCTGCGAGTTTCCTTGAACTGTGATCCCTCGGTTCGAGCAACCTTCAACCTTCCGCCGGCAGCTTTCACGGCGTCCCACCGAGGTCGTTCATCTTTGCGCCACCTATCCTCAAGCCTTGCACAACCACCTTCACCACGCTCCAATTCTTCACTATAGCACCCACACCACGACTTCCAGAAAATTAAGTAGCGCTTACGCGTTGTAGAGACTCCAGGAGATAATACGCATACACCTCTGGCACTTCACCACACAAGTCCTACACCCATTTATGCATGGAATGAAAAAGAAGTGGGAACTTTTTGGTTCATGAACTTGACTTCGGCTTGATTCCCAACACGCCTAGCCTCGGCCTTGGTGCGTGCGCCCTTCCCAGCAGGTCCCTCTGGATGACCCTTCCTCTCCGTCACTCTAGATCACTGCAGTCGCTGCTCTCATCTCCGCTACTGCGGCTACACCTGAAGCCACCTCCTTCGTGCTGGACGCTGCTCATCGTGGCCGGCTCTTTCAGCTATCTCTCCTTCCACTTGATCCAGAATCGCTCACACCGATATCTCCACCAACAAATCTACACAACCCTCTTCCAGGCCTGAGATTGTAATCAACTACTTCAACGCCTACCACAGAACCTCGGGATGCGTGGCGCGCACGTTAAAACCTCACCGCTTCACGAACACGCGCGGATATGCCGAACCCTAATGGCGAGGACACGACACCCGCGAGGAGAGCGACGGGCACGGAGCAGCGGTGGCGGCAGCAGGTGCTTGTGCTCATGCAAGCAACGTCCACAGCGCGAGCCTCGTGGAGAAGGTGGAGGTCAACGACGGCCCAACGACGAAGGTGAGATGTACTCGCGACCTCCAAACCGAGCGATCTCTTCCCGAATCCTTGATCTTCCTCGAACAATACACACCTTCCTAAAAAAACCTCGCTCCTAGATCTCAAGGAATTTCCCACAATCAAAAATAAAATAAAGTTCTTTCCCTACAGCCTCACACGCGAATAGAGACTCCCTTGAAGTAGCTCCACGATGAGCATATCCTCCGACCACCCCTAAATCCAAACCCCAAGTCTCCTTTCCTGAAAACTTCAACCGCCTTTTCTCACACAATTCTCTTCTTAGCCCCTCTCTAAGAGCAACGATCACTCACACTTGCCGAAAGCCCTTGTACCCAATTCCGTGAACTCAATTCACGGCACGGTTTGAGAAATGGGCTACCTTTTTTTTTCTTTTTTTCCATTTTTTTCTTTTTCTCCCCGACAGAACTAGCTTCTTTGCCTCTGGCAGCCCATGACCTTGCGCAGTTGTGCTGGACTGGCTGCTTCAACAACCATCTTCTCCTTAATTTATCATGAGCATTTAAATCGCCGCCTTCAGCTTGATACGTCGCCTCTATTCCTAAATTCATAGTGGCTCTAACTAACTAAACTTGTCATGTCAAACTCTAAAATAGAATAGCACTCTAGCTCAAAAAATTCCAGAAATTTTACCGCTAGTTCTTCTTGCTAGAAGGCACTCTTCTAATTTTTTTCATAATTTTTGGCCCGTTTCCCAAATTTAAGCCATTTTTTCAAGGCCTTTTCATTTCATTTTTTCCCATATTCCTTCTCGCGGACGCTTGATGCCTGTCCGCCCCAATCAACATTCCTTCTGCTAGTCCGCTTGTCTGCATGTCTTCTCCCTTCCACTCCCTTCCTTTTCTTGTTTTTTTGTCGGCCTTCGTTCGCATACAGTCCGCTGTAGCCCGCCTTTCTGCTAGATGCCTGTTCGTCTCAGCTAGAATCTCTTCCGCCATTTTGCTTGTCTGATTGATTGGAATTGTATTATTGCTACACCTATGAACATAAAATGTGAACAGCTAAAATAATAATTTAATCAAAACCACACAAGAAACCAAAAATGTACTTTGCTACACCCCAAAGGTGGTAGACATTGTACAAAGTCCAAAATTGAACAGATGGATCATTTTCTTATATACATTATGGATCATCATCAAAATTATCAATGCTCTGCTCATCATGAAATAGAGGGGTAGCCCTTTGTAAATATTAGTTGTCGTCTCGAGTAATGACCAACTTCTTTATAGGACAAGTCCTTAAAACGTCATGTATTCCATTTTCGTCCAAATTGGATCTACCATCTAATGGGTTGTAACCCTCACCAAAGAAAGCCATTGCTCTTCTACGATACATTTGATGTACTCTCTTTTGCCTCGTGAGATACTTTGTTGTTTGGTAGCAATCATAGAACTTGTAGAAGCTATTGCACGAGGTTGAACCAAGCAAGGATTGTTAACAACTACAATGGGGTTTACATCTACAACAATGGCCATTCCTCTACCCCTACTTGCGGGACTCATCTCACCCCTTCGTGCCATGTGGCTTTGAGGATTTGACGGTATTTGAGGTTAAGACTCAAAAATCTTGTAATCCCAAATTCAACCCCCTTAATTGTGTTTCATAGTCAGGGTTTGATTTCAAAGATTACACTACATCATTACCCTACAATCTAATTTTGTAATCCCAAATTACATGTCTTGTAGCAACCTCATGCTTACCCCACCCTTGCACAAAATCATTCCTTTCATCCACCACTATCTCCTTTATTTCTCCTTCCTTTGGTTTTTTTTTTTTTTTTTCTTTACTCTCCTCTTGTCCTTACTCTTCCTTTGGACGCCCTTGTGTTTGGAGAAATTAATTTGCAGATGTTCCCATCATCACAGACCACATCACGTCAAGACTAGACACACAAGTGTATGACTGGGGAGAATTAGTTCTTTTTAATTAGGTGTACAAGTGTGCACGAGGCACTACTCAATATCCCAAATCCCACAATAAATTAAATTTATAATTGCTAACTAAGCCTCCCAGCCCTCTCCTTTGCAGCAGCACTACCCAGCCACTTGCAGCCGACAGCAACACCCTCGGCGCGGCACCTCCAGCACTACATCTGCCTCCACGGACACACTCCAACCTCGCACTCGTGCGCACGTTTTTGTTCCCACCACCGCACTCAAACAAGACCCCGGAGATGCCTCGAAAACCTCTCGCGCCGCTACAGCGTCTACAAATTCGCAACCGAGAGTCCAAACTGCAACTCGCGATTCCTGACTCTTGGCCTTAGACGGCGATATTCACACCTTGCGATTGGATTGCGTAGCTCAACCTCCACACCTCACACCATAGTCCCGAACACAAACACCAAAATGCTACATTTTAATAAATCAAGACTTTCGGATGAAATCTAAACTCTGGCACATTATTATGTACAAGATGCTAGACCTTAAGATTTGCCAATGTTACCATTATAGAAAAGTATTGAAAAATATCACAATCAATGAGCGCGAAGAAAGACAGTAATAGCCATTGAATTGTTATTATAGGTCAAAACTAAATGAGAAACTGATCAATTGACAGTTATATAGAAGGATCTTCCTATGGATACATTGATAGATCTGCCCATCCATGAAACACATTATCAAGTAAGCATAAAAGTAATACGCGTTCAAGTGGGGCGCAAAGATAGACAGTAATAGCCATTGAATTGTTATCATGGATCACCAATACACAATAAGAAACTGATCAAACGATAGCTATATAGAGGGATCTTCCTATAGATACATTGATAGATCTGCCGATGCATGAAACACATTATCTTGTAAGCATTAAAGTAATAGGTGTTCAAGGCCAATTGAAGAAAGACAGTAATACTCATTCTTATTCATTAATAAAAAAAAATGAGAAGTTGTGGCAAAACAAAAATGGTAAAACAAACCATGTAATGCAGTTTAGTTCTACAAAGTTTGCGATACTCGGTCAATGTGCAATGATTCAAGCAGTCTTTGTTTGTACTTTCCATCCATCTGATGTTGAAGTTGATAGTTTTTCACCAAAGCAGAAGATTGCTGCAGAAGGATGAATCAAGAACCGTTACATCTTGGTCATCAACCGTCAATACTTTGTGAGGAAGGCAAATTTTCTTCGTCTTTTGGTCTATTGATAGTCTTCAAAGAACCTTGTCACAGTAAGGATAAAATTGTGGCCTTGAGCACTTATTTTGTCCATAAACGAAGAGAAGTCTCGACCTTATGTCATCGGGGAGGAGCACTTGAAGAACCCTCTTCGGCCGTCCGGGGACCATGGACGACCATATACCAACATAGAAGGACCTCAATAGGATTTTGAAGAACTCTATGAGACCAGGTCGAACAATAATGTTGTTGTGATTGAAGCGTCGGGGGGTGCTGTTACAGTATTGCTCAAAGCAAAGCAATCCGTTCACAGATAATACGATGACTTTTTCTGAGTCGTCGCGGACTAGCTACAAACATAACAAAAGAGAAGAGCTGGAAGTTAGAACGGCAGATATTCCTATCTAGGCATCAGAGCAAGAGAGGACATGAAGCGTGTTACATGTGGTAGTTGAAAACCATTGACAAGGATATATTGAAGCCATATTAACAAATAAAAAAATCACCGATAGCAGTGCTTAGTCAATGAAATTTTCCATGCATGGAATCCTATAATTTAGAACACCTTAATATGATAATACGTGCAATCAAAGACTTCCTAAATCCAGTACTAGCTCCACATCCGGAAAGAGGATTCTTTCAAACAAAATCAGCAACAGGGAGCTTAGAGGAAATCATAATCTGTAGCCACGGAAGCATGGTGGTCATGAGAAACGGGTCCGGCAATTCACCAGACCACTCCAAAGGATGAACAACGTTGAACTGCTCGTTGAGGAGGTTCTTCTCTAGGCTGTCGTCAACGAGCAATGCCCGATCAAGGTCCACATGCTCAAGAACACCTCTAAGTTTTCTAAGATCTTTCATCATGTACTTCTTATCTGTCTTGGCCTTGCTTCTGGGAAAGGAAGAAAACGTCACATCGTTCTGTGACAAAACCGGCAGTTGCTCTTGTTTGAGAGAATAACCAGACATAACAGAGCTTAATATGAATCCTATGACTCTCGGAACGCCGCAACTCCATACCACAACATTAGCCTTACTCTACAACTAGTTCAAAAATGAAACACAGTCGGGTCTAGGGATACAACCGCAATCGCTATCCGTTCTGTGGACGAGAAATCCATTCAAGTCCAGGACAACCGTGTACCTCGGATCCATTACCTTTGCAAAGCGAGGGGCGACAGTCAAAGTGGGTGGAAGTATTTCAGCTACAGAGAACCAAAAAGCAAACATTAGTAGAGAGGAAAGGACATCGAAAGATCTTCCTATCTAGCAATATAGAGCACCAAAAGGAGGAGGTTAGGACATCAAAAGATCTTCCTATCTAGATCTATAAAGCACCAAATGAAGGAGGCGAGGACATCAGAAGATCTTCCCATCTAGATATGTAGAGCACCTAAAGAAGGAGGCTACAACATCGGCAAATTTTCTTTACTGCAAATATAGATAACAAAAAAAAGGAGGCCATAACATCAGAAGATATTCCTATCTATCGATACATCGCAAAAAGAGGAGAGTAGTGAAGGTATAGCGGCCTCCAAGAGATGTACCTTCAGTAGAGGGTCGACCACCAAAATGGGTAGCGCAATGTACAGTCTTCTCCCAAACAACAGCTTCATCGTGAAGCAACTCCGAACCAACCTTGTAATCTTGGCTAAACTTCACTGAGCCTGAACCTGCATCATTTATTGCAAACTTCAACACCTTTGCAGGAGGGTTGAAGGCCTGCAAAGATTTGTTGGCTTCATCGAATATCCCAACGAGCAATTCTTCCTCAATCTCCACGCCAACTGAAGTACTAGCTTGAGGAGTTGGAGAAGAGGCAGCGCAATTAGTAGGAAGAAGTCTGGCAAGTGTATTTGCAGCCGAGTGTTGCTCACGATCCGAGATAGTCTCCAGTGCAACGTTGCAACTAGGCTGAGATGATGCATCTACCTCCATTGGCATCGGGTGGGACATAGAGCGCTGAACATCGTCTGAAGGAACTTTGGGTGGAGATAAACGTACAATTCGACATGTCACACTCCTCTTAGAGCTAGATTTTCCCGGGGTATACTCCGTCGTGTATATATATATTGGCTTTTTATATTGCAAAACAGACGGTTTCGGCAACAACGGAACAACTGCCTTGATGTCTTGTGGCAGCTTTTCAACAAAGGCCTCAACAGAGTTGTCTTGGATGCCTTCATCGGCCATTCTACTCACATCTCCATGCTCAATGTTGCACAACAACGCCACTCCATCCATCGCCTCGGTATGAGCAGCAAGACGTACCACCACGTCTTCACCAGTGCATGCACTCACGTCTTGGATATTAGGCCATCGTCAAGCTTTTCCAATGGAGGGATCCCCCTTTGCACATAACCTCGACGGCATAGATTTAGGATAGAGAATTAGAATATGATAGAACTAGGGTGCTCATATCTTTGTATTAAAAATGAGCAAAGCGTAAGACCAATGTAGATCGAAAGATCCTCCTATCCTCCAGTACTCATTGAGGAATGAAGGATCCTCCAATCCACAAAGACTAACTGAGGAGCTTCTAAAACTAAAAATAATAATGAACAAAAAAATTACCCTTTTAGATTACTGAGCATCTAAAAATTTTTATAAATTGTCAGAAGATTAATTGTTCTGGTGATGGAGTTTGGAGTTAGCCCTTACATCATACTTGAGAACTGTGCGGAGTAGAGCCTTCTCCTACAGGAGCTTGAGTTGGTACAATCTCGTCATGCCGATTGGGAAGCGACTTTTCGAGACTTTCTTCTTCGAGATCTTACTCTTTCAAGGCTGGCAAACTTTGACCTCTTCCTCGTCCTTGTCCTCCTCCTCATCCTCCGTGCTCAATTCTTTATCAGATGACTCCTGCTGTCGTTTCTTCCGCCTCCCTCCCTTGTTGTCCTCCTCCTTGTCTTCCTTCTCCGCCGCGTTGTTGTTCTCCTGCTCTTCCTCCTCCTCCTCATTTGCCTCCTCCCTCTGCGTTTGACTGGACGCCTCAATCACCTCTTACTCGTCGGCAAGGACCAAATTTGAACAATTGTGCCCTCTCTTCGAGGCCCGCTCCTTCTTCCTGGGCTCCTTCTTCCTAGGCTCTATCATCCTAGCTTCCTTCATCCCGGCTTGCTTCTTCTTGTTTAATTTCTCCTGTTCAAGAATCGTTACTGCAGCCACTTTTTGAGAGCCCCAGATACATGTGGCCATCCTTATTGCAGCCAAACGTTCGCCCTTCAAATAGACGACCTCGATGACTTGCGCGCCCTTCGTCTGCAAGCAAAATCGAGCAACACAAATGAAAACTTGGAATGCCAACAATCACAATGCAACAACGAGATTCACACACATCATAGCATACCGCGGGGAGACTAAAATATATTCCTATCCACTTACCAAACCAAGCCTTGTTATTGCAGGGCCCCCACCGATGTTCACAATGATATTCTTGGGCGCCGCAAGTGTCCCAATAATATTATCAACCGCGTCCATATTAAACTCGCCCACCTGAGCTGATTCCACTGCTTTGTCGCATTCTTGAAGTCCGATGAGGATACTACAGACTTGACTGGCATGTCATTCCAAAGAATCGACAAAAAGATGCCAAAGGCTGGCAACCCTGCTCATTCCCATAGACAAAATTGAAGTTGAGAGGAAGTGTCAGTTCAAGTTTTGGAGGTCTCTTAAAGCCCTCAGTACCCTTTGTGATATATAAAGTCGATGAAAAATTCCATGGTTTGATCTGGTGAACCTTCGAACCCTTCTTCGTAATAGCATTTGCAACCTCCACCATACCATCCCGGTCGGTGATAAATACGCCAAGAATACGAGCCCTCCAAAATTGATGCTCATCCTTGTACTCCATGGCCTAGAAAGTTTTCACGATTTGCTCATAGATACCGTTAAAATCGGATTCATGGCCAGTTTCCCAATGAATGAAGTAGGAAACAAACACCACGTTTGCATCCATTGCCAACCATCCCTTTTCCAATAATGTGGACAAGTGGATAGACTTCTCAGCATCCCTAGTATGCCTATCCATAGTGTTGCACTTATAGAAGGCGGAAAACGACTCAATGGCAATCGATGGCTCCGGTAGAAGCTCATGCGATGAAATTTGCCTCTATTGCTCGAAGAGCAACTTCAGAACGGCTGGAAAGTCTTCTGGCTTGGAGGATGGCGCCAAGTTATTCCCTCGCTTTGCAAAGAACTTAATGCTAGCCTTATCCTTCATCAACGTGTCATATCAAGACTCAACGACAAACTCCAAAACCTTGAATTCATTGGCCGCATGAGCGTACTCCTTCTCCGTATAAGACACATCCTTCTGAGTCTTTGACTATAGCGGCTTCGTCTTAAAATAGTGCATAAACTCATTTTTGATGAGTCTCTTGTTCTTCTCGATGCTGCACCAATATTCAAGTCCCTTAAGAACATGAGCCTTCTTCGTGGAGTTTGTCACTTAATCAAGCACTACTTCTCCATGACCAGCTTAGCAACATTGTCAATGTTGGTCTTCCATATGGCATACAACGGCTGAAGATCAGCCTTTCTCAAGGCCCTACTTTGGTAGCGCCTCTCCTTTGCCCTCTCCCTCCTTACCACAACATTTGCATCATCGGCCCCGTCGGCAGAGTCGCCGTCCGCATCGCGAGGTAAAGTGAATTGCATCCCATATAGGTCAGGTAGTAGACCACTTATCCAGTCCTCCTGGATGCTCACCCACGTCTGGTAAATCCGCCATCAACAAAGAGAAGCGGTAGCTTTGGCAGTCCAGTGGCATCATCTTTTGTAAAGTCATTCCTCGTGAAAACAGGGAAAACCTTATCTAGCCAAGCCTGCACGAAAAAATTCGACACAAAGAACATCATCAAAGACTCGGATCGAAGAAAGCACGAGGATATGATAGGAAGATCTTCCCATCCAGTGAGACGCTCAGGATAGGAAGATCTTTCGATCAATATGAATGACCCAAAGTCTAGAGGCAGAGAAGTTAGAACATACGCTAATGCTATGGGGTCAAAAGTTGCAGGGGAAAATCCTTAGAACGACAACATCCAACAACAATAACAGACGTCTAAGGACCTTGCGGATAGTAGGAAATTTTGATCTTTGTGACCAGTGCGGTGATTAGAGGACCCTTGGGATAGGAGTATATTCCGATCAATTCCATGGTAAACAACAAAACAATGCGGACAAGAAAATGCAATTCAACAAATGGTTTTAGACTTACATTGAATTAAGGCTAGTGTACCAAACCATTTGGAGATGGCTTTGGACACCCAGCTTGGGCCCAACTCTTCCGTGCAAGTCCTAGTTGAGTAAGGTAGTTGCTCTCCGCCCTAACTCCGGCCAGATTTTGGTTAAGGACTCTTGAGTAATAGCACAAATTTCCAAAATTGGCTGGATCTGCCCAAATGATGGTAATTATGAAGCTTTGTGCGTCGGCTAGTTCATCATCACTAAGAGACTTCTTGGCAATAAGGACTTTGTGTGCGGCGACGCAGTGCTGCCTACTGATGATGACATAGTGCGTATCATTTGTAATGTCTTGTCTCGTCGGCTTTGTCACAAAATACTCGAATAAACTATCGACGGGATCCAGACCAAAATTGTCAGCAGCGGGCTTGTTCATAATCGGCATAACGTACAGATGTTGGAGCGAAGCTTGAAACGGCAGCGTCCTCTTCTGGTCAACGATCTCGCCAACACGTTTCTTCCCGAGCTTCCGATACACCACCACCCTAAGTGTGGCCCTATGCAGAGGTTGAATTGCGGCGACGAGGTCAGTCTTTGCATCGTCAAGTCTCTTTACCGGGCGCATACCGAATATATGCAGACTCAAGAATTCTTTCTCGTACAACGCCCTCACTTTCTGCAGGTCCTATGCCGAATACTTCGAAACAAAATTGCTTGATAACATCACCGCCTGAGCGAATGAGAATTCTTCCATCTTCGGATCTGACTTCTTCTGCTATTTCTTCGTGTCTCCAGGTCTTGAAGTCTCCCGAGCTACTTGTGACGGCCTCTTCTTCTTTCTAAAAGGTGTAGGCGGATCCTGCTTGGTCAACTTCCCATTGGCGCCATCACGACAAACTCGGATCTCCACCCAAATATCTATAATTCGTTCAACATCTGATCCCGTCCTAGCAATAGAAAAACCGTGATCTCTGACCGAAGCACAAAGTCCGGGGACCATATCCTTAGTTGATACAAAAAGGTCGTAGATCCTTGAACACTTCGCACTTGCAACAAACTCCTCAATAAGAAGAACAACAGTCTCTTCAATTTCAACCACGTCCACTACATCCAACACTTCCACGTTCTAAATCGTGAGTGCAACCATTTCTTCACATCTCTAGGCGGCATCGGCTACGAACATAAAAGGCGCAATTTCGATTGTCCGCTTTGATTCATCCCATACCCAAGCAAGACCCCATTCAATGACATTACTTGCATTGAACAAGGCGCTTGATTTAGGATCATTGAATGCGCAGCCAACGGCCTGACACCACAAGTCACCGCATCACGGAGGCTGTGACGACGCTAGTCCTTGTTTGTCTCCAACCACGGAATCAAGTTTTTACTCCTCATACAAACAAAATGGTGAGATCAAACGGCATGATGGAATAGGGAGATCTACCGATCAAAACTAAACCAGACGTCGCAAAATACCTTCGCGAAGAGATAGGAAGATCTACTGATCCACATATTGTCAAACAACCCAAGCCCACCATAGAGTGGGATAGGAATATATTCCGATCTACGAACTCCCACTGAACTAATCTCGATCCTATGACCGCACAAGGAGAGATGGGAAGATCTTCGATACTCAAAGCTTCTCTCAAGCCTATCACTTGATTATGAGAGATAGGAATATATTCCGACCTCCAGAATTCTAGTCATTCCTACGTTGAACAAGTAGATAGGAATATATTCCTATCATAAAAATCCTAAACCTCAAGGAGATATCGCAATATCCACCCATCCACGAAGTGCTTTGGAAACCTTTCTCTCAATGAAGAGGGATACATAGATATTTCTATCTATTGCACCTTGAATTGCAATGCATAATATAACTAAGCGTAGTTCATATCATTCATATGATATTATCATTGAGCTTGGTTTGTGTGTATCACAACAGAGATAATTCAGAGCATGGAATCTTATTGGACGGAATTGTCAGAGGCGGTTTCGGACATTGTGTTGCGTCCAAAATAGTGTGCAAGCTGAAAATCATAAGAGAACATGTTGGAATTAGTCGTTATTGATTAGTAACATGATTAATTCATATCTAGTATAAACAAATTGATATTCATTTGGTGAGCTCTATTTCAAAGTGAAAAAAAACGAATTGGAGAGATAACCTAGGTTTAGTACGTTGTTTTGGTTCTAAAAACCATCAGGCATGCAAGAAAAAACTGAGGAATAAGAATGAGAGCTGTAATTACCTTTGTCTTTATGAATTAGCGCATCGAGGCACCCGCTGGTTAGCATTGAGGTTGCACCCGTTGCGCACACCCGTTGCGCGCACCCGTTAGCTACAGTCGCTCGATCAGAAAATTTACTCGCTTGCTTGCTTGCTCGCTCCCTTAGAACCTTCAAACACCCGCCGTGAAGGTTCTGTTGCTGACGGTGGCGCTACCGGCGCTGCTCGTGCTCCTCCTGAACCTTCCAACGCTGCTCCAGGCCGCGGTGCTCCTAATCTTGTTGCTCATGATTACGATGCTCTTGATCGCGCTCACGAAATTGCCTTCGACCGACACTAACACCTCACACTCCTACTGTTGTTGCTACTCACAATTAGACCTCACACTCACGCTCACACTAACATATTACACTCCATACACAACGCAGTAAGAGAACAACACGCGGGAGGAGATAGACGAATGGGGGGAAGCTAAAAAATCAAGAAGCGTTTGAAAAGCAAGAAATGGAGGAGTTGGAAGAGCTGGAAGGGCTGGAGTTGGTGGTGGCGGGAGGGAGGCGATGGAAAAAGTAATGATGATGGAACCAAGCCGTCAATCACGACGGCTGAGTTAACATTTGGCACTTCTAATAATGATTTTTCCATCATTTCTTTCGAGTGAACTTCTCTTTAGCCGTGAAGTTTTTTCCTGATTTAACTCTTCATTACTTTCTTGTGTGATTTGAGTCTTGAATCATTACTTTCTTTTCGTGAATTTTTGTTACTTTCTTTACCATGAACTTTTTTTTGTAATTTGGTTTTTAATTTATACATTTCATTTACTAAACTTCTTTTCATTACTTTATAAATTTAATTTTCGGATATAATTTCTGTATTTAGATTTCAAAAAATATTTCTATATTTTATTTGCAAAATTGAATTGTACATTAAAATAGCAAATTTTATTTATATATTCGATTTCCAAATTTAATTTTACACATTTGATTTATAAACTTACTTTTCACAATTTAATTTTTAAGTGGCGGTTGCAGTATTCTACATGTATCATGATGTATTTGAACATAATAAAGTTCAAACTTTGGAATAACCTTCAAATGAAAGATGTTAGTTGAAAATTATCAATTGAATGAGGTAAGTCTTGCTAATTTGAATACATTTTCTAAATACATCAAAATCCAAAAATGTATGTTTAACAATCAAGGTATATACTTTTACATTTGTGGATTAAATTAAAAAACATTGAATACAACAAAAAATACTCAACCCTAACCCTAAATCCTAATCCAAATCCTAAATCCTAAACCTTGTCCTAACCCTTACCCTACATCCTACATCCTTATCCTTCAAACGTGTATCCTTAAGTCCTAGAGATTCTATAAACTGAGTCTGGACTCTTAAACCGTGTGACCTTAGATCCAATATTCTTAGTAAAAAAATTTCACAAACTATTTGAGTTTTCTTGTACTATTTAATTTACACATAGGTATAATTGGTTTACAAATTGGTTGAAATGGTTTACAAATTGGTTGAAATGGTTTACAAATTGGTTCAATTGGTTTACAAATTTTGTTTCTAATTTATTAATCTAATATTTGATTCTAGTAATTTCTATTCAATCTTGCATTCTAGTTCTTTATTCTATTTATTGATTCTAGTTAATTCTATTCAATCTTTTATTCTATTTCTTTATTTTATTTTTTGATTCTAGTTAATTCTATTCAATCTTTCATTCTATTTCTATATTCTATTTTCTGATTCTAGTTATTTCCATTCAATCTTTCATTCTAGTTCATTATTCTAATTCCTTATTCTAATTTTTATATCTAATGATTTCTATTCAATCTTTCATTCTAATTCATTATTCTAGTTCTTTATTCTAATGACCGAGAACCTTTACTCTAAACTTCAAATGTTGGTTTTTCAAATGACTCAATCTAGAACCCTCAATTAACGTCCAATAATCAAAATCATTTCAAACCGCCAGATGTCAATGAGTACTTGTGGTGCATCGTGAAATGCACATGAGAACAGATGAAGATCCATAGGATCTTTATCATTAAATTCCGACCACTTAATCATCAAGAACCGTTACACTCAAGATTCCATTTCATCTGCCAATCATTACAACAAAACGCGACTCTCCATCCCCGCCAAAATGGTCAATCATTCTATGCTGCCAAAGATTGAACGTAAAATTTTCCGCTCAAGTGTGAAAGGATACGCTCCATCCCTGACTTGAAACAACTTCAAGTTTTATTTTTTAGCACAACAAGTGGTCGGCATCGTGTATAGTAAGGTGCAAATAGGTTAACAGAACGCTTGAGCGAATGTTAGAGGGACGTGGTCAAGGACTTTGTATTCAAGGCAACAGAGCTTGAGCATGCGTTGTATCAAGTGTGGTGTTGGAGTATGAGCGCTTAAGCATTAGTAGATGTTGGCGCCTTCAGCGCAAGCTTAATCGTGAATGTTCATGCGTGGAGGTGGACCGTGTTCATAAATGATAGGATTTGGAGCGCGATTGTGATCCATCTATGCTCGGTTTCGCCTCAAACAATGGTAACGTCGCCTTCCTCTTCACCATTTCTTCTGCGAGTGCGCTTGTTATCTCAAACATTAGGAAATTGCCATGACGCCATACATCCGATGTGTTAAGGTTGATACTGTCTTCTGAACTTCAGCGTCTATTATTTCCATACTACTGCTTTCTATATACGAGTAGAATTGAATTGTTGTATGCCTCGAATTCCAAGGCTCTCACAATTTGTATGTGAATGTAATTAAACTTCTGGTATGGATTCATACTTCGCACAATTCTATCGGTTTCGCTCCAGTATCAATGTTGTCCTACAGCATTGACTTCATTGACTAGGCACATGATTCCGTTCCAGTGTCAATTTACTTGTGAATGGAATTAAGCTTGTGGTATGGATTCATACATCGCACTATTCTATCTGTTTCGTTCTAGTGTCAATGTTGTTTTCCATTCCGTTAGAACACACTTAATCGAGGTTTGTAAATAACCACCAGACCCTCTCGTTGCTTTCATTGATCGAAAGATCTATCGATCTCCTCATCAACAATTTCTAGGAGAGGGGACCTTGAGGATAGGAAGATCTTCCAATCCTCTACAATTCTTTAATAGTCAAATCGCTCTTAAATATTTGGTAAAAGTGAAATAGTGTGGATGGGAGGATCTTTTGATCCATTTAAAAATCCTATGCCTAGCATAGGATCCCGCGTCGACCCTCTTGATAGGAAGATCTTTCGATCTCACTTGGTTTGTCTAGGGTTTTTGCCAGACCTCGTGGATTGGAATATCTTTGAAACTCCCTCATAGACAATTTTGGTGTGTTTGAGACCTAAAGATCGGAAGATCTTTCGATCACTCTCATGGTTAACTTTGATTTGTGAGGGACCTTGGGGATTGGAAGATTATGGATTTTCTTAATGTTTCGGTCAGCCTCTAGGGAGACCCTGTAGATAGGAAGATCTTTCGATCAGTCTTATGGTTTACTATGGCTACTGAGTAACCTTGTAGGCTGGATGATCTTTGAGTCCCTTGGAGGGACCCACTGGATAGGAAGGTATTTCGATCTTTCTCGTGGTCGACTTGTCTCTCAGGGTGAGTGTGAATTTTACGGGATATGTTGATCTGTCAATCTCTCTTTTGTGCGTGATGGTGTTCTTGCCCGGTTGTTGATCGACTGTTTTGATGCTTGCGCAAGGCCATTATCTGACCACATAGGATGTTTTCTTCTTGTGCCCGTGACAATGGCATGCAAGACCGTCGAGCTGAATTGGCGCCCGGAATGGTTGTTCTGCTTTGTTATGCCGGCCATGGGGTTGCGGGATGAGCCAATGTTATTAAAGCAGCCCCCTCAGGGCGTTGGCTTGGAGTTGACATGAATCTTCACATGCCTCATATGACTCTTCTCCGACCTGTGGAAATTTGTCCTACGACTAGATGTCTTCTGATTCATCCAATTGAAGAAGGTGTTACTTTGTTGGCTGATTCAATCAGTAGAACTGTTTTTTGGGTGTCAGCATGCGTTGTTCTTCCAGATGAGCCAGTATCGGTCGACCTAGAACTTGATGGCAGTTCCGAATCTGCGAACTCTCGTCCGTTCCTTCCGCAGGCGGAATGGGTGGGGATGGTGGTGTTAAGCTATAAATGCGAAGGACTTCCGATTGCATCTCGTCGCATCAACTGCGTCGTGCCTGTTGAGCCTATCTAGGATAGTACATTGGGGAAGGGGAACATTGGGATCACTGTCTTTGACGTATTCATTAGAGACCGTAACAACATCATGAGCCATCAGAGGTGGCCCATTCTTGATTGTAGATTCAATGGAGGGAATGGCCTTAGGAAGACAGTGGACCACTTCATCTGACTTCCTCCTCCTATGGACCCCAACACCCACCTTGGTGGTCGTCAGTAAGCAGTGTGAGCCGCAAAAACGGCCCAGGATGAAAAATGGACCAGACATCGTGTCCATAAAGGTTAACAAGTAGTAGAAATGGGTCATCCCATTGGTTAGCTCATGGTTTTTTGATCAAGATGGTTAAATAGCCTTTCCATGCGCTAATTCTTTAATTAGGCGCCACATTATGGCAACCAAGAATTTTATAAAGTTAACCAAAAAAAATAAATAGAAAAAAAATAAAGAAAAGGTTGGAAAAGACAAAAACAATAGAAAAGAATTAAAATTAGAAGTGGTGGAGAAGAATTTACCTCCTACCAAGTCGGGGACGGCAATTGGCCATGGTGAGGAAATCACGGGAAAAAATTAGGAGAAGAAGAAGAATGATGGGAGGTGAAAAGAAAAAAAAATGAAGTGTTAAAAGCCCTTAAAAAAATAGTCAAGGGGGTCCAAAAAGAAGTGGGAAAAAACCCTCACCATCACTTGGTAAATTAGTCCTAACCCCACGCAAGGGAAATTCAATTTAGGTAGAGTAGTTAGATTTAGCATCCTTGGAATTAGCTTAATAGCTCACTTATTGGTGATCATGCACACACCATGTGGCATGAGTTAAAGTACGAGATTTAGATATTCCTTCGTTAGTGGGACACTCACTTTTGCTAATGCAAGGGTGGCACGGAACTAGTTAGTCATAGGTTTATGGGTTTTTTATGAAGAAGGTCATTAATAGAAGAAGGCAAAGGCGGCGGGAAATACCCTAGGGAAGGCAAGGGGAGCAAAGGGCTTAGGGGTCACCCCCTGGAGAGAGGCTCATTCGTACAAGTGTGGGTAGGAAAAGAGTGAGGGAATGTAGGAGCGTGGACTGGAGAAGAGCCGGAAGCCCCGACCAATGAGTAACGATTTTTTGGTAGGAAGTAGCAAATTCGATAGGAATTAGAAGAGACGACGAACAACAAGAGGAAGAACACGATCACCCAGAGACGAACAACAAGAGGAAGCGCACGATCACGAAGAGAGGACGAACAGCAAGAGGAAGAGCACAATCACCAAGTGAGGATAAACAGCAAGAGGAAGAGCACGATCACGCAGAGACGAACAGCAAGAGGAAGAGCAAGATCACAAAGAGAGGACGAACAGCAAGAGGAAGAGCACGATCACCAAGAGAGGACGAATAGCAAGAAGAAGAGCACGATCGTGAAGAGAGGACGAACAACAAGAGAAAGAGCACAATTACGCAAAGACGAACAACAAGAGGAAGAGAACGATCACGAAGAGAGGACAAACAGCAAGAGGAAGAGCATGATCGCGAAGAGAGGACGAACAGCAAGAGGAAGAGCACGATCACGAAGAGAGGACGAACAACAAGAGGAAGAGCACGATCACGAAGAGAGGACGAACAACAAGAGGAAGAGCACAATCACCCAGAGACGAACAGCAAGACGAAGAGCACGATCACCAAGAGAGGACAAACTGCGAGAGGAAGCGCAGGATCACCAAAAGAGGACGAACAGCAAGAGGAAGCGCACGATCGCGAAGAGAGGATGAACAACAAGAGGAAGAGCACGATCATGCAGAGACGAACAACAAGAGGAAGAACACGATCACCAAGAGAGGACGAACAGCAAGAGGAAGAGCACGATTGCGAAGAGAGGACAAACAGCAAGAGGAAGAGCACGATCATGCAAAGACGAACAGCAAGAGGAAGAGCACAATCGCGAAGAGAGGACAAACAGCAAGAGGAAAAGCACGATCACGCAAAGACGAACAGCAGGAGGAAGAGCACGATTGCGAAGAGAGGACGAACAGCAAGAGGAAGAGCACGATCACGAAGAGAGGACAAACAGCAAGAGGAAGAGCATGATCACGCAGAGACGAACAACAAGAGGAAGAGCACGATCACAAAGGAGCAGAGGGTGAATTGGAAGGAATCAGGGAGCCTCTCCTCTCCCTCAGATTAGTTCATCAATTCTTTATGCATGTAATTGAAAGGAACCCTAATTTCGTTATTCACAACTGTGGTGCGGAAGCGCTGCCCAATTTTTACTAGAATTAGGGTTTTCCATCAAATCTAAGGAGACAACCGGTTTCTTTTAAACGTATACAAGAACATTACGCAGCTGGAGGTAAACGTAGGATAGGGCATTTAAAAGGGGATTCCTTGTGTGAATGTGCATGATGTGCACGTGATGTATGGTGCACATTGGTCTTGAATAAACGATTAAGTTGAATGATGCTTTGCTGGTCGCTGGCTGGGAGTCCTAGGGTAATTCAGATGGGTAATTGAACATCACCATTGCGTTAAGCACGAAAAAACAATAAGGATACAAAAAACAAACATAAAAAACGGAGTTATAACCCAAGAGATAATAGGAATATAAATTCTGGAGTAAAACAAGAAGCCTGTCTGCTGCCGCTGCTGCCAGGGTCACACCTAATTCTGGAATTGGTCATTAAGGGTCTAATCAAGTTTGTGAGGCTGAGTTGAACCCATATAAGCTTTAAAACATTGAAAACGGGGTCCTATGGCAAAACTTATGCTCGTTTGAAGATTGGGTCCAAGTTAAGGCTGGATTTAGTCACCACATCACTAATCAACAACGAAGAGCCCAAAGTAACCACAATATGGATCACCACGCTTGTATGGGATATGTATGAAGGGTTTGAATGAGGCTTGCACAAGGGGTTGTATCCCACATTAGGGTCTTGTGTTCAAGATAAGCCACCCATTAGGGAGTGGTTTATTTGGCTCACAAGGAGCATACCGCTTTATTTGTCGCAAACCGCAAATCGAGGAGAAATTCACCATTTATGCAAAGAAGACTCTCTCCGAAGCAATTCAGGCGGTCAGATTGTTTTCATGTTGTCCTAACAAATGCGTCAGATTATTTCGTCCCCAAGATAGGCTCCTCGTTCGGCAGAAGTTCTGGCTGAAAGATTTTGATGAATGACGGGAGTATGGTAGAGTAGTGGGTGGGCAATTGTGTTACTTGAGAAATAATAGGAAAAGAAAGTATGTGACTGTGCTTGGACAAGATGTCTGCTCAACAGCGTGGTACCAGATCCATGGTATTCTAAAGTCAACATTGCACTCCTATATCGACCAGTACAAAGAGGGCATCATTTCGTCAAGGAACGGGAACAAAGGCGTCAACCGTCCGCGCCTTGGAACTGTGCAAGCCATGGGTACGATTTTGGCTATTATAAGTGAGAACGCCGATGACATGCCTCATCAGATGTGCATGACTGTACCAGGGCGGATGGACACATTGAAGTTTCTGCCCTCTGAGCATAGTTGAAAGAGGATCCAAACTGACGCCACAAAGGTAATACTCGACCCAGTTCACCTCAATTCAGTCTTTGAAACATTCATGTGGGTGCTTTAGAGGATAGGTAGATCTTCTTATCCTACGCATGAGTTATTGTTTGGCTTTTTTCACTAGTAAATGGCATCAATTCCATCTCCTAGTAGATAGAAAGATCTTTTGATCCTTTCACTGTCCACAATGACACGTTCCCTGATTTCTGTTGTTTGGCTCTATTTGTAGACAAATCTACACTATGGGTTGCCCATTGTTTCGTAGTCTGCTGTAATTTGAATCAAAAAGGAGTTCTTCAACAATGTTGCGGTTAAGCTTGTTGGGAGTTCCTTTGCCAAGTGCATCGTCTACGACACCCTCCAATAGTTCATCAACAAATAGGTGAAGGGTTCTGCCGTGTATGTATCATTTGTGAAACAACGGAGTCAACACTTGAATCTTCAAGCTTCATGTAGGCGTGTGTACTACAATTGGAGAGAAGAGTCAAACCACAATAAGGGGGAGATTCTTCGCATTATCCATGATAAAATGGATACAGCCAAGACTGCGATCCCGCGCATGCGTGTTTCCACTAAACTCCCTTTACCTCTTAATCAGATCCCAATGAACGTCACTGGTATGGTGACGCATGGAAAAGGAGACAGCGCGTACGCCCACTATTCTACCAACTTGTGGCTAGAGGACTCAAATTACACAATCTCATCCCTTGCGAGTTTGCTTCGTCGTCTTGAAGAACCTCCCATTCGTGTTACGAGTAAACTTTTTCCTCACCAGCCGGCAAACTCGTTTTTTGAGGTTATGCTGAAAGGAAAGTCCAGATGTATGAACCTTTTACCTATGTGTAGAGCCAAAATGATAAAAATAGCTTTTTTCCAAAAATTAAATGTAAAAAGGGTTGTAGATATATGGAGAATTAAATAATTAATGATTAAGTTTACACTAAGTAGTTAATTAATTGGAAAGTACCTATTCATATCCAAGAATAAGGAAAGAATGGGAAAAATGTTGAACTCGCACCTTTTGAGAAGGGTGTACCTTTTCATGAATAGATATGAATAGATGTGAGGACTTAGTGGAATTAATCTTAATGGTTAATGCTAGGGATAACCGTTTTCCAAGAGGTGTGCCTCTTGGATTTAGAGTAGAATGACTTGCTTGAATTTTTAGCATTCTTGGTCATTACCATAGCAATTCCTTGGAGGAAGATTGGAGTGAGCCCTAGCCTTAAGTGAAAAAGCTAGTTGATGATTCTTATGATTGTAAGAATATTTAGTTTTATTAATATATATAATGATGATTGAATTTGCATATGTGAAGTCTTGTGAGTGACTTGATTAATATGTATAATTGCAATAATATTAGTTTTTCATAGAATAAATTTGACATTGTGTTTTGTAAATGCAATTGTATGCATGAGGTATTAATTGTGAATAAATTCCTATGCATAAATGCATTATTTATTTAGATCTTCATTGTAGAAATTAGGATATGATCCTAATTGTTTATGTGACATGAAATTGTGTGTGTTAATGAATTAAATTTAATGTATTGCATATGAGTGAAATGTGCATGTTTAAAATTAAATCTTTAAGAGATTAAGTTAGGGAAAGTCCCTAACTATGTCAAAGTGACATTGTGGATGTTAAAGTAATAATTCTAAGTGTGTGAGGCATTTAAGAATTAATTTGGAGGTAGTAACTTAACGCATTAATGTGAGGATTGCACGAGGTAAATTTGTGAATTTTAATGGATTTAATTAAAGAACAAAGAATGAGTGCAATAGATAGTATCCACGAGCCGGAGATGGCAAAAGTCTAGAAACCTAACTAGTTTGCACATTCATAGTTAATTAAAGAGCAAAGCTCTTTAAAGGAGCAAGGCTCTACCTAAGCACTTAAATCCTTGGGATTAATACCTTAAAGGTGGCATACCTTGATGCATGGCAAAGAGTGACATATGTATACATATAATTAGCATTAAGTCTAGCTTTAATGGAAGGGATTCTTTAAGATAGGCTAATTTGTGACCATTCAAAGAATCTATCATAAGAGAATAAGTAAGGTACAAATCCTTAAGGAAGACTTAAGCAAGAACATAGAAACTTAAAAACCTTAAGTCCAAGATTGGATCACATGAGTTTATGAAGATTAAGACCTTAAGTACCAGGAGACCCTTAAGGTTAAGGGCTAGGACTTAAGGTGTACATAGGCGAGAGCATGAGACATCATTTGCATAAGTAATATGCACTCCATGTTTGGATAGTCTTAAGTCGAAAACTTAAGAACATGGTAAAGATGTTTTGGTCTAAATTGTGTGGGTTCTTAAAGAATCAGTCCTAAGTAAGAGTGTGCGTGCTTAAGAACCTTAAGACCAGAGGCTGTGTCCTTAAGATTATAGAGTCGACTATGAGTGAAGACTTAAGTAATAGTCATATATCTTAAAGACTAAGTGTTACGGCTTATGGAGGATAAGTGTAAGTGTAGAATACCGTTTGTCTTAAAGAGTTAAGCATGAAAGAGTGAACTTAAGTGAAGATTTAAGAGGTGAATTCATTAAGACTTAAGTTAACTTGTATGTGTGATTTTTGAGACTAATCCTTGTTTTAAGTACGTGATCACGTGGATCGAGTGGACAAACGTGAGAAGTGGATCGAATTACATGAGGTAAGACTTTGAATTAGTAAAGGACTTAATTAAGGAACCAATGCAATGAGATTTAATGGAATCTTCCATTAGCCCAGCATGGCATAGGTTTAGGAGTTAGTGACACAAGTAGAATCTTAAAAGGACTAATGTTCCTTCTTAAGGCACGAGAGATCCTTTGGGGTTATACTTTGTGGATGGACCCCTTAAGAGTAATGCTAAGAGCCCTATTTTCCTAAAAGATAGATAGATAACCTTAAGAATTAACCAAGAGTACAGCTTTATCTACACAATTAACTTCTAATTACTTGAAACTAGGCATATGATCATCCCCGTAACGAATCCTATGAGGTGTGGGTATACTTGGGTCTTTTGTTGAAGTGGTAAAAAATCACCTTACACTACGATAGTACCAAACCACTCAACTGCAATCGTCCCACTTTCCAAAAATCTGTATTTGCAGCTGGACAACTCCGCAAAAGACAATTAGAACCAGTTTCTCATGGCGTTCTTATCAATGTTATCTTATCGTAGGGTGTTCAAGGAAATCCAAGTTGGATTCTTATTAGTTGGCCACTCGCATGAGGATATTGATGCTTACTTCAGCCACGTATTTAAGGCCCTTAAAAATCGGAATACTTAAGTGGTAGCGGATTTGATGAGGTCTTTTATGGAATTGCAGGAGATGGGCTTTTTGCCCGAGTTTGTTTAGGGGGTTGGGGATTTCAAATCATTCGTCGAAAGCTTTCTATGTGACGGCCAAAATACACTTACTGGTTTAGGAGATATGCACCTCTTCAAATTCTACGTAGAAGACAATGGCTCGCTTGTCATGCGCTACAAAGAGAACGCAGTTGATGCTCACTGGCTACCCGAAAACAACTCCAGTATATGACTTTGGAAGTCAGATGCCCACGGAAATTCCAAGATACCTTCAGGCCTCCCAAAGCGAGTGCCTTTCAGGCGAGTGTGGGGAGACGAGGTTCCTTCTCCAACAAGCAATTAAGAAAAGGCAATTGAGAAGGCAAGAGCAAGGGTTTCCAAAGCAATTGTTAAGAGGTTCTTTATTAAATCTAGAATTCAAGGTTATATAAAATTCTAGGAAAAGGGGATGGAAAAATGCGAGGGCTTTCGACGTGATTTCTCACCGTATATTGCACACTGGAATGCAGTTCTTGAAGAACTTGAGAAACCTCTTCCTTCCACACCCCCAGCCTTGGTAGAAGGAATTTGATCGATTCAGGATTGGAGTGCGACAATTTTTGCTCCTTTGAACCTGATTACCGGAGGAGATGTCACACCTGAAGATGAGGAGCCTGAACCTTTTTGAGGCCCATGTTCAAGCAGACCAAAGGTCGCTTAGAATCCATGGCGAGATGTCGTTTCCGGATCTTGGGTCCTTCTCTGTCCATCTAACCCTGAGATTTATCCTGTCTAGTTAGGGAGAGCGCAATCAGCACTCAATAGAGTAGTTGGTAATGAGCAATATGGAATGTTCATTATCCAATTCTGGGAGCCAAGAATTGCGTTCAAGAACCACAAGAAGTACGAGGGTTGTTGGTCGGCGACTTGGGTTCTGGAGAAACGACGTCCGGTGCATGTTCATGTTGATTCTGTTGTATTTTCACCTGGTCAAGTACATTGAACCCTCAGAATCGAACAATTCCACGGAGGGACCGAATAGCAACAATGACAAACCTTGAAGCTACAAATGCGGCGGATCCTTGAGTTCAAAGACTAGACGACCTATCGATCCTCAGGCGATATCTTCTATCGACCCTGAGTCTAGAAGATTGGAAGGTCTATCGATCCCTACTCTATCTGAATGTGTAAGATTTTCACATCCTAATACATACGATATTGAATCGCCTGTTGTTGTGATGAATTGTCTTTAGTGAATCAATCCTCTTTGGAAAAGCCTTTTGTGCTACTGGAACTGATTGTATCTTACATTTATTGGGTGCTCTTGAGTGTAGGAGATAGGAAGATCTATCGATTGCACCTATACCAGCATGTGTCTGATTTGCGTATCTTAATACATTCGGTTATGAATTTGCCTGTTGTTGTCATAAATTGTCTTCAGTGAATCAGTCTAGGAGATAGGAAGATCTATCTATCCCTCCTATATCTGCATGTGTTAGATTTTCACATCTCAATTTATTCTATTCTTGATTTGCGTGTTGCTGTCATGATTTATCTTTAATGTCTCGGCCTTTTTTTAAATTGCTTGTTGTGTCTACTGGATCCGACTGTATGCTACATTTAATTCCTACCGGATTATTCACGCATGTACTACTAACATGTCTCCCTTGATCCGCTTTGAAACATCATCAGCCGTTTTGTAAAGGATCCATTCACCCTCATTTATCATCAGTTATTCTTTCTTCATACTTTCGAGGGATCCACTTCCAAGTTCTCTAGGTACAGTTGGTCACATCGGAAGATCCTCCTATTCGATTTTGCAAGGGCACATGGTACCATTTCACACCCATTAATGTTTCCAACGCTTCTTCCATAAAGCTCCTTCTTTTCAGAAGAATTTCACCATCTTTGATTTCTTCGATAGATCTCTAGATGCACCTTTGTGCCGTACTTTTTGCACATTATTTTGATGTCTAAAGCTAGACTTTGACCATTCAGGACTTTTCAAAGTCCAGATTTAGTTAAATATGGCATCAAAGCACAATCAATCATAAAATCAGGACTTCAGCGCACAGCCATCTCTCTTCCATCACCGAGATCTCAAAAACACTCTTCTCACCAAGTCCACCGTAAGTCTCAGATCTTGCAATCGGAAGGCAGCACACACCAACTCCTTCTCAAAACTCACTATCTGATGGCAGATATACTTCTGCCCACAGCTAGTCAGCCCAACTCCACAACTAGGAAACAAGATGACCACGACAAGCTGGAGACGCACGAAAGCACAAATTGAGACAGCGCCTCGCCCACACACAACAAAGAGAGCCGACTGACACAAAAATAATACAAAAGAGAGCTCTACCAAAACCCTAGTCACAAGATTCCTCACGTCTCACTCCACACGAACTCCAAGGCTCTCCCCTTGCTCCAAACGCTCAAGCTCTCAACTACGACGCTGCAAACCCTCTCCAGCAAGTGAGCTCTCAAAGACAACAAGCGCGCACATTTACACCCAACGGAGAAAATGCATTGCCTCGCTCGTGTGTGCAGCCCACCTTGCTTGCGCGCACTAAACCTCTTTCTCCCCCGGGCGCAGACGCACGATCGCCGCGCACTAAACTTTTTTTTCCCCCGCGCATAGATAGACAATCGCCACACACTGAATCGCTTCTTCTCGCCCAAATAAAAAAACCACCGTCATACAACTCGCTTCTAAGAGCGCCCCAACATGCCTCTCACACCGTCGCCCACCATGCCGCAGCACCAACCTCCTCACGCCACAACCTTTGCCCACCTCCATGGTGATCCGCACACCCACTCCTCGGCGCGGGACCGCTCGCCGCCTCTCTCTCTGAACCACAATGTTACCGCACCGCAGGCTGCTTGCCACCCGCTACCCTCCTTCGATTCCGGCTACTCCAATAGAGTGCCACCATGGCCTCCGCGCTTCTCCGCGCGCGCTCTATAGCCGCACTGTCTCGCTTCATCCGCAATCACAATGTCATTCACCGCCCGAGTTCTACCCTCAACCCGGAAGTCACCCACCACCAGACGCTTCCGCTCGCACTGCCTCTCGCCCTGCCGGCTGATTGCCGCCTCTCCACACCTGCTCACTCGATACCATACATGCTCTGTCCGTCTCTCCCCCAATAGGCCGACCCACTCTTCCCTCTCAGTGCTTACACGTCTCTTCGTCGATGCCTCTCTCGCACCAGCCGCCACGCCTTCACTAGCCGCCGAGCTTTTCTTCCAACCGCCACCCTCTTGCACACCTAGACAGAGGACTTCTCTTCCAAAATCAACGTACTTCCAAAAAGAATCGGCGCTGCACGTTCATCTTTCTCCAAAGCAAGCGTCGCGCCAATTTGCCCATATACACATCTAGATTCCTGCAACCAATTTCGGTTGCACGCCTCCATGTCTCCAACTCCCTTGCCACTTGCTCAACGGCCTCATTGAGGTTGATACCCTTCCTTGAAACCCCACTTGTCCATAACTGCAATAGCCACCCAATCTCAACCGGCCATGGCGGCCATGTCCATGGCTGGCCATGGCCAGCCATACCCGCCATAGCCAGCGGCTATCAACCTTATTCTCCCCCTCCTTTTCTTTTTCCTTGTCTTCTTTTCTCCTTCTCTTTTTCTTTCTCGTTCTTCTTCTTCTACCTCTATTTCCTTCTACTAATTCTAATCCTAACTCTCTCCTTTCTCTTCTAACTCTAATTTTTTTTCTTTTTTTCTTTCTCTAATTCTATTTTTTCTTTCGTTCCTTTTTTTCTTCTTTTAGAGATATAGTTTTCTCCCTTACCTCCTAAAATTTGGTCGTCCACCTACAACTAATCACTAAGTCATCACGCCAATTTTGGTGAACAACAACCTAAATAAGTAGTAAAATACTACTAGAGGGCCTCATAGATTCTTATCTCTTTTTCTCCTCGCATCTAACGTTATCCATAATGACCCGGACTTCCTTCAACTAATTTGGTGAAGTATTTGAAGTTTTTAAGACTACTAACCGCATGTCGTTGCTAAGTTTAACTAGTGTATAAAAAATTCAAGAATTTAACCTAAAATTAAATGGGATCCAAAAATTGGGTTGACAAACCTAGGTTTGAAAACCAACCGTTGGATTGAATGCCAAGGTCATCGTTTCCATTGTTTAGACGTTCATTTTGTAGTGGTACTAATGAAGCATCAATTCCTTGTGTAGTGGTTGCCTTGATTCTACCAGCACTTACAATTCTACAAGTTACTGGGCATTGTTGAGATTCTACTTGAAAGTATACCAGGAATGCTATCTTGTGAGCGGTGAGTCTTGAGCAGCGAGCGGTGACCACTATTTTTTTGGTTTTTTCTTGCAAAAAAATTAAAAAAATTGAAATGGAAACCTATGACCGTGGATTATATTTACAATTTTTTGGCATTAAAATGAAAACATGCAACAATGAACAACGACAAGATATTTGGACATAGTGACGACTAAATTTTTTAAGGTTTAGGATTGTAATAATTCGTCTAAAAATCTAAAGGGACACTTATGGCCGTGGATTGGGGTCTACAATATCCTTTTAATACATGGGTGATATCCATCTAATACCTAGGCAATATCCATGGTGTTATACTACTCTGAATTGGAAAAGTTGGATACTTTGAAAGTATTTGTAGTTCAATAAATATAGTTTAAGATTGTAAAAATTGTGTGATCAAAACATTCAACGAATTAACATTACACAAATGGTAATTACGTTGGCTAAGTATATGTAGAAAAAAATCGTTATTCCTAGATAAAACACATTAGATAGACGACTGTAATGAAGATATAAAAAATCAACACGCATTGTTAAAAAACAAAACAACCAAATTGATAATTCAATTTTCCTCCCCTGATAGCTCATCCGAGCTATCCTCATAAATACAAGGCGAACTACTATCCATACCACTATCAACCGCTTCTATGTCTATGAACTGCTCTACTGCGGACCTGCGCTGGGCTATTCGTGAAATCGGTGGAGGAGATGGTAATGCAGCCATCGCATGTGCGATGCCTCAATCCCAAGGATTCATATGATACGACCGAGGCGGACTCATCATCTCCTTCGAGAAGCGCAATAGCACCCTAGTCTGAGATGTTGATGGTGAAGCCATCAACGACGTCGACCGACTGCATTGATCATGTGAAACGTTGATGTCAACGAGTGAATATTATCAAAGGCGGTAAACTTCAACGGAAAGTCATTCAACAAAGATGGGACCCTAAACTTACTTACAAGTTCTCTTGCAAGCGGTCTTCACCTCGGGCTCGTCATCATCGACCTCCAATGGGCGTTTTCTGGAGCTTTCTTGCACCGGTGGCAGACTTGCGAACTCCACTTCCATAGTACTGGGAATCAAAGGGCGGAGGATCTCATCAACCAAATCAACGTCTTCTTCTAATTCGAGGATGTGGCGCTTGAGGGCCTTACAAGCCTTGATGGATGCACCTATTCAATCGAAACAAGTAAATAGAAGTTAGGAGCTTAGGATAAATCAACAATGATAGAAGAGGAAGTCTGAAGAACGCTTACCAATGGATGTTGTAAGATCGAGGACAATCTCATCTTCTTAGGTACAAAGGTCAATAAGAGCCTCCATGAGGTTGGAGGACTTCTCGCGAGCTCCACGCCATGGCTGGTTGGTGGATCCTCTGATCGTCAGGGTCTCCCGTGTGATCAGATTGATGAAGTGATCATCTGATGACAACTGAATCCCCTCCAGCAACAATTCCATCCTATCATTGAATGAAAATGGAACCCAAGGCTCCAACTTCCTCACATAGCACTTCACCATGAAGCATTTGTGAGTGTGCCCGGGATGGCCCTCGCGCAAGAGAGACAATCCGTTAATGGCAAACCACTTTGTCTCCTCACGAAAATCTGCCCACTCTGCCCAAGCATGAAGTTCGTTAGAGATGAACTTCGAGTCCGGGTAGAACACGATGAGCGGTGCCCCATCGCGAAGCAAGGCCTCTGCCATCTCAAAACATCGGTGAATCCAATGGGATTCACGCTTTCCTCCATCGGAGTGCTGAGTTGGAAGTATGTTCTAACTCGGCACCGTACCACCGCCCTCAATTCCAGGGACCGGCAAATCCTCTGGGACATCAAAAAGTATCATGTCCACCAAACCGTCATTGCAAGGCTCTCCACGATGATGTCCCAACCGCGACCCGGAATGTACCTTCATAAACTGCCGCATCTCTAACCAAACAGATGGCAAATCATCCTCTTCAGCAATACTATCAAACATAGTCATAATGCTGAGAGCGCTATGACATATCACCTCCACTCCGACAGTAGACTCCATAGGCTCCACCGCTGGAATTGTGTAGATCATCTGCGAAGGCTTTGCCACATAGGTGGAGGGTCGGCTGCTACCCGAGGAGGAAATGCCCTACATCGGTCCCATGGCAGCTGGAAAAGCGAAAGCTGCTACCCCTCCAAGCTGAGCAAACAACTTCTCAAGCCCCTCCTTTGCCACCAATGCTGCCAGCTCTTTGTTCCTCTCCCTCGTCTCCTTCTTCAACGTCTTTGCTTTGAGATTCTCCATCCTCAAAGCGTCCTTCTCCGCTGCCTTGAGCGCCGCCTTTGTCGCCCTTTCCGTAGCCTTTGCACGATCTTTCTCCAAGAGAGAAGCGTCAACTGGCTCAACCATCGCAAAGACAGAAGAGGGAAGCATGTTGCCATCTCCACCGGTGGCTAGGGTGTGACAGACCCTTCGAAGCTAAAGCTCTTCACCCAGAGTAGGATCGAAATTCTTCAACTCCAAGTACCAAGGGCACTGCACCGAGTAATGACAAGAGAGGCGCTGCCTCTATTGCTCAGTGAAAATGCAGTCTGTTGAAGTAGGATCCGTCCACTTCTTGAAGCGGACGGGCATTTGACTCGGTAGCAAGGCTCCTTTAGCGACGAGCTCCCTCCAGAAGTATCCAAGCACCGCCCGCTTTATGGTCTTTTCACATCCCTCCTGCTTTAGAAACTCCTCCGACTTCGAGAAGACACCTTTCCTCCCAAGGTGGTCCTTGAATGCCTTTGCCCACAGCATGATGCTCTAGGCCTCCATCCAAGAACCAATGTCTTGAATGGGATTAGAGAGCCCGTCATTCTTCAATACGACGTTGTCCTCTTCAACAAGCTCGGAGAATTTCTTCTCAATTTTCTCCTCCAACTATAACATACAGTACAAATTCTTAGACAAAATTAACAACAAATATGATAACTGAAATTCAATAGACAATAGGGATTTGAAAGACACACCCCAGCCCAGAAGGCAGCAGTATCGATCCATCCCCGGAGACTTGTGTCTAAAGTTGGAGATTTGGGGAAATTATACTCCGCCCTGCTGTCCTTGCTCATGTTCCACCATTTGCACCATCTTCCCTTGAACTTCCCAGCGACTTTTGCCCTGCAGAAAAATTGGAGCTTCTCGAGTGCCATTTCTGGTTTAGACTGGTAAATATCAAAATGACGCATCACTTGCGAAAAGGGCATATAGACTTGGACTCAGTTATGGTTCAACACTGAGTCAATTTGAAACTAAATGAAAAATATAGAAACAGCCACCATCAGATATGGAATTTACATACCTCTTTGAAGAATTCCTCACCGTTCGTTGGATTTGCAATGGCTAATATACGTGTGAATGTAGTCTGACAAGCAATCTTCTTCTTCTGGACAACATCGGTGCAGAGTCTCACCAACTCTGCTGGACTTCCAACGCGATCAACACCAACACCTGTGACAAGGCTGTCCTTGTAATTCCGTATGCACTCTTCTTGGGCAGCAACAATCTCCCTCTAGAAACCAACAATCGTAAGTAATAGATATAAACAGAAAATAATTACTGAACAAGGAAACAACAGTAGATGAAGTTCAGTTGTGCACTGACATGCTTACGTCAAACATGAGCTTCTAAAATGCGTCATATGTCATGTGGTACCATTTCTTTGTTGCCTTCTTCCCCCACTTGTGCACGCCTGCTTTGTAATCGTCTTCGCTAATCAAGCCGTTCAAGTGCTCGAAGTCCAACAATCCAAAATGTTGGACCCTCTTCAACTCATGTGATAAATGTTGCGTGACGTGATCAACCTCTTTTTGCCTACGATACAAGAACCACCATTTAGATACATGCATATACATAATCTTTTCAAACCACTGAATACAACTATGGCAATAATAACAATATAACATAGTAGAATTATTATTGACATAAAAGAGTTTGATTGTGTCTTACTTGTTTAGATCAGTCATAGCGTTGAGAAGAATATGGCGGTTTGTCAAACACGGCTTAACAACAACTGCCCACACAAGTGAATGGAACATGAAGTCTCGAGAGTGCATCTGGGATATCACCTCCATCCACGCAATATGGCGGTGGTTGCCATCCCAGACAAAAAGTACTTGTTAGAGAACGGCTGCAACTCCGGGCAACTCTGCAACATTGTCTTGAACTTGCGATCCTCCTCTTGGCAAAGTGCAGACCAGTTGGCTCGCTCGGAAGGAAGCACGTCTTGTTCACTCAAAGAAAAACTCTTTACCGCTAAATAGAAGCATGCAGATCCGGGTCGATATCCTTTCACAAACTCTACCTTGAGCTTCTCTACATCACTCTTCAATGGGAGATGAACCTCCCTCATGGGTAGCATCCAACATAGGGGAATGAGGAGCTCCTGGACTGAAGGGTAGAGAGACCATTGTAGGACATCTGACATTGTCCTCCAAATGGACTTCCTCAACGCTTGCTCGGTCGATTCCATCCTGGAGTCGCCCCCAGTGTCATTCATTTCTTCCTCCACAGGTTGATTCACCGGGTCTAAACCATCACTACTGGATACGGTCCTCACTTCATGATGTGTCGTCTGTAATTTGACAATACAAAAAGAAAACTTCAAATGAAAGTCACACACAACCCAACCATCTCTCATCTCAAGTGCACCAACTTACCTTATCGATGCTAATGCTCGTTCCACTCATGATGACTCCACCTTCAACACTCCTTGAGCGCTCCGGACTCACCGGCGCTTGCAATCAACAAACATGATATTAGTGATAGCATGATGACATGATATAGGTAATAGCATGATGACAAAACAGACTGAAATGCAAAACCGACACCGATGCGCAACAACCTGGCAGCAAAGTACGGCAAGTCAAAGCATACATACGACAACAAACTCACGAGCTTGAGCAATAGGGATCAAAGACAAGACAACAAACGAGGATTAAGAAAACAAACCTGGGGTGGCCCGAGGGACCCTCGAATCCGATGGTCATCCCAGACGTGGAAAAAAAAGAAATAAACTCACCTCAGCTCCACCGACAGGACCTCGAAGGCGGACATCTTACCAACATGCACTGTCGAGCGACACCGAAGCAAGATCAACGAGGGAACAGAGTCCTTCAAGTCAAGGCGGACATACGACGACCAGCACACGATCGGTAGCAAGCCTTGAAGGCAAGTGTGAAGCAAACTAGGAATTAAAAAAAAAATCTGGGGTGGGCCGAGGGACCCTCGGATCCGATGGTCATCCCAGACGTGGAAAAAAAAAAACAAACTCACCTGAGCTCCACCGACAGGACCTCGAAGGCGAGAAGGTTCTACAATGCACTTCCGAGCGACACTGAAGCAAGATCAACGAGGGAGCAGAGGGTAGAAGTCCACTAAGGTTACTCACTTTTGGGCAAAAAAAATATACTGCAGAGTATATTTGTTTTGGAGCCCTTTGTTAAATTGTTGTTGAATGCCAATCGTCCATTGATTAGGTGTGAAGAAATCATGGCCAATAAAATGTTAGGTGAATAGAAAATATCTTGAAGAAAGTGCTGATTTTTTGGACTTTGTGTTGTCATAACACATGTCGATTTATAGGTGGCCGAACCCTTTCCCGAGATGAGTACATTGCATACTGTAGAGACTGAAAATATACCAAATATACTACGCAGTATATATGTTGAATCAAGGCACCAAAAACTAGGTTTTGAAGAAAATGATGGAAGAAAAAAGTTTTTTTGAAATTTTTTTATGTACCAAGATAGATTTTTGTATACTAATGAAGGTTGGATAAGAATTTGGAGCAAAAATCAACATTAATTTCTTATTTAGGCTTCTTGAAAAAATAGCTTATTTTTTATCAATAAAAGCCAAATTAAGTTTTGGATCTAGAATTTTCAATCATAATGTAGGAGCACATTATGGTATGAATGCCTTCCAAAAAAATTCGAAGTATTTTACCTCCTGAAACTCTAAAAAAAAGTATATTTGTCTGATTTGAGATACCTGTGACATGTATGTAGTAATGAAAGATATACTTCTATTGGCCAAACCATGGGCCGGAACTCTAATTTTTTAGGATTCTTATATTGCTATTGAAGTAAGAAATTACATTTCACTAGAAGAATTCCAAAATCAATCCTACATTGGCACTAGGTAGCAAACGAAGGCTCGTGACTTGTCCCAACACCATTTGTGACAGGTTTTTCATACTAGCTTAGTCGACCGAGACCCCAGAGTCCTTCAAGTCGAGGCGGACATACGACGACCAGCACACAAGCTTGAGCAAGCCTTGAAGGCAACTATGAAGCAAACTAGGAATTTAAAAAAAAATTGCAGTGGCCCGAGGGACCCTCGGATCCGAGGGTCATCCCAGACGTGGAAAAAAAAACAAACTCACCTGAGCTCCACCGACAGGACCTCGGAGTCGAGCTGGTTCCACAGTGCACTCCCGAGCGACACCAAAGCAAGATCAACAAGGGAGCAGAGTCCTTCAAGTCGAGGCGAACATATGACGACCAACACACGAGCGGTAGCAAGCCATTCTTCAACTGTGAAGCAAACCAAGAATTTAAAAAAATACCTGGGGTGGCTCGAGGAACCCTCGGATCGGAAGGTCATACCAGAGTTGTGAGAAATGATCAAATCTACCCACCTCAAGCTAGATGTCGGAGCCCCAATCGAGTATAAAACAAGTGCTCCCTCAACCGCGGGTACACCTATGCTGCGCGAAATCCTAGAAACGAACTCCGCTATTGAGAGAGTCTACCTACACGCTCGGCAGATATCACTAAGACTAAGTTAAAGAGCACAAAAAAGTAGGGGTGGTCATCTGAGGGTGGTAGCTTACATGGGGTTTGCAGACGAGATGCCTCACACAGGGTTCACAACCGCGGCGCCTCTCACGAAGTCTCGCAGACGCGGCGCCTCACACGGAGTTCACAGAGAGAGAGCTTCACACGGGGTTCACATCCACAACGAGGGAAAGTAGGGCTGCTGAAGATCGTTGGGTCGACCGTGAAGGTCGCTCGCGAGCATCAGGTGGTTGGAGTGGAAGAGAAAGGGGATGAAAAATTCTCTAACTTGAGGAACTCTCCGCACTCAACTAGGGATATCCTAGAGCTCTAAAAATGGCGCAAAAAAAATCTACCTGATCCCTGATGATGGAGCTTGCTCGAGCCTCTCCAAGTAGGTGCTCGGTCTCAACTCGGTCCTCAATCCCCTAACCCCTTTGCATCGAGCAATCCGATGCTCCAGATCCCTATTACTGACTCATCAGATTAGCTTGTACGGAGTCCACTTCCACTCTCCCCTCACGTAATTCCTTAATAGGCCTGGTCACCTGAACAACGTGGAAAAATGATTGTCACTCAATCACACCATTCAACTCATTTGCATCATACAGATTAGCAAAAGATGGAATCACCAATCAAAGAATACTTGAACGCTAGATCAAGATGAAGAAGCTTCTTTGTGGATAGTAGTACTATCCCTAAGTTCGGCAGTTGGTACTACTTTGTCTACTGCTGTATTATGCGAAGCTAATATTGCTTGCTGCTCTCGACGTTTCTTCTGAGCGCGTACTTACTCAGGATTTGAAAACTTAGTAGCTCTTCTTCTCTATCTAGCGTTCTTAGTCATCCTGAGCACTCAATCCTTAACCGTCCCCTCCACTCCCAAAACACCACAATCTCGCAAACAAAATCACAAACATGTTGTCACAATTTATAGGACGCCTATTGTGCAATATATATCCCATAATGCTACCTAGAATATGGAGGGGAGATTCATTTCGATAAAATATCGCATTATGACAGGCTTTAATTTGAATGGAAACAACACTGTAGTCTCTATTAAAGTTACGTTAACCATATTCCTCCCGACATCGCACTATCCAAATTCAAATCTGAAACAATGCATCACTATTAAAAAACAACGGCAGACAAGTCAAAATAGCAATGGGCAACCGTACAGCTTCTAAGGGACCCGATTATAATACTATACATTAAAAAATGTAAGGAATTATATAGCTTGATTTCCATTGTTTTTTGTTGTATCCATCCATGAGCCAAACAAATGGCTGCATGAGATTGGTACTCATACTATGAATACATTATTGCGCCGATAAATTTCTTCCTCGACCATCATACTTGAATGTGGATGCAATCAATTATCCGTCTCTTTGTGCAACCTCAGGTCATCTCTTAGTTGCTAAACTATCTTTGAGAGTCTTTGAACATGGCGTCACTTTCTTCGTTCCTAGGAGGCATCCCTTTTCTCATGTCCATTGATGATCGTGGCACTATCATTGTCCCAGATTCTTTGCTCTGTCTTCGTTTCGGATTTAGGAGTGGAACGGTTCAAGTCAAACAAGAAGTATTTGATAGTAACGGGATTCACACGCAGTCCATTTATCAAGTGAAAGATCATGATGCGGTAGGATATGTGTGGAATTTAGGTTTCTGGTTTGTTCAAAGTGTACGGTGTCTTAGATGCTCAGATGTTTGGTCATGCTTCTACTGCCGTCAGGACTTCTTCAGACGATTCCGGAGATACAATACTCCTACCTGGATTGGGCACGAGCTCTCTCCCAATCGTCCATACTCATAGCAACACAGACGAAGAAGATGTCACTCATCCCAACCTTGGTAACTCGCGCAATCTCATCAATTGTCACGAGTCATTTCTTCCCAATATGACTATTTCACCTCTGTCTAGGTCCGATACGTCGCAATCTATTTCTGTAGGGAAGCCACCACTCGATCTTATCTCCAGAAGGATACGAAAACCTCTTTTGCAAGTGCGTAAAACAGGTCTTAGGAAGGGGTCCAGGTCGGAGTTGTCACGAATTGATGTGGATAGTTTAGATCTTAAAAGACTGAAGTATTTGCCTCTTGATTACAATAGAGACTAGATATTTGAACTACCGCCCCTTCCCGAGGGTATCCCCCCACAGTTTGGAGGAGGCCTTGATGGGATGAGTAAGCAATATGATGGTCACGCCTGGTGCAGAACGATGACTACAAACATCAAGAACGACTTTGGCCTCACATATCGGAAGTCAACGTGTACCGGACATCTTCAGTGTCCCAACGGTAGTTGTGACTATAAATGCAGAAATGAAGGTCGCACAAATCAAACCGAGTGGAGAGATTTTGCCCTCACCCCGTTTCCCGTCAACGGAGCACCTTCTGAGAAGTCAACACTGGCATGTAAGCTTTGCTGGACTCCTTCTATTTGTATATCTCTTTGTGATGCTCGTATCTACTATGTGACATCAACCGATCCGTCACGCACTCGTGTGGCCATTCTTGGGCATCATGATCATCGTATCTCGAAAGGTGTTGATCAATGCGCGATGGACGTCGTGCACGATTGTGTTGCCAAGGAAGTCCAACGCACACCAAAGGCCACGAGCTCAGCAATCATAATGGCAGCGAGCAAGAACTTTCTTTCGGACTACTTGATTCGTCCAACGTCCGGGTCATCCAATTTGGAAGGAGCTTCTATGACATAGTCCTTGATCAATTCGAGACACTTTCATCTCCAAATATTAGAAACCTTGTGTCAACTTGCAAGAGGTTCTACAGTGGTGGTAAGGGAGTGATGGACAACATCATGGCCCTGAAGGAGTCGTCCAAGTTTGTATTCATCCACGAGAACAAGTTCCCCGGTCAATCCAAAGGTAAAGTCTTTGTCTTCAAGATGTCAGTCGATCGAGCAGGTAGTGGTGTAGATCTCGTGAAGCGCATGCAACCTGGGAATGAGCTACAGGATTTCTCATTGATGTTTGATCATGTCAAGCCGGTCAAGGACTCGACTACCATGGCATGTCATGTATATGATAGTAAATATTGTCGAGTCATGACAATTGCCATGTGCGATATGCAATCCAAGGATGCCGATGCCCAGCAGCTGTTCTGGGAGAATTTGAATGATACAATGAAGAACCACGTACTAAAGGCAACAAACTTCAAGGGCTTCATGGCGGGCATTGTTGGGGCGAACTGGCATGCAGTCCGTTGAATTTACGGCACCGGCGACAAAGACAAGCCAATGGAAAGCAAGGAACGCACTTGTTTATTTCATAGGACCAAATGTCTCTAATGAGCCATCGCTCGGAACATACTCGCCGGCTTCCAAGACCAGCATATTGCCCTCTACAAGATTTGGAAGAATGCAAAGTCTCAAGAGGAGGCCGAAGCTCAGTACAATGTAATAAGAGGATGGTGGGTGTCTTTTGGTGCCACTACCGAAGTCGGACGACGAGCTCTCGAGGATTGGATGGCGTTTTGGTTCTTTCGGTATCGACAATGGGGCGGCGCAATGCAACTTGTAAGTAGTCACTAGTTTTCAACTTCATGTATTTCGCTCCAGTACACCTCTTGTTCTTGCGCTTTTAAATCGTATCATGGCAATCGTTGACTCCTGCTAGGATCTGATGCTGGATGACAGAGCGGACATGCCTTCATGCAACCTTGCTGAGACGGTCCACAATCGGTGGCTTCAAGCATCTAGAAACTTGATGACATGCTTGTACGCTGCAACCGTGGACAATCTCATCTGTGCTTTCATGCAGATAACTTCCTATTGTGCATGGTTGAAGGGTGGAACATCTCGCACAGGACCGGATAAAGGCACGCTTCGGTTGCATTCTGCTCAATGTTCAAGTGATCCTAAACTCATTGCTGAGGCTATTAGCAATTTCCCAAATGCTGCAGACCTACTAACCCGAACGGGCGGCCTAGAAGGTTCAGAGATTTTTGGGTCTACGAAGCACAAGCTTGATTTGCCCCCAGGGTCTGAACATGATTCCCACCGTTCCAATACGGTAAACTACTCTATTCCACGAGATGGGACGAGGGTGACTCGGGCATGTATTGAAGAGTTGCTTAGCGGTCACGATTCTGGAGTTCAGCACACAACATCCGTTTTGGAGTCGGATTGTGATCCATTGAAGTGGCACATTGCTCGTCTTCCCAGAAATTCCGCTCGAAGATGCCAAGCATTGCAAGCTCATACAGCTGAGCACTGCAACGCTAGAGTACAACGTGGAAGTCATGGAACTCCAGCCCCAACATATGCTGGTCTGAAGAAGGATTACAGGACTCCACGGAATGTTAAAGCGGAATTCTAGTTTTGCCCTGATGACATTGGCCGTTGTGTGAAGGGGTCGAAGCGGTCATTTGTACTGGATTGGCCAGCAGTTCCGATGACATGGCCTGTGAAGTTTGGCACAAATCTAACAATGCAGGAGGTATTGGCGTTAGAGGAAGCTGGTTTTCAATTGGAGCAACGTGGTGTTCTTCCACCGCGGAGACAATTCCAAGTGTCTTTGGACATGCCCCTTCCGCATTCCCACTTCCCGGTTCCCTCGAATCCGGATTCATTCCATACCTTTCAGCACGGCTATACGATCCGTAGAGGCTCGGACGTTTCCACGATTGAGCAACGCAACAAGTGGTCAAGCGCTGCTCTTATGAATAACTACTACGTTTCGAACGTCGTTGCCATACAATACCCAGGTTGGGGATGTGTTATTACCCTTGACATAGGAAAAGAAAAGTCCTATTGCATCACCTTTACAGACCTCCCAGGATGAATTTTTAAGCAATCAAGGCAAGAATGGAAGTATTGCAAGCATGTGTACTACGTCCTATGTTACCTATGTAAGATGGATTACAAGGTGGACGTATTCATGCACGCTCCGAGCTATAGCTTCAACGAAGTGATGCGCACCCTTGAACTTGCCAACATTGTAGAACAGGCATAAGTAACTCAGAGTTCTCCGAAAGATCAGACGTCGTGATTTGGTCTTAAGTAGCATTTTAGGAAACATACGGATTTCAAATTATACATTTGAATTGGGGAGTAAACTACAGAATTCAAAATATATGAGACTTAGCTATTGGGCTAAGTAATAAATTGTCGTACTCTTAACACCTGAAATCAAAAATATTATCACAATGTGAAGTGACCACGGTTATAGGTTACTTACTTAATTTAGTATATTTTATCAAACTTAGTGTGCAACTTTTGCATTTCTGTGGATTTTCCCCTAAATTTCACATTTCCAAAAAAAAAAAATTTATTGATTTTTAGAGTTTTTTAGGCTCGCTGCTGACCGCTCACAAGATAGCGTCGCTGAAAGTATACTCGGATTTTAGGCGTGCTATCATTCATTGCTTCACCTTCTTTGATGGCTGTGGGTTTCCTTTCAAGGATTGAATAGGGATTGAATAGGGATTAAAATGTGGAACAAAATTGCAACCAAGGGACGAGATTGACGGTGTTTACGACATAGAAGTTGTAGGTAGAATATTATCCTCTTCTCAATGATCCCTTTGACATTGCTTGTCCTCTCCAAAGGATAGAGAATCACTTTGCAAATAGGAAAAATGTTCAATGTCCGTATTATCAACAAAGGTGCCCTTGCATCCTTTTTCCCCACGCCAATATCCTTGACCCCACATGATTGTCCAAAAGATGGGTTATTCTCAATTCCGCCCAAGTTGGATGGTAACAATTGAACTTGAGGTGTTGCATCGCTTTCATTGAAATAAAAAACCCTCATATTTCCTCCTTGAATGTTGCCGTCACCGTCTATACTATCAAGTTCTAGATACTTGTACTTTCACCAACATCATTAGAATCTCCGCCATGTGATTCGGAATTGTCACCGTCCATGTTAAGGCCTCAATGTTGTCAATTGGGTGCCCTCTTCCCTCATTTAGTTCAGGTGCAAATGCATCTTTCGATCATCACCGTCGCTATGATCATGACAATGTACACTATTTATCCCAAGCCACCGCTCAAGCCTTAGTCTGCGCCGATGTCTTAGGAGCCTAGAATTGGTATAAATGTACACTAGGTCCTGAGCCCGATTATGTTTTAAACGATTGCGGAATTTGTTTTCAACATAGGAATGCATGCTCCAATTGTGCTTCTAGGCCGATGCAAAACACACTTGAGCTAGTATGGGCCTCGCTATTATTTGCAATTCCTTTGTCTCACCTCCCATGGCATCCTACGATTCATGGAGCATTACACGGAGCTCATTTGGATCAACCAAATCTCCAAATGGCCCCTCATTTTGAATGAAATGTTGGTATTGTCAGATGACCTCTATGAACTTTTCTTCACTTGTGTCTAGCTTTCTCAAGACATTATTCAAAATTAGTCTAGATTCTACATACTCATGCAAAGGGGGCCATCCTCGCAAAGAGGGCCATTCTCGCAAAGCTGGATTTAACATAGCCCCTGCCCAATGGAGATCCGTAAGCATGAGCCGCCATCTTGCCTTGAAGGCTTCTAATGCAGTAGTAGCCAACTCTTGATCCATGTAGAATAGTTCCCTAGATAATCTCTCTATGTAAATTTCTAACCATACATTTCTTTCCATGCAACGCCCATGGCAGGAGTATTGCCATCAAACACACAAAGGGTCTTTACCACCGTGATGACCATGTGCTTGAAAACTTTGCAACAATTCCGAAATCCATTCGCACGTATGATCCGGCGCACATCCATGCCTTTAAGATATGTTGAAAGAGATTGTGTCTGCAAGTGACCAACGAAAGCATGCCAATCTTCATCAACCAACATCCTCTCTAGTGCTTTACAAACTTCAATGACATGTTCTAATATGATAAAGTTTGTTGCAAATCCTGTTTCATTGGGCAAGCGAATGGCAAGATTCGGTGATAACCTTTGAAAGATTGCTTGCAAAGCATGGTGGTTTTTGACAAATAAATAAATGGCCCTTTCCTTCTTTACCATCCTTTTCACCCATTGTTCCTTGCCCCAATCTCCTAATAAGAGGTCCAAGCAACAAGCTGCACATCCTTGAACATAAAAGTGTGGAATTTCTTGTATAATGTCTCTACAAGCAAACACCATGATTGGAGCATTGTCTCTACATACATGGACAACATTGTGTGGGCCAACAATGCTTAAGAATGGACAAATTTGGGATGCTACGTAGAAGTGGTCCCTGTAATTACCTAGTGTATCATTGGTGCCTAAGAAAACATTTCCTTTGGAGCCCGATTGGATAACATTGAGTAGAGGCCGGTTTTTTTACGTCGTTCCAACTATCACTACACACCATGACACCATACTTTGATATTGAATTCCCCAACTTCTCTTCAATTTTCCTTTTGTCCGAACCTAGTTTTACTACAACACCTAACCTAATGCAATTTATAGTATTAAAAAGATGTCATTTTTCTATATTTATTATGCATCCCTTGTGTTTGGTTAGTTTTAATAAAAACTATCTTAGTGCCTTGGTGGCCAAAGTCGTAAACGATAAAATCGTTCAGAGCTCAAACCGAGATGCAACGATAATAACCAGAACCGGACCCAGTAGTTATAACCAGATTCAACTGAGAGTAATGATTACTAGATAACTTATTGTAACCACAAATTCACTTCCCTTTAATTTGTTGTGTAGTCAAGGAGTGAGTTCAAGATTACACTATATAACTAACACCCTTGTCTATTACATAGCAAAAAAATGCAACTCCAACTCCTTGTGAATTCACAAGTAAGTTAGAGGATTCGGTCGAGTACGGATCGATTCATGATCAATTAATTGATCAACATATATATTCCTTTTATCTTAAGTTAATGCAACCATAATCAACACTCATAAATCCACAAAACAACACATCACATCACATTGGACAGCTTAAATCAAGGGCATGCGCAATAAGGTAAGGATTCTTTCACAGTTGGGTGAATCTGCATGCACAATGCACTACAATACCCCACACTAAAATCACAATACAAATAAGGTTGACTTTGTGGAAACTAAATGTCTCTAGCGTTGATATTAGTCCCCCGCACATGAGGCCCAACGAGGGATGTGGTTCGTAGCATGGGGAACATGGCGGGCCCCCACCAGCAGAGACTTTTTGGAGCCCCAACACCGCACATGCGCCTGACACACAAAGGTCCGCATGGTAATTTGCATGCCGTGTCACTACCACCTCATCCCTTTCCCAACATGCATGGTGAGAGATTGAAGAAGGATGATGATGGTGGTAGTGGATGGATGGATAGGTTTACCCCAAAAGACTAAAAAGGTTCACTTTATGAGTAAAACAACCCCCTTTGCGAACTGTTGGGGTGTGAACCCAACAATTTGTTGGGGCAGCCTGTGGGGGCATGTTCGCAGTGAACCCAGATCCGCAGGAAGGGGGTTGGGGTGCGAACAGGCCCCGTTGGGCCTCATGAGCGGGGGACTATCGTCTCCATTCGGGCAACGCTTCCGCACAATCAAGGGGACTGTGATCACCAGAGCCTCCACACGAGCAACGTTGCAATGACGATCTGCAATCACAAAAGCCACCCACGAGGGAACACACTGATAGCAGGATCTCACGATAGGAGATCAAGTCATCAATTTGGTACGTTGGTGTTAACGGAACACCGGACTACATAGTTTTCTACACCCTGAGCAGACTCTTCCCCCCGAGAAGATACCCACATTGCCCGAATGAGCAATCTACATCCGGCTCCCAGCACGCACATGCAAGAGAATAAACACAACAGGTGCCAACAAGGAAGAGAGAATTAACTCAACAGGAACGAACACGCCTGGATAGATATAGGAGGATCGGCGCTTGATTGTTCGCAGGACCGGGCTCCTTCCACCAGCATCGAGCTCTTGGTGACTGCGGCTTGCTCCCTCAAGAGCGTGCTCTTAGTGCCGATCTCCCACTAAATTCAGCTGATCTCATTCGCTACGTCCAAGCTCCCTCACCGCGCTGCCTCTCTGCTGCACTGCATTCCCCCGCTACTCTGATCTCATCCACCACGCTCACAATCCACCATCTATGACATTCACCCTAAGTCCAAACCGAGCTGCCACATCCCCTACGACAGTGATCAGGAGTTCCTCACTTGCGATCAAATCGTGCCCCAATTCACCCGCAGCTGCGTTTGCCTTTCCGGACTCAAGTTGAAACTCTTGCTTTCCACTTTCAATCTCCCCGCAATCTTCCACACCAAAAAGACCACTCACGATTCATAGTCTGTGGCGGTTAAACATGTGCCGAGAGTGCGGAGGTACCTAGGAGGCTGGACAAAGATCAGCAGCCTCCGCGAGGGAGAAGATGTCACCCTAAATTTTCTCTCAATTCCCTCGCATCTAAGTCCCTCGCATCTAAACTTTCTCACTAACACTACAATTTTTTTCTTTCCACTTATTTGATGAAATCCTCGGAGCTGCAATACTTCTAACAAGATTTCATCACCAATCTCTAACTAATACACCAAAGATTTAATAGTTTAGTCTAAAACCAAATGTGATCCAAAAATTGGACTCATATAATTGGCGACTATCAGGGGCAAATCCAAAATTCCATTGCTACTCAAATCTTTGAAAAATGAGTAGTTCACAAAATTAATCTCTAGCGCCTTGTCTCAAGGCAATAAAATGGAGTTTTTATCCAATAATCTTACTTGTCAGATCTGGTATTCTTTGCATCTACTTCCGGACGTCCTTGTTGGAAATTTATGACCGTTTAAGGTCTTTAGTTGCACCAAATTGTTCACAAACACTTGGTAACTATGATTGGTCCCAACCACACGGCATCGAACTTGCTTGAAAAATCTACCTTTTGTACATCTTGCAATAAAACTATCATACCAGGCTATAATATTCTAACTTTGTGTCTCCCGCCAAGCAACACCTTTCTCTTCCTCTGAACAACCTTCAAGTGTTGTGCTCCCCCTTGTCGTCCCTCATTGAATGCCTCCAATTCTAATAGTCTAGTCTTTAGGGATTGTTCGTGTCGTTAAACAAGCATCTATTGCCATGTAAAGTGATGGTACCTCAAATTTGATAGGAAGTACTACCTCAATCCTAGAAACTAGAGAGAAAGGTGTAGCACGTGTGGTGACCTTGTTTGTAGTGCGGTAGGCCCACAATGCCGTTAGTAGCTTCACATCCCAGTCTCACTAGGAATCCCTGGCTCTCTTAGGAAGAATAGTGCCTAATGTCTGATTAACCCTCTCTATCTGACCATTTGTCTGAGGATGACATGGAATTGTCTTTCTGTAGTCGATCTGGAATTGTTGTGTCATGGTCTCAATCACTTCATCGAGATAATGAGTGCCTCTATTACTATCCAGAACCTTTGAGACCCCAAATCTCGTAATCACATTTTCAAACAAGAATATTGCAACATTCTTAGTAGGGTTCAAGTGCACTGCCTTTGCCTCCGCCTAGTTGGTGAGGTATTCAGTGGCTACTATGATGTATGCCATCCGATGAGACAAATGAGGGTGGATTTCCCCCACATAGTCAATGCTCCAATTTTCAAAAGGAGAAAAGTATTGGCCAATATTACCTTGCTCTCAAAATCTTCTAGCAGTTAATTGGCTAGAGAAGTGACCTTTGCATGCACTATCGTGGCAGGACGACAAGATTGAGTCTACTTCCTCCTCCATCACATAACGCCTCAAGATTCCATCTAAGCCTTTCCTACATAGTCTGTTTCCCAATACCACGAGATGCCTACTATTCACTCTGATCTTTTGCCGGTCTTCCTCGGACAACTCCAGAGCTGGTTATTGAGTTGTTAGAAACTCAATGATGCCAGCATACCATGTGGGTCTCGTCGTGACTTGAAAAATGGACTCATATATCAATTAATTGTCTATAGGCAAGGTTTTGGGGTCCTCTATTATTCTCGATCGATGGTCAGCCTGTTTATGGGCCAAATCGGGTTCGTACTTGTAGGAAGGTTTTCCCACTCGATTCTAGACACTAGCACTAAATCCCGAAAGAAATGGAAGAAAATTTAAAAAATTAGGCAGTAAGCTTTGTTTTAATAGTATAAATAGGTCCTAGGTAGAAATAAGGTCTCATTGCTGAACCGACATCCTTCAAACATGACAATTCCTGTATTTTTTTGGAAGTCAGGAAGCCGGAGTACGGCGGAGTACGGAACCGATCGTAACGATCCGGACGGTATCCGGATCCGGAACCATCATCATCACCCCAACGGCATCCATACATGGTGCCGGATATAGAATGAGTCTACTAGAAGAGGGCGCCATCATTTCTCATTTGTCGTTTCTGTGCTCTTTGCTCTCTTTGCTTCCCTCCGCCTTTTGTCTTCTTACTCTCTAGTGCAGAAGTAGTTTTAGAAACGAGGGTCTTTGTGATGTCAGTGCGTGCAGGTGTTTTTGGAAAGATTGCGAGGCGTAAGCATATCGAGAGGTAGGGCCGAATGGCAGGGAAGAAGGGCAAGACTCCAGCCGCCAGAACCCTACTGTTCCAGAAGGTGGCGCCGGAACTGCCAACTTTGGAGGAGGAGCTTAGGGTTTTGAAGAGCTACGTGGAGCTTATGGGCTGCAATGACCTCCTAGGAGCGTTGTGGCCTTCCGAAGTGAAGCGATGGTGACGGAGCTCGTGGAAAAGCCGCCGAACTGGTACAACGGACGCCTTTAGGCTCATCCGGAAGAGTGGACTGCTGTGACCTGGAGGGACACCTACGGCTTCCAGCAGGGGTTAGTGAAGGTGGCGGAGCGCAACGACAACTTGCTGATGGGAGAGTTCATGGAGAAAGCCAACGCAAAGGATGGATACGTCTTTGGTGACCTCAAGGATCCGGGCACCAGGTTAGTCATCAAGACCATATTCATTATTTTGGGAGATTTCCAATCTCTCTATTTAATGACCGTTTAGGTCAAGTCAACCTAAACTGTACCCACAGGTTGCGTACTTCACTGAAATTGGACACACCAACCAATAGTCAAGATATTCAAATGGCCATTACTCACTTAAATTTTGTCTAGATTAGGCATATGAGATGTTTTTTGACATCTACAAAAAAAGGAAATGTCAAAAAATACCTCATATGCCCAATTTGGACAAAATTTGAGTAAGTTATGGCCGTTTGAAAATTTAGACAATTGGATGGTTTGTCCAATTTCAGTGAAGTATCCAACCTATAAGTATAGTTTAGGTCGACTCGACCTAAATTGTATTTTCCCAAAATCATGGAATTTTGTCATTAAAACAAATATGGTGTTCATTGCTTTTCTAAACCTTATCTTCCATCCGGAAAAACCGAATAGGGTAGTGGCAAAGCTAGCTAGTCTATTCCTGGGGGCAATGAGAGGAAAGCATACCATAGACTTGGCCGCCTTGATGGGAGACCAATCGACCAAGTGGTCAAGAACCTTCCAAAGGCAAGGAAGACAACAACGCCCCTCTTCACTTACATGGCGCATGTGGACGCCAAGAAGAAGCTGTTAAATCCGGAGGAATAGGACGAGTTTGATAAGCTTCTTAGCATCTAGTCTTATGGCAGATGGGAGACGAAGGACGAGAAGGAGGACTCTGAAGACATGGAGTCCCACACATCGTCCCCACTCGTCACCTAGAGATCCCCAAAGCGAAGCAAGTGAGTCCAGAAGACTCCGGAACCCGTAGGTCCGAGCCAGCCTCCAGAGGAGAGGGAGACGCAAATCCAAACCGAGCTACCACCCTCCTGAGCGCCACCGGCTGAACCCTATAGCATCGGAGTAGAGCCGGGACCGACTTTTTCCCCGACAATGACCGGCCGCCTCCCGGATGACATTGCGGAATTCTACGAGCACGTGGTTTGGCGGGCAATGATCTAGGAAGGAGATATTAGGTAGCGAACGGCCACAATAATGGCCATCATGAAAGAGGTGGGGACGAACAACTCCGTGGATCTCCTCCCACGACTCAAAGAGCTGATGACTAAGGAAGGCTTGGACCAGCAGCAGGAGCAACAACAAATCATCATCACCCAAATCAATGTCCGGCTTTGGAAGCAGGTGGAGCAGGCGGAAGCTGCTCAGTATGAAGCCGAGCAAGCGAGAGTCAAGGCGGAAGCAAAGTTCCGGGCCTCCGCCCTGGCCTTGACATAGGTTCGTGTTGCCCTCGACTTTCTAGTGGACACCGTCAACCAGGCTCTCCTCTACACTGAAAGTTTAGAGAAGGTCGAGAATCTCAACAGAGGGCAGATCATCCGATTTCTTCTAGACCACAGCCGGAAGATGGAGGAGACTTGGAGCAAGATGTAGGAGTTGGTGAAGAACCTGACCCCCTCAGCTTCGAAGGCACCCAAGACCCAAGTACCAGAGGCAGTACTTGCGATATCGGCAAGGGCCAAGCCATCCGGAACTCCACCTGGACCTGCAATCAAAACTCCGCAGGCAACGGCTGGAGGTTTCATTGATCTCATTGGGACTCCGAATTTAGCCTCTCCGATGAGTTGGAGCAAGGTGCCATGTCCAAGCACAAAGACCCTCAAGAAGTAGTAGAGCGTCATGCCGGAAGGACTCTCGTAAAAATCCCCTCTTCCCTTCCGGATTCCGTCGAAGTCTCCCTTTCTTGTTCAACTACAGGCGGCTCCTCCGCCTTGCAGCTGAGCAGTGATTCATATGGATGTCAGCCCTTGCGGAAGTTTTTGAGACCTTCCCGACCCTCAAGTCCGGTCACCCCCACCACAGACCGGCGCACTAACAGCGGGAGATCCGAAACCTCTTTTTGGTCAGAAGGACAAGGAGCCCGAGTCTACACCGGAGCAGCCAAAGTCCCCGTCGGAGCAGCCCAAGACTAGTGCAGCCACAGAAGGGGTAACCCCTAAGCGTAGGAGTTTTAGGAAGAAAAACCAAACTACTCCATAGTTAGGAGCTTTAGTCAGCTAGGTCTAATAGCGGTTGACGATGGGGCTCAAGGTTGCACTCGGCTACCAAACCCTAGGCTAAAGAATACCCTAAACCGGTTTACTAGTTAGAAGCGGAAAAACCGGATCTCATATCCATAAATTTCGGATCTGAGATTTGAAATCCGAATTTTTAGGGATAAGATCTTTTTACTTTTAGGATAAGATTTCCCAGATTTTGAGCAAATAAGGTAGAGTTTAGCCTCACGAGTTTAGTTAGTACTTAATAGATGAGTTTTAGTCAACTCATCATCTTGTTTTCTCTCATGAAGGGTATTTTCCATCTATTTCATTTTCTCTTCTTGAACTTGTTGTGATTAAGTTTTCTTTCTTGTGAGGAAGTAGATCCATTGTGGTTGGTATATTGTGATTTAAGTCCTTATGTATTGAGTGTTGCAAGGGTTGTATTTAGAACGACCTGTTGGAGCTTGCAGTGGGAGATTGCCCGGAAGAACTGGAGGAGTAGTTAGGTAAAGACTTGACATTCTGCAGGGACTGGAAGTAGCCAGGAGGGGGAAGAGACTTACAGTAGGCGTGGGCCTGGTAGCCTCTAGGGCATGGAATATCCGTGTAAACCCGGATTTTGGTTGAGGCTGGAATTTCCCTTTACAATAGGGAAAAAGCCCAATGTGTATGTCTAGAAGGAAGTTTACTTACAAAACTGTAACACTCACTCAATAGGACCACTGTAGTATCAATCGGAATGTCATTGTAGTCCGGATCCATCTCTACGTGACTCCATCTGGATGGCCATCTAAATGATGTGAGAGTGTGGATCAAGCTGTAATAATCTTTCACCGGTGTCGGGTAGAGAAGTCTTTGCCTTGGGAAAATACTGGATTTCTTGCTGCAGTTAGTTTTGGCTTAAGATATGAAAGACAAGGATAATATAAGAAGTATTATTCCTTGAACACATCATGTATACATACTTGTACCTATACCCTTTTTGGACGTATACGTAGAGTATTCCTATCCGTATATGTAGAGTATTTTTATAAGTACATGTAGAGTACTTTAATACTTGTATTTGTCATGTATAAATACAGTGGAACATACTATACGAATACATGATTTATATATACAAGTATAATAATTTTATACATACATGTACAAAGTATAAATACGATCTACCATATACAAAACCGTATAAGTTTTGTACATACCTTCAAAATCCCGAATCTCCCTCTAAAATAATAGCCAAACTTCAAATAACCACCCAATTGGCATAAACACTTCAAATCAGGAGTGCATTAGCATTTTGGAAAGCTATCAAAGTGCTTAACAGAGGGAAAGAAAGATTAAAGCTCTACACGGTACTGTCAAGAGTCCATAGCTCGTCAAAGGTCGTACTCCCAAATCCAGCATCAGCTGCACCTCCCTTTGCTTCACAGAGCACTTTGACTTTGTACAAGCTTTGCCAAAGTTGAGTGATAGCTTCCTAGAAATCTGATAACACCACCTAAGCTCTTTACAAAATTCGTCTTCAGAATCTGTACCAAACGTTTTTTATGCTCAGTTGAAGTTGGTGCCTACTTCCACTCTTGAATTTAGTCGGCAGCTCAACATCCTCTCACTTTCAAAGCCATAACTTTGTCTCAAACAATCTAAATAAAAAGTTACAAAGCTCCATAGAAAACTAACACAATAACACTTGACTTGCTCAAATTTCATAAACAAAAACACTATAAACAAGTTTCTACAAGCTTTTGAAGTCTCGGTCTTCTAAATTTCTTTACAACAGACACTATCCCACTCAAACACTCATAGAAATTACATACAAAGCTCAAATAGAGCGTGCTATATCATTATGAAACCACAACGACAAGATGTACAAGCTCGCAAAATCTCATAATAAAACTCGTAGTACACACTGAGCTCTTGCTCTCCCAAAACTGCGCACCAAAAACTCAACTCTGGTGGAGGAGAGAGGGGAACCCGACCCCTTTGCCTCCTCCCAAAGTCAACACCAGCCCATACCTACGCCTCAAGGTCCTCAACTAGTCATTGGCTAACTCCCTTAAGCTTACTTCAGCCTTATCTATCCCTTATCTTAGCCATAAGGCATCAAAAGTCTACCAAATGGAAAACTATTTCTACCTTTCATCTACCAAACTTCTAACATGCAAGGTGAAGTTAGGAAACATTAAAAACTAAACAAATAAAATCAAATATATGTCTAAAAGAGCTTGAAAAGAATTTCAAGAGGAATTTCACTCCATCTGCAAGAACTTGAGGATGCGTTGAAAGATAAGAGCAACAAAGTCAGCTCGAGCAGCCTTGGTCAAAGGATTAACTGGACCTTCAAGCCAACGTTGATGACCGCGACTCCCTTTGACAGGCCTAAGACAAGAAGAATATTGATTGTCATTTAGGCCTTCAAAAATCCCTCCAAACGTCACATCTCGAGTACCAGGTTCAACACACCCAACCTGCAATAGAATCACCAGGGCACGAGCATCTTGTTGAAGATTGCTGTGCCACCGCTACTCCACACGAGATTGCTTTGGCGGCTGAGAAGGCCCACCTTCTTCTTGTGGACGCTCATGCAGTGGTGCAGGACTAAGCGGCAGAAGAGTACAAACCGGCAGTTGAGATAAAGAAAAATCCAGCTCAAGCTCTGGTTGAAGCTCTTCATCCTGAGACTCAGAAAAAACTCTCCAATTCGACATGTCCAAAAAAAATTCAAAACAACTAAATAAAATTGATGAAGCTCTAAATGAACCTTCTTCTTATAACACAAATACTTTGTAGAAGGCGTCACCTTGAAGCTTTCCCAAAGATGTGATCTCTTTTCTCCAATCAAATCCACTCAAATAAAATATAAAATATAAATATAAAACAATAGATAGGGATATAAATCCCTTCAGCATGCTTTGATAATCGCCAAGCCGCGGAAGTCCAACTGGTAAAGTGCTTCAAGCACCATAGCACTGGTCCGGGTTCGAAACCCTTTCGACCCGTATGAGCATGCAAATGGCCACGTGGCTTGGCATTGCTAGTGAAAACTAAGCAGGAAACTACCAGTTGGCGCCACCTACCCCCCTGAGCATGTGAGAAGATGCAGAGACTCCAAGTTTCGTGGTTAAAACCACGGCCCTTTCTCTTCCCCCTTCATTCCTTTGATCTCCCCCCTTCCCTTTTGTCTATACTTTTATTTTTCTTAGTTTTATTTCTATTTGCTCTGAACACTACTCTCAATCCATTTCACATTGTATTTACATATTAAACCGTTTCCTTACACGACACCCGTTAGTAGAATAGGAGAGTGGGTGTCTAGCCACTATAAGTTACGAGGCAATGGGCGTCTAGCCACTTAAAGTCACAAGACAGAGGGGAATCCGGCCACTTGCACAAAACATGATCAGTGGCACCCGGCCACTCGCTTAAAAAGTCCGGAAGGAACTCCGTCTGAAGTTATTCGGAATCCGGCAAGATCCGAAAACAATTGTAAGAATTCCAAAATCCGAATGGATCTGGATAGTAGATCAAAGAATGAATATGAAAGCTAACCAGTGGAGTAGTGTTTGGTAGTTAGTTAGTTTTTACCTATTGGTTAGAAAAGGAACAATAGGTCTTTGTGGAAATGAACTTAGAGCGGATACTTTGGATTCATTTAGTTACAAATAAGTGCTATCCAAAGAAATACCTACTCTACTAACTGCAACAGTACTCCATTGTGTAGTCAAACTTCTAGAGTAATAACAGCCACCGTGCCAGTCTTCCAATCAACTCTTGTTTGTTGACTAAGTATTTAATTGCCATATGGTCTACAAAGAAGAACACTGTATGACTTAGTAGATAGTGGAAAAATTTCTTTGCAAAGAATACCATTGCTAGACACTTTCTCTCTGTTGTGGAATAATTCTTCTCCGCGGCGTGTAACTGCCTACTCACGTAAGCGATGACATAATCATTGCTTTTAGCATGTCCCTTAACTCGTTGGCAAAGCACACTACCCACCGCCATTGCACTAGCGTCACAATACACATGAAATGCAATACCTCACCTTGGAGGTTTTAAAACAAGGTAGGTGCTCAACCTTTCCTTTACGAGCCTTCACCCTTTGAAAGTCCTTTCACAAATCATAAGCCCTAGGTTTGACACTTAACGTCCTTTAATCTATGGATTTGAACTCATCTATTGGAATGCCAAGGCCCTCCCAATTTTTCTTGTCAACTCTCATTTCCTCTGATTACTCACCACACTTAAAATGCTCACATTTGAGTGGCTCCTACTAAGGCTGACCCACTCGGCCTCCTTGTTGACCTTTATAGCCTCCGTGGCAACCTCATCCAATGCGCGAAGACTTGAGAGGTCTTCAGACTCACTACTTCTAGATTCTTTTTCCTTGATTGGTGGTTGTGTAAGAGCTTGGGCACGGGTGGTCACTGCTAAGGCGTCATTTCTGAGTTTTAAGGATTTTCCTTACAACTTCTGTGTCACCAAGTGAGATGAGGAATCATCCTCCTCTAATACAATGGTTGAGTTGGTTTAAGAAGGAAAGGAGCTGTTCATTCACATCTACTCAACAACTCTAACATCTTGATTAGGTGACGGTCTTCGTCTTGGAGTAGGATTGTTTTGGTTCCCTCCTTGTTGATTTTGACCCACCAGAATATACCCCCTTCAAGTTTGTAGCCCATCAGGAGCTTGGTGGTTTTGTCTAGACTCTTCATAGTTGTAGTTCAAATTTGGAGGTCTTAATCCCTTATGCTCATCCTCATGCACCCTTCTCTGTCTTCACATATTGTCTTGAGCATTCTCATGGGCATTTGTCACAGGTGGTGGCATTTGGATCACTTTGTCAGGCTGTCTACAATCTTGAGTGTGGTTACCACCACAATTTCCACATACGCATGGTTGGCCCTCTAATCAACAGTGACAAGGCTCGTGCCGTCTCCCACAAAACTCATGAAAGTCTTTCCGTAGTATCTCACCTCCTCCATAACAATAAGAACCCCGAGGATGACCTTCTTGTCGAGGTTGAGGATTTCTATTTCTACCATTCCGTTGTGGAGGTTAATAACGTTGTGAATTGAGAGCCCTCCGTGCTTCTTGTGCACAGAATGGCGCCAAGTGTCCATTCAGACCACAAGTGGTGCACCAAATATTAGAGTTGTGATTACCAGACTGTATGCAAGGAGGCGGACCATTTGGATTTTCATTCCTAATCATAAAGGCCATTTGCTCATATAAAGCTTGAATCTGCTTCATCACCGAGTCTTGAAAATCTTCTTGTCCTGCTTGAATCTTCTTTTCCAGTTCCTCCACTCTCTTTTCTAGACGTGGCTCCGGTAGTGCCAACATGGAGATGGGAGCTTGGGTCGCCATCGGTATGACATCATGATAGTATGAGCCACTAGTATCGGGGTTGTGAATTATGACGGGGCTAGGTCCCATTTTGATAGCCATTGGCTTGATAGGTATAAACCAAGGTATTTATTCATCTTCCTTCCTCAATAACCTCTCATAGTTTTGCTCAATCACGTCCACTGCTCTAACTGTCACCTTGACCTCATAAATGGTGGTTCCAACACTCCTTTAATAGTGGAGCGGTTGAAGAACTCCACAACGAAGAATTGTTTGATGGTGTCATTGTTTAACATACTCCCCACGAACCTTATACACACAAGCTCAAACCTCCGAATGTAAGTAGCCATCTACTCATCTTGCTCTTTCTTCACCATTGCAAAGGCTTATAGAGCTATATTTTGCGCCACTTTAAAACTAAAGTGGTTGGGGAACGCTACTTGGAGTTGGTTCCAATTTAGGAAGTAGCCTTCATCGTGGTCTCTATATCAATTGTAGGCCTCACCATGGAGGGTGGACAAAAACCACACTAAATAGTAACCCTTGTTTGCAATAAGTAAGATCGTTGAGGTTTTGATGTACCTTTCCATGTACAAGGATGGTCTTCCTCCTTTGAGCCATAGAATTTAGGGAGATGTGCAGGAATATTAGTTGCCAACAAGCCCTGTGGCACTACTATTGGTAACCCTCCAGGCCAAACTAGAGGATCAATGGCTAAAGGCCTCTCCCCCATCTTGTAGAAGACAACTTCCACTATAGGATCCGATTTTCATATTCTTCCGGTTGCTACTATTGAGGTTCAAAAGAAGTACTAGAGAAATGATTGCGCAAGCAAATGAAACACACAAGATATTACAAACAATGCTTGGAGTGAGATATGGCCTTCTTTTAAAGGCCTTCACTTATGGTACCAATTAATAACAACCTTTGCCAATTCATATGGGACTACTTTGAGTTCGTTTCACCTCTCTATTTTCTCCCCTTTACTTTTCCTTCTAAATCTACCTCAATTATTTACAACCTTGGACGCCGATCTGAAGAGGATGGGTTGTTTTGAGTTAAAGGAGAGGCCGTGGGGATTTTGCGACAAGGCAATGGTGAAAGAATTGTTGGTGGGGCGCTCCAACAAATGGACCGTACTCTTTGCACGGAACTAGAAATGTGAACGGCGGAGGTTTTGAGCGGCGTCTACGGATAACTAACGGAAGGAGTGTTGGGGTTAAGAGTTGCTTGTAAATAGTTAATGAAGTAGATTTAGAGGGCGAAGTAAATGGATAGAGAAGTTGCTTTAAGCTAAAACAAACTTGAAAGGTACATATATGGCGCAAGGTCAAAGAAGTAGGACCAACCCACATCTCTTGCTTGGAATAAGCAAGGACAAGTGGGTGGCCATGAGTTGGCATAGAGGAACTTGCAAATTGCTTTGAGGTGAAAGGAACTTGCGAGGTACATGTATGATGCAAGACCAAAGAGGTAATACCAACCCACATATCTTGCATGCAACTTGCAAGCAGAAGTGGGTGGCCATAAGTTGGCATAGAGGGAGTTGCAAGTTGTTTGAGAAGCCACTTGCAAGATGCATTTGACGCCACTAAGTGGTGGTATAAGTAAAGGCATTTGAAAGAAGGAAACATCTCATTCCAAGCATTGTTGGTTGTGGAAGTCCGTTCCCACAAGGTTTCAGATATAACCTTGAAATCGGATAAACAAAGGTGAAAAAAAATAAAATTAATGAATAGAATAGTGCCGAATAGTACAACTAGGTAGAAATAAGTAATAAAGATTCTCGGCCTAATCGGAAACGTTAAACAACGTTATCTTAAGCACTTTTCCGGAAATCGATCGTCCGAAGTAGCTGAAAAATGTCTGAAATATTTCGGATGACATCCGGATTCGGAAATGACTTCATAAGTCCGACAACGGTGATGGATGTCTGTATGTTGTGTCATATATAAAAGGGGTCAAAAAAAGGAAGCTTCACCATTTGTCGTTTTCTGCTTTCTCTCTCTCTCTTCTTTGCCTTCTATCTTCTACTGTGATAGTCCGGAGTTGTTCCGGTCGTTGAGGGCTTTTTGTGAGGTCAGTGCGTGCGGGTGTCACCAAAGAGATTGTAAGGTTTGGAAAGTTCAATTTTAAGCCATGGCTGAAGGAAGGGCTACCCGAACCAACAAGGGTTCAATGGATTCCCGGAGCGCCGCTACAACTACGACCATCCAATGGGTCTTGCCGGTCATACCGACGGATCCAGAAGAGCGCGGAGTCCTCGAGCATTTTCTTGGTGTTAAGGAATGCCAAGAAGTATTGGATGTCGCATGGGGCGTGAAGGACAAGCAGTTGGTGACGGAGCTGATGGGAGCTCCGGCCAACAAGTATGACGGAACGATCCCAGCCCATCCGGAAACCTGGGGAGCGCGGAGTGGTAGAGCACCAACAGCTTCAAAGATAGGATGGTGAAGGTGGCTGAGCGGAAGGAAAAGTACTTGGAGCAAGAGTTCACTCGAGACGCAGAGCCCAAGGACGGCTTCAACACCAAAGAATGACACCACAAAGATGTGCAAATCATGGTCCCGTTTTTTGACTCTATCTTCCACCCGGAGAAGACTAAGCAAGTTGTCTTCAAGTGGGGTTCAACATTCCTCGTAGCACTCAGACGAAAGATCTCGGTGTACTGGGCTTCTTTGGTGAACGACATGGTTGACCGGATGATAAAAAAGCTCCGGAAGGTAAGGAAATCCGGAACCCCTCTACCTTCCTATATCGTCCACCTCTACGCTCACCATGAAGTGTTGACGCCTCCGGAGAAAGACACCTATGAATAGATCTTGAGCATTCATAATTATAAAAGGGCGGAGCCGAAGTTTGAAGAGGAGGAGGAAACGGAAGTTTTAGCACTACCTTTGGTCATCTATATCCGGAAGAAAAGCCGATCAGTGCAAAAGGAACTCGAGCCACCCAGTCTGAGCTAGCATGACAAAACACATGAGAGACCGAAAGCAACCGGACCAACATCCAGACCAGCCCAGGTAGAAAAGACGAAGCCTTCTAAACTCACCGGAGTAGCAGGACTTGACATCATAGAGCACCTCAACCATGATGCTTCGCGAGGTGCCCAGATCAACCAATTGCACGCGGATGGTCTAGCGACCATCCATCGGATCCGGCAACAATTGGAAGTCAAAGAGCTACTCAATATTATTTTCTGGATTGCGGAGCTCAAGCACAACACGCTCTGGCTACAGGTGATGGAAGACCAACAAGCTGCAATCATTTAGAATGCGGTCGAGCTCCAGGAACTGCTAGATTGGACGGAGATGGTGTTGGCGGATGCGCAGGCAATGCGGAAGGCGGCGGAGGATCGGGCAAATGCATCGGCCCATGCTTTGGCAGAAGTCCGGATGGCGCTAGAATTTTTGGTCGACACCTTCAACCAGTCTTCTCTTGACAAAACGCCTCGAGTAGCAGGACAAGCTGAAAGATGCATTTGCCAACACCGGGTGCAGATCATCCGGTTCCTCTACGATCACATCTGGAAGATGGAGAAGACTTGGGTCGGGATGCAAGAATTGGTGGGGAACATGTCTCCGGAAGGGCCAGAGACTCGAGGTACCCAAGCACCAGACGGCAAGACTCCCTTTGTGCGGATCACAACCACTCCGGACGTCGCACAGCCCTTAGAAGTACATCCAAAGAGCTTCGGAAAGCGTATGGAGGTTATAACAACTCCGGAATTTGCCTCTCCGATGAGCTGGAATAACTACACCTTGCCTAGTACATGAATGCTGAAGGAGCTGGAGAAGATGCTTCCGGAAGGACTCTCTCTGGAGACTCCTCTTGCCTTCCGGCTCATGCTTGACTCACCAACTTCCATTTGCTAGGAGACTACGCCGTCAATGGGAAGACGCCTGTTGGAAGATCCTCCTAGCCCAAGTGCGAGCTTCCGGGACTTCCTTGAAAGACTTGTTGGGACGATAGTGGACTCACTAACTCAGGTAGTTCTGATGACGGAGTCACCACTAACAGCTTCGGGATCCGGATCCCGGAGCCAACAATGAGAAGCAGCGCCTCGGGGATCGGGCACCGGAAGGGTAGTATTGGTGGAATCGCCTAGATGTAGGAGCCTTAGGCTCAAGGGTGTTCAGAACACCCCCTAGTTATATTTAGGCCTAGCATTAGGAAATTCTTAGTTACTTAGGTTTAGTAGGAAATAACGATGAGGCTCCAAATTGCATCTGGCTACCAAATCCTAGACTAAGAAATTTCATACCTACCTTAAGATTTAGGAATGATAAATCCGGATCTCAGATCCAAAGTTTTCGGATTTGAGCCCGAAATTATCGGACTTCTGGGATAAGGTCTTTTTGTTGTTAGAATAAGATTTTTTGGATTTCTTGCGGATTAGATAGACTTCAATTTAGGAAACTTAGCTAGTACTTGGTAGATGAGTTTTAGGAAGCTCCTCATCTTGTTTCTCTTGCTAGGAACGTTTTCAACATATCACGGTGTTGTTAAACTTGAGGTGTTGAGTGTTTTCTTGTGAGGAACGGAACCATTGTGGTTGTAGTGTGGTGATTAAATTCTCTTGTTGTGAGTATTAGAGTGTTTGTATTTGAGGTAAATGGTTGGGACTTGCATTGAGAGAACGCCCAGAAGAGCTGGAGAAGAGTTTAGGGAGAGCCTAGACATTCTTCAGGGTCCGGAGATATCCAGGAGGGGAAGAGACGTATTGCAAAGGTGTGTCTGGTAGTCTCTAGGACACAAAAGACTCTTGTGAACCTAGATTCTTGTTGAGGCCGGAATCTTCTCCTACGATAGGAAAAAGCATGATGTGTATGTCTAGAAGGATTTCCTTCTAGCGAGCTGTAAGGCTCACTGGATAGAACCACCATAGTACTAGTCCAAATGTTGTTGTAGTCTGGAATCACCTCTCTGTGACCGCGTCCGGATGGACATTGAGATGTTGTAAAAGCGTGGGTTGAGCAACAACAACCGTCCACTGGTTAGCGGAGTAGGGAGAGTGGGTGTCTAGTCACTTTAAGTCACCAGACAGTGAGGAATCCGGCCACTTACACAAACAGGATTAGTGGCCTTTTGGTCACTTGTTGAAACCGTCCGGAAGACTCTCTGAGGAGGAACAAAGATAAACAAAACTCCCTTCCAGCTTTTCAAAAATCAATTTCGAAAGCTATTGTAAGGAGTCGAGAATCTGGAAGGATCTAGACATTGAGCAAAGGAATGAGTAGGAAAGCTAACCTCTCGAGTAGTTTAGTAGTCTAATTTTTGTAGGATATTCAATCAATAGGTCTATGTGGGAACCTCACCGCACTGATTTGCTTTGGAAGCATTTAAACAAAATTTGAGTGCCTTCCGGAGGAATACTAACCCGATGACTTGCAACAATAGGCTAAGGTTGGCTGCTAGGAACGGCTTCATGATTTGTGGATCTGATCGACAATTTATGGATTCAATCGATAATAGCAGCTATTTGTGGCCGGCAAGTGGCTGCTTTTGGTTGTTAGGTGGCATTGTGGGAAGGAAGACCCGCAAAGAAAATCGTGGGTTTTACCTGTTTTGGCTCTCCAAAGCGGGGATACTTAGCTGTTAGTTGCAAGTTTGTTAGGGTCTCCTGAGCTCATCTAGTCCTAGAGGTATTGGAAGAGGGTTTCAGACCTGATTTCCATTTGGATTTTTGCAAATGGATTGGAAGCGTCATTAGGTCCCAACCACATCTAGGATCCGGATTTAGTTATTCTAGTGGTAGGAAGGGTTTTAGTCATCACTAGCTGCCTGACGAATTTTCCTACAATTGTAAAGATACACTACCCTCTTTTATGTCAAGTTTGTGGCTTTTATTTTCAATACCTCCCAAACCCTTGTTTGCGCATGCACTTATATAATCTTAACATGGTAGCATTCCATTAGCTAATCGTTGAGTCACCCTTGGATACCCAAATAGTTGTGGAAATGAGAGGTTAGGGATCCGAGTTTCTTTAGGACTCGAGAAAAGAGGGTGGAAGCTTTGAATGGTCGTAACCGGATCCAGATTCTCAAGGAACGTTGTCATAGTAGTAAAGGAAGGGTCGAAATACTTCCTGCATGACCAGTTGTCCGGTAGCGTCCCTACAGGTGTGAGGAAATAGACACCACCCTAGCGTACATGCGTTTTTGTGTTTAAAAGTGATTAGGATCGGTAATGGAATCTTTTGCCACTCTAAACTAAGAGAGGAGAGTTTTGAACACCGTCCCTCTCCTAATAGGACGTGTCGTCTGATAGCTAATGTTATGAGGAAAAACTTGAGCTGAATCATTGTGGGTTGATCCTTCCAAATCCAGAAGCCATCATCGGAAACGGAAAAGGAGGAAGTACAATCTGGTTAACTAGAAGAGGCACGTGACAGGATTTTAGCCAATTGTGAGAAGAATAAGAGAAAGAAGAGATAGAAGAGAATGACCGTATTGTCCTAAAAATCGGCTAACTTCACCTGAATCCCTAGAGTGATACACGAGTCACTTCTTGGGTGTTTTTGGATGCTAAAAAACTCAAGGGGATGCATACATTACAAGCGTTTTACAACAGAGACAAAACAAGAGTGGAGGATGTGAGGATGCCAGTGGAAGAAAGCACAAAGGTGATCGTCATGAATATTGTGGACCAAGCTGGACAAAGGCTAACAAGAAATTCAAGCTAGGAACTTGTAAGACCTATTCCAAAAACAAAGAAGGTTCATCACCTAACCGTTGCCAAGCCAATAGGACCTTGTGGCATAGGAACACCACGCCGCCGAGGATATAAACTTAAACCTAAGCCGCATTGTAGTTCGTATGTTGATGAATTAAAAAGAAATTGGCCAATGTAGTATGAGAGGATGAAAAGAGATTCAGATGAAGTAAGAAAAAAAACATATAAGGATTTTAATATATCCATTTAATTTATAAGATACTTTGTAGTACAAACCATCCGATGGGTTTGTGCACCTAAATTTTAATAGTAAATATATTTGAAAGATGTAGTTGGAGAGACAGCTGGATACAAGCGCATTAGCTGACGGCGGACAACAGACGAGAGCGGACAAGGGCACATAGGCGGACATGCGATCGAGCGGACGAGAGTAGACAGTAGCGGAGAGCCAGGCAACTAGACGAGCGGATGGGGGTAAATAATTGCAGATGCAATGGAACTTACAAAGGGGTGGACGGGAGCGAAAGGATGGACTGGAGCAGACAAAGGCGGACCATTACGGACAACCGAGGATGTTTCCAGATGTGAGTAAATTGGTGGAGAGGCAAACGGGAGCGGAATGGCGAAAAGAGTGGAAAGGAGTGGATAAAAGTAGAATAGAGCGGAGGGATACAAATGAAAGCAGAAAATGGCATAGGGGCAGACATGAGTAGATGAGAGTGCACTAGAGCGAACTGGAGCGGACTAGAGTGGATGGGTCCGGATATAAGCGGACAATGGCGGCGGGGCGGGTGGGAGAGGACTAGCATGGACGGGAGCGGACTAGAGCGGAGAGGTACGGACAAGCGGAAGGGGCAGATAGGAGCGGAGAGGAGCCGATGAAAGAAAACACTGGGGAAGGGAGGATGGGAGCGGACTAGAGCATACAACCTAGTGGACCACTAATCCAATTTTTTTTTACACATGACGTAGTTACCCCTACTTGATGACTTGTTTGCACATGTGGCATGTGGCATGTGGCGTGGGTTGTAAATCCTATGTGTCACTTTAAAAAGTAAATGTTGAAATTCAGAATATTGACGTAAAAATGGAGTTGTCACAATAAAGATAGTATCCGTTATAATGTCCTACCGTCATCGTGTCGAGTCATCATGACATTGTTACATGCATATACAATGTCATACAATGTTTGGCATAATTCACAATGTCATACAATGTTTGGCATGAACAAATCCGTCATTTTACATACAATATTTGGCATGGTTGTTGATGATTCAAGTGAGCGGCTCTGTCATTGAAGAATACCTCGTACGTTGGCGTCTCCTTAGGAGTTGTTAGCAAGAATTAATTAGATTCATGGCAAGCACTGCATTTTGCAGAAGTGCTTCCAGATAGCTTGATAGCAACATATCCGAATAATTCCTTTTTAACTCTGCTAACCGTGGTTTGACTTACAAGCAGGAGCCGAAATTATTCATTTGTCTGCAAAATGAATGAACCGAGTGAGAGATGACTTATTGACAATGTAATTTACATGTAGGATAAATTAGAGGATGTAATAAACAGATAAGTTCTTTTTGTTCATCGTATATATTAGCGAAAGAACAACTAGAGATCTCTGATAGGGTTACATGGACTTTGGATATATGTACTCTTTGTTCATGTCATATATATGTTAGCAAAAGAATAGCCAAAGATCTCCAGTTGGGTTACATGGACTTGGAATTTTTTCTCTTTATTCATCATATATACTTGCAAAGGTTATGCCGGAGATCTCCGATTGGGTTACATGGACTTGAGAAGACTAAGGATATAGATAAACAGTCCTAAATAATAACAGATGGATTCAGTTGGTACTTCATTTACGCTGACACAAATTTGTTTCCAGTTGTTTTCTATAGAAAGAAACTTGAGAGTGTCCATCCGACCATTTTTGACACCCCTCATTTGGTGAGGCAATTGATCTGCGTTGTCATTAACAATGGACGTCATTGATCCCATGGCTTGAACTACTGCAAGGCGTGGGCGCTTGATCTCCTTGTTCTTGTAGGTTCTATTAATAAATCCTTAATTAAAGTCATCCATGTAGTACGCGTAAATCGTAGACCTCGGAATGCCATGGATAGTGTACCATGCTACTATGCAGACCTCTGTTCCTGAGATCATGATATATATTCCCTTATGGTCTCCTTCAACAAAGTGTATGTGCCCACCGACTGAGATCCCATACTCCTTTCTTTCCTCAAGTGATTTTTTATAGAATTTATGCCTTACAACTAGAGTCAATGATTGAACAAAATGTTGGCAACGATTTCTCGAACAACACCTTTCCGAGCTGACCTTCCAAATTGCATGGTCAATAGTCTTCTTGGTGAACAAAGAGTCTTTCTTGTTTAGGTCCTGCTGTAGGGAAATGAAACAATATGGCTCCTTCGGTCGACCTCCAAGTGAGCCTCCAAATCTTGTTCTTCAGGCCGAAAAGCAAAATGATCGATTGTGCTTTTCAATTAGCGGCCTAAAGGGAAAAAATATTCAAAAATAGGCCACAATTTATGACTAATCATTATTTTTGTGTCTTCGACAAAAATGTCCAGGATTGTAACTCCAACGTGATCATCATCTTATCATCCACTTCGAAAATGATTTGTTGGAATTGCCGCCATGATCCTTCTAAAGGACAAGAGAATCCCAAGTTCGTTGAAGCGTTGCACTTCAAGTCCAACCCAATGCTCCCGAAGTGCAAACGCTGTATCATCTAGTCGGAGATCTTTGGTTGGAATTAGAACATCTGTGGTTCTCTAGAGGACGGCCCGCAAGAGAGCCTCAACAACCATATTGTATACGCGTTGGCAGGAAATTTGTGGTAAATCTTTGGCGGCTACCATTACATTTGTGGTTCAAAATAAAACGAACTCCGTCGATCCAAATGATATGTCGACTCCTAGCCATTGTCCTATTGGGTGTACCTCAACTACTTTGCCAACTCCAACTTTGCCAAATCTAGGACGCAACAACTTCACAAACATTCGAGTCTGCCGAAGATTCAAACTTCCAGTGGACTATTGTGATGGTTGGTCGTCTCTTGCGTATTGTTCATTTCTGTTACCCGAGCACTGAACTACGACAATGGCAAGCTCAACCGAGTGACGCTCCTACAAATCACAGTCAGACATACTTTGGTGCTGCAACCGGAGATCTTTGGCTCGTAGCAAAGGCCCACAAGAGAGTATGTGAGAATGTGGATTACAGCTGAGATATCAAGCCAAAAAGATAGGTTGGTCCAACCAAAGATCTTTGAATGAGGTTAGACAATTGTAGATGACCGCCAATAGTTTGTTAAAGACAACACACTAATGGACAAGCCGAATGTGACACGCTAGTTTAATTGGAGATCTCCGGATGGTGTCTGACAGCTTGAAAATGATGTCGAGTAATTTGTAGGTGACCTTGTAAAATAGAAGCCTAAGCAACCGGAGATATATGCCAGTAGGGATGTTCTAGCGACTGTCCATCCGGTAGTATTCGTCCGTTCGGTTGTTTGTCCGATAAGGATCAACGCTCATTTGACCACGACTAGAGGTAAATCAACTTATCCACTACTACAAAGACAACAACGTGGCTGATACGTACACAAGAGGCTCGCCTATGTGCAGACAGAGGGCAAGCGCAGACCTAGATAGAGGGCTAGGCGCATACCTAGACGGACCGAGCGCGTACCGAGAAGGGCCAAGCGCATACTGAGAGGAGACAAGCGAGTACATAGAGGGGCCTAACTTATCCCTATCAGCTTGTGCGCGCGCTAGGGGTTGGGCGTGTTCACAAAGAGGGCTAGACGTGCACGCTTCCGGTTGTGCGCGCTTAAGACGGCTAGGCGCGTGCTCCCAGATTGGAGGTGGAGTTGTCCGGTTCATAGTTGGCATTAACTTCTCACCACCAGAACCATGAAATCTTAAACTTCGTGAGACCATAGTCTAAATTTCTCCTTTGGATGGAACGTTGTTGGCATTTTCCCGGCAAACTCCTTGTATGCCGAAATGGCTCACACCCACAATGCACACCTTCCAAACCTTTCCATAACCACCGATGGCATCATATCCGAAGAGCCCATAGACTCTGACATCTTCTAGAAGGAATTGTACGTTGTGCAACATATGCATCTCTAGGGCCAACTGCATTGTTTGTTCATTCCAAAGCATGCCTTTCGTACGAGAGGATGAAAACCTACCGACTGAAGTCTTCACACCCTCAAGGAACTTGCGCAGTTCCAAGTCTTGAGGTAGATGCTGGCCCCTTTGAGGTTTTTTCACCTTGTAGTCAAATACATGCGATGCATTACTCGTGCATTGAGTGATCACTCTTTGCATGAATGAGCCATATTGGTATGTGGCGTATGCATCCTTGTACAAGTCAGAATTCTCCAAACCGCCCTGAAGTTGTGATTGAAGGTCGGCTTGTGGGCACATGATTCTGGGCTCTCCCTTCTCCAAGTACACTTAATTGAATCGCACCACGTCATTTTCAGACCACCAGTAATGATATTGTATTGCCACACCTTGAAGAAATGCAGTATACTCCTTTGGTGGACACCCCGCATCTTTCTCATGCGCCCAATCCCTGAAGCTTGTATGCGCCCGACCCATAACCATGCGCGCCCGACCCATAACGCCATGTGTCCGCCCCGAATTGAGACGCCCCCGCCCTCGTTAAGTACACACTCGGTTCGATAGAACGCGCACACCCTCACTATCCACATGCTTGACAAACCGTTGTACGTGCGCGGCCCGCAAATTACACGCGTCCAATCCCTATTCATACGCGCACGCGCCTGGTCTTGCATACACGCCTTGTTCTTCTACGACATGCGCTCGATCCACCAAGCCGCGAGCGCTCCCGCCCGCAACTATTAATATTGGGGTCGTACCTAGCCCGTCTATATTACTCCACTTGGAAATTGTGGCCTTCAACTATCTTCTTTAGGTGGTTGACTGCGTGATTTTCAAGTAGAGCTCCATAATTGCACTCCAACGCCGTATTGCACCACCTTGGTTTAGGGTTTGTATTAATTAATATCACTAGCTCAAATTATTCTGTAATCCAATGTGGTAATCGTACCACTCTGCTACTCAAACGTATGTATGGAACAACTCTAGTATATCAATTGTTCCACACTTAATCTAGAGCTCTAATTTTCTTTTTCACATTTTGAGCTAGAGCTAAGCGTAGTTTTAGGATATTTTGGTAGATTTTAAGAGTTTCCGCACAATGAAAAGTGACAGTGAACTAGAAGCCCAGTAGTAGCCGGAGTCGTCTACATAGACGGTCAGGGGCCCAAAGATAGCAGACGGACAAACGTTCGGACTAACAGACAGGACGGACATTACTTTTTGGCAAACAGTTCCATGTAAAATAAATTCACAGACCCTAAATCGAATTAACAATTTAGCCCATGGTAAAACAGGTGTACTGACACGTCATACCGTTTTCCACGTCACATCATAGGGCTAAGTGCAGGCACAAGCGGGTCAGGCGCGCACCTTTGGGCCGCGCGCACACCATTACGGGCCAGGCGCGTACCGTTAGGATCCGAGCGCGTAGCATTTGCGGCCTTGCACGTATCGTTGTCACTACTGGGCAGTGTGCGGTCCTGCTTATCGAGCGCATGTGTGAGAATTGTTCTTTTTTTTTTTTTTTTTTCTTTCTTCTAATTTTCTTATTTGTGGTTAGGTTTATTTTACAAATAATACTGCAGAAGTGTTTCCTGAAGGCTCACTCCATCGTTGACAGACAGATGCATGCAATAGATGATTATCATAAGCCAATTGGGCAAGGCCGAAGCCTTGAATTCCCTTACCTCGGTGCAGGAGCTGCTGTGAACCAGAGGAGGTCGAATTTATGGTGCCAAGCCGGATCAGTCGACAAAAACAATGATACAAATGTGGAGCCCAAAGTTGTAGCGTCGGATCAAGCGAAGGAATCATCATCAGGGTCCGAGAAGCAAGGACCCCCGTTCCTCACCATTATTGCCGGCATTGTAGTGGCTGCTCTCGTCATCTGGGGCCTGTGGTCCGTTGTCTCTCCCATTCTACGCATCTTTTTCCATTGATCTTGTTACCATTTTCGTGATGTAGCCACCTCGCTCAACGAGCTTTCCTCGTGTACATCTACCTATATAAAAGGCGTCAGTCTCTATGTCCGCCGCCCCGGTCACGTGATCTTTGGATTTGAATCAGATGTGCCCTTTAAATTGAATGTGAACTCTAAAAGAATCCTCCATATGTGCCCTTTGGAGGAATCCTCTTTAGTGCCCTTTTATTCAAATTTGGCTTATTGAGTTTTAAAATTGTATTATGTATCAAAAATAGAAAAATAAAACCATGATTTCCAACATATTGAAAATACACAATATACTACCTCGGGTACATAAAATAAATGATAGTTATCTAAAGACAATAACATGTATATGAAATAAATAATGGGTATTTAAAGTGATTAGTAGGTACATATAGTACATAATGCGTACTATATATACCTATTATTCACTTTACAAAGTATGCAATAACAAACTTGGGATTGCCCCGGCCAGTTGATGACAATGGGGATGTACGCTGCTCCCTAACCCTAAATCCTAAATCCTAAATCCTAAACCCTAAACCTAAGACTTTGCCGGAACATGCGCGTTGTTGTTGGTGAACGCCGTGTGGATTTGGGCAACCGTACATTCCTAGAGTGGCTCCAAGCGCTGGGAGAGGACTGCCTAGAGAAGGTGAATGATGACATGATCAGGTGTCCACAGGCGATGATTGTCGGCAATCACACCTTGAACGGCTTGATCAATGCCGTCTATGGAGGAATTGTTGACGTCTAAGCAAATGCGCGCGAGTACTTCAGCGGTCGTGCCATCCTTGCCACACGGAATGACGACGTTTCGCGGATCAACGCACGTCGTTTTGAGGGATGCAAATTGCAATCTAACATATCATACGTCAAACAAATTTTATTCTGAGGAGCACGAATAAAAAAATCTTCCCCGGTCGGAATGACGGGTACCGATAATAGTTTATCATACTTAATGCCACATTTGCACAAGCCTTGTACTCGTTCAAAAGCTCCATGGACCTTGTCTAAACGTGCAGTATCCGTCACCCTATGTCTAAATTACAGTAGTAGAGCTGCATTTTCTAACTCCGGATTCTAGCCTGTTGAGTTTGTGCCGTGACCGAATCAATGCCTGCCAAGACCTATGACTTTCACATAAAACAAAGGATCTCATGTTGTATTGGAACGGTTAATGCTCCGATCTTTACAGCCATGAAGGCTCACCTAGAACGTAGCTCTAAACATCTTGATCTGGAAACCAACATTTTGTGAGCTCCAAAAAAAGTAGAGGATCTCAGCGCTTCAACGTGAACAATACCATGATCCTCATCGGCGAAGAGACCGTACCAGAACTTGGTAATTTAGGTGAAGAAAATTCTCAGGCCGCAAGCATTTCCTCTTATAAAGGTAACCACATGGTGAGGAGTTGGAACTAGCGTTTTCAATGTTCATCGATCAGGACTGTTGCCCACCAATTAACTGAGTTCATGAAAGTTATGAGTTGCCTTATATCTAGCATTCTCAAAAACTATGAAAAACCTCGTCACTGAACATCTTCCACAGATCGTTTCTCGATCTGACTGTACACTCATAAAAAAAAGACTCTCTTGAGGCTCTGCGACATGATCCTCATCGACGAAGAAACCACAACATGACCTGGTAATTTACGTATAAAAGCTCGAAGCATATCCTCTTATTTAAGCCAATATTTACGCTTCAAGATCGCGTACCAGTAAATGATTGGAATTGTGTTCATCGATCATGACTGTTTTGCCCAGATGATCTTGACATGAAATTCACAGAACTCTACGTAGCGGATGAGAAACTAGATGGAAGAGTTGATCTTACGCAACCATACAGAGCGGCGGAAGGTCCATCGAGCTCCACACATCGTGGTCGCCAACATCGCAGATGTTCGGATCCTGCTGGCTGCTCATGCACTCGCCGCCAGGCACCTCTTCCGTGCTCCCACTCGACAGGCCATCCCAGCAACCATCGACGTCCATCGACCGCCAGACATGGTGCGGCTGGCAGCTCGACGAGTTGCTGTCCAGAGGCTGCGTCAAGAGCACGCACCGATCGTGATCCACCTCGTGGGAGGGGGTCCGCTCGTAATGCATCAGAAACTCATCGGGGGCATCGTGCTCGACATTGTCCAGCATGACGCTGGTGCAGGAGTCGCGGTCGATGGCCTCCGCGGAGAAGTCGAACGCCGACGTGGAGATGCCGGAGCTCTCGTCGAGCCCCGGCAGCATCCCGGACTCCAGCGTGTACTCTGGCCATGGAATGTCCGGGACCTGATCCATCTCCGCGAACTCCTCTCGCAGAATAATCGCAGACTTCTGATCCGTATCCATCTCCGGCGCACAATTCGCCTCAGACGGGTACATGCCCCGGTTCGTGGCGCACGAGCTCAGCGGATGGTGGTGGTGCGAGAATGATGACCGTGACGCCTCCACGAGAGTCTCCACCGTGGAGCTTGGCTCCTTGTGCTGCAAGCTCTCCAATGGTTCTACGAGACTATCCACTGGATGCACGCACTCGAAATGGGATCTCGGCGATGGGAAGTTGAGAGGAGGAGAGCATGAGGCATAGGAGAGGCTCTCAGAAGTGACAGACTGTTGGGGCTCGAGCTTCGGGAGAATGACGTCGACCTTGCGTGAGCCATTGTCGACTGTGCCATGATCATAGATAACAACGAAAGGTGGCGCACCATCATCGTGATCCTCGTCCTGCGAGTCTGGTTCTGGAGATACAAACACATCGTGTCTGTGGTCAACCAGACGAGGAGGTGGTTTAGGCGCCGAGGCAGCAGCATGAGGGTGGGGAGCGTGATCAGATGCAGGACTTGGAATGACAGTCTCCAAGATGCTAGTGCTGCTGTTGATGGATTGCTGCATATCTGGTCTCACCACAGCTGGAGAATCAATCACCACAGGGGGTTCTGCTTTGGGAATGGTATGGTCTGCGCCTTGACAGTCGGATTTCGTCGCCTTGGCCACGGCTGCCATTTGGCGCAGACGGATGAGGCGCGCCGCCTTGGACGCCGGCGCGCTGGCGTTCTCGCACGCCATGGCGGGCACGAAGTTGGTGCGCGTGTTGGCCCCTCGCAACGCCCTCGCAGCTGCAAGGGATACCAGATCAGAAAAACCAAGTCTAAGATAGAGACGATGATACAAATCACGTGCTTAAATTCAGGTGTTTTGTTCATACCGCTATCATATGCTTTGGCGCCCTCTTCGGCGGAATCGAACGTGCCCAGCCACAAGCGGATCTTCTGTGTGGTGTCCTTGATTTCGGCCACCCATCGCCCTGACGGACGCTGCCGCACGCCCACAAAGCGCTTCTTGCTAAGCTTCGCGTTGCTCTGATCCGAGTTGCTCACCGCGTCCAGTGCACCACCGTCACCTTGCTGCTGCCTCTTCATGGCGCTACTTGGCTTGGAGCCCGACCCCGCGCCAGCTGCTTGCCCGTTCACAAACCTATTGGAGGCCTTGAAGAGCTGCGGTGTGGACGCTGCGGCGTTTGGCTTCCTACTTTGATGAGTAGACCAAGATGACATGGTTTTCGTACAACGCTCACAATTCGCAATATTCTACATGATCTGTCCACGAACTAGGAAGTTTTGGCTTGTAACTAGGATCAATTCAAAGCTTTACAGTATGTGTTGGATGAGCTGATATCTCTCGATCACTGCGCGGATCCACCTCGAGTAGAATCCCTTGTGGTCGCTACCTACGAAGTTCCTCATACTGCAGCCGCACCTCGCATGAACTCGATCATCTCCTAATTGCATGTCACTCAAGTCTGCCAGTCGAACAGTACTTACACGGCCTTTCTCGCTTAATACTAGTGTGAATATTGATGCAACACTCACTTCTTCTACCGATTGAAGAAAACCAGTTGCTCAAGTGATGCTGTCTACCGTAGCCGATTAAAAGGGTATAGTATTATGCTCACGCAGCGATCTATCTAACTTAAGCGTGCGAATATACGGACCGTGAGAATGAGACGATGGTGCCGAGGTGATCATGCAGTAGTAGTGTGATTGTGTGTGGGAGCACTACTTCGTTGGTGATGGTTTGGGAGGTGGGATATGATCTAGCAGTGCAATGATCTAGCAGGCAGGAAGACAAAGCAGCTCAGGGGAAGGAGCAAGTACGAGGGATCACCGATGGTGGAGAAAGCGCCTCGATTTTCGCCCCACATGCATATTCATGGAAAAAGCTGCCTTTGCACCCAAAAGCTAGGTCGCTGCTCTGCATCCCACCAGTAGCAACTACTAGTCAACTTTCATAAAATTATCAGATACAACTACACCAAACACTGCATATGGTGTGGTCCAACTTATTCAAATTACCTACACTAATTCAATACATGCAAGTTACAGTGGTCCACCTCAATTCGCAATCCCCATCAAATCAAGTTCCTTAGAAAATAGCGTGGGATGTTTCAAAATTGTTGACACAAAATTAATGTGGATTATGGAGACGTGGCCGTGAGCGATGGTGAGGTGGTGGCAAGCGATGAGGTGTGGAAGACATTTGGTAGTGAGTGGCATTGAGGTGGCAAAGAATGGCATGACACACGTTGAAATGTGTCCACATCAAATGTATTCTGTCGTGTAAAGAAAGATCGATAACCACAATAGATCAAGAGTCCTAACCAACATCAAATAAACAAAAAAACATACATTAACACAAGTACACGTAATACACCCTCAAGTGCCCCCTCTAGCGGATAAAGAGACCCTCTATCCAGCTAGGACCATACAACACTAATAAGACTAAACGCCACGGTGATGTCGCTACAACAACCGTACGCATCCAATCGAAGATGTAATCCCTTGCTGCATCAATAAGCTAGTGGAGAAGTAACTAAGAGAAGGTAGGCCGGGTGTAATGTGAGCCCCATCTTTAATCAACTTAGGCAACTTTGTTGTCAATCCCTTGGTCAATCCCCATGTAGCCTATCCCTGAAACAAAACCAGGAACTTCAACTTAATGGCAGAACACCACACCAGTGACATGTTTAGGAGAAAATTAATCCGTGTCACTTGGTGAAATAAAGCTCAAAGATTTCCTACATCGAGGGCAAGTCCAATCCCCGGACGGTAGAGTAGAAAGGGGCGGTGTCAAGCAAGCCATATGCCATCGACGTTGACAACGATCGCACAATAACACATTGGTAGCCGCTCCCTTCTTCTCACCACACACAAAACACGGAAGACTTTGTGACACAACGACCAACTCAGGATGCACGGAACCAACAACGGATAAATGGAAGGGTGCGCAATTCTTGGAGTGCTCCCGACACTCTCGGCCATCTTTGCCTTCTAGCAATAAGATGCCACTAGGCAACACATCCTTCATGCGAAGAATGGTATGCCCGGCCTTGACGTCCAACGTCGTAGGCGCCTCACGATGCAAATAAACGTAATCTCCAGTGGAGAAACGCCGCATTTGTGGTTAGTAAGCACCGCTGCCAATGCAAGCATACCGTAATGTGTCGCGGTGCTGAGCGATAGATAAATTTTCCATGGCCATTGGCATGGCCCGCTTAAAGAACTCCGTCCAATTACGCAGACACATGATCTAGACCTCTGGATCATCTAAATCCACTACTGGAGCAAACTTCTCCAGTACAAAACTCGATAAAATTGGCTCATGTCCGTACAACAACTAATACGGACTGAAAGCGGCCAAAAAAGTCTCCCGGCTAAACCGGTATCCCATGGCGATCCATGGTATCATGAGATCCCAATCGTGATGCCCGCCTTCAAGCAATCCATACTTCCGCAGGCCACATTTGACCGTCTGAACTACACACTCCGCCAAATCGTCCGCTTTCGGATGATCAGGGGAAGCTTTGGTGCACAAAGCTTGAAAATCCTCCAAGAGCTCTCGTCCCTAGTCTGTCAATACCTCAGATGAAGCTCCAAAGCAAGCTAATACCTGGTTTTGGAATGCCATGGCCGCCAACTCAAATGAGTTTTGTGGTAACGCCACAAGCTCAATCCACTTGCTAAAGTGCTCGACCATCACCAACACGTATTTGGCTCCACGTGCTGTGACAACCGTGCGGCTCGGCAAAATCCAGAGACCAACAGTAGCTTAAACCCATAATAGGCAAAGGCTGCAACTGCGGTGACAACATGTTGAAGCTCGATCTGACATGATCACAGACTTGACACCGTGAAACATAAATGGCGACCTGCTGATACATGTCGGTTCACCAATATAGGCTGCGCAACATGGAATGTGTCTGTCGCACACCAAAATGACCAAGGTCTTCGAGAACCTGCGATACCAACAAAGCCCTATGATTCGGCCTGGGATCTCTGCGCCTACACCCATCCGGCTACATGCGAAATAGAAGGCCGTTCTCCCAACGGAACCTTGCTCTCCGGTATCCAACCCAGTCACGCTCCACAACAGAAAGATTGGGCGGGAATATCTCATATTGTAGCATATGCAAGACCGGAATGTCTTCCCAGATATTGCTAACAACCTGAGCCTTGTCCGGATCCTCATTGGCCCCCTGATCCGGCAATGTTGATGTAGATCCAGAGATCAATGTGAGGTAGGCCGCACCATGCCAACTTGGAACTGACTCTCTATCACAGTCCCCATGCCACCTGGCACTAGTCAAATCCTCCTTTGATGGACTTGGATTACGAGATAGCCCATCCGCATCCAAGTTAGTGATGCCCGCCCGATGCACAACCTCAAAGTCAGACTCTTGAAACAACAAAGCCCACCTGGCAAGCTTGCCAGTAAACTTCTCAGAATCCATGAGCCACTTCAAAAGCTGGTGGTCGGTCACCAAGGTAAAACACTGCCCATACAAGTAGTGCCTAAAATGAGCTATGGCCCAAACTACAGCCAAAGCTTCTCCCTCATAGGACAAATAGTTGGACTCCACGTTGTTGTTGCTCCTAAAAACAAAGGCCACAACGTACTCCCATCCCTCATCATCATTTTGAATGCAAACGGTAAACCGGTCAACACCCGGTCCATCACCCTCTGAAACTCAGCGGGTGCGCTCTTGAGGCCAAATGGAAGAAACTTCCAATGGTAGAGCTAATCTCTCCTATCCAAATCTATTCCTTAGAACGCGGTCTTCACCCAGTCGTCGACCATCAATGGTAATTGGTGGCAACCGGACCGCAAATCCAAAGTACTAAATACTTTGGCGTGTCCTACCGCATCAAACAACTCCTCTAACATGGGCATGGGATATCGATCCAACTTGGACATACGATTGACCGGCCTATAATCCCCACACATCCGCTTCTCCGACCACTTGCCAAAGATGTCCTTTTTTTATGGCATCACTGTGGCGCAAGCATACTTGCCGTTGGAGAGCTCAATTAAGCTAGCGCCCAACAACTCCTAACAACTAGTCTAAACACGAACTTTCTCAGAAAGACTGAGCTTGTACGGTCGTTGGAAGATCGGGTGGTCGTCTTTTAACTAAATGTGAATCGGTTTGCCTCTGTAGCCCTCCAAATCATGGAGGCTAAAGGCAAAACAACTACGATACGAACGTATAAACGCTCGTACCCTTCGTGCCTCGGCACCTGTAAGATGTGGCCCCAAATCCAAAGGCCCATCATCAAACTCCATGGTCTCCTTCTCCACTTTAGAAGACTCAATGCGTATCGACACCGCTGATGATTGCTACTTGGTAGGAGAGAGGGCATTAATGCCTCCGGACTCCTCACTCATACGGTCCACATAAATTATCGTGACGTGATGATAAAAATAGGAAAAGACATCCCGAACATCGTCTCGACCAAAGTCCTCGGCCAAGGCTGCAAAGACACGCTAAGCACAAAACTCCTCAACTACATGCCTCTTCAAACAAAAAAGCATAAACGCTTTCTCGATCTGAGTGACATGTGGCACCGCTGCCTCCTGACCATCAGAGTCTGCCCCAGCACGTGTAGATGGTCACTCAAACGGCGTTAAACGGCAAAACAAAGGCTACAAACCCAAACAAGAGTGTTGAGGTCAATGGCTTGATCCAACAAACAACAATGCAGGCCCTCAGAGAGATCTGGTGCGGCGGTGGTGCCTGTCGAAAAGCCCAATTCCTGCCTCTCTCATCGGCAGAAGGCTCTTCGTAAGTTTGGGAAGAAAAGTTGCAAACCATGCCGGGACCACGTGTTCTTAAGGCAAAAGAGCCCAGATAGCACATCAAGGTGGAAAATGCCCCCCGAGTGAAACCAACGCGGTTGACCACCGCCAATGGTGGCTCATCATCCTTGGTAACCTCTGTAGAAACACGGTCGTCGTCCAAGATGACATCGACCTCACGACGCACAGGTCGTTGCACTTGAACAAGTGCAAAGGTGAGCATTGCCGATGATGCCATGTTGGTCCAAATCCAACGTGGCCGATGGGCGTAAAAGCCCAACGCCTTGGCATCAACAAAAGTGGGGGGACCAAGAAAGTGATGGATGTATGCCCCATCCTCACGCACCTTCATTCTCAAAAATGTATCGTGATGGCGTCGATTGGTGGATAATCCACCACTAGATGAGCCTCAGCAAATCCGCAAAGAGACCTGACTGTGGATCATCCAAGCTACGTCCACTGCCCGTGAATGGCCTTGGCAAGGCCATCCGGCAATTACCAAGTCCACGTGACCTAACCAGCAAAGATCATCCTCAGTGATCAACGTCACATCACGTGGCAACTTGCCAAAATACCCTCGAATCGCAGAAGGTGGTAAATGCTCCGGATTCAACGCCACAAGACGTTGAATGTGATGGTGAGAGGCACGATTGGTTGCAAAGCGACTATTTACGTGGATATACCATCGTACCTTAAGCCCGGCCTCTACCACAGCCGCGAGCCCCATATCAGTACGTGCAAATAGCTCTACAAGGGTAAAACCCTCATCATGTGGTCGCCACTGAATAGTACGAGCCAAAAAATGAGTGGAAGAGTCTACTGAAAGCTGTGGAGCATCCAAAACATCCACAATCTCCCCACTATAGCGTGTGAGCTCCAACTGAGTTCTCCATGGAAGAAGGGGATCCTTGCAATGACGTGCAGGGATCTCCACTGATCTATGCTCACTTGATTCCGCTACCCCCGACATAAAAGCATATGTCTCCTCCAAAAGAGTAGAACGACATCGCAAATCGAATGCCAAAGCACTGCACCCGAACATTGCATCCGCCGTGGAAGTCACTGCGCTAGCTGCGAAGACAACCGGAATAAGCTCCTTTCTGCCATCACGGGCAGACCACCCAGGCCTTATCCAAGCCTCCTCCGTCTAGTTATTATCCCCAAAATCGAGGGGATAAAGTGCTTGCTAATCCACCAAAATGTCATAGTTAGTGGCGTCAGTCACCGCGCATAGGAGAGATACATGAGAGAATAAAGGACCAGATTCTACGCCAGACATCAACTGCAACAGATGTCGCTTGTAGCCCATGGCCTTCTCCGAGCCCCCAAGCAATGTTACAATCGTAAATGGGTAAGGCTTGAGGTCCGAAGCACCTAGACCCAAATCCTGGGCTAGTTGCTTGTCAATCATCACTAGCTGAGCTCCAGAGTGCAACATATCACATAAGGGGGTAGCTCGGGTGGGGTTGTTGTCTGTACGACCAACCACCATGACTCCGCCATCATATACCAAATGTACCACCCTTGGACGCACACTTTGTCGCTCCCGTGCTGACCAAGCCGCAACGTCAGACAAATAAGCCACTCCAGAGATCAACGACCGATCCTCGGAGGACTGCTCCATAAGTGTAGAAGTGGCATTGGCCTTAAACGGGAAAATAGCCTCCGCCGCCAACTTGGCCCGCATTGCCACCAAATCCTCCTCGGTGGGTGGAGTTGTCACTGCCTACGACACCTCCAACGATGGCATGGGCACCTTGCCCTCCAACATACTACCCGCCAAGTGGAATACATTGGATGGTTGAAAATCCGGTGTCAAAAAGCCCACACCGGCAAACACCGGCAACCGCAACACCTTGTACGCCAAGGTTTGAGTGGCATCGACATGAGTGGAAGAAGCTCATGGTAAGCTAGGCAAAGAGGAAGCCGCACCAGTAGCAGGTGCATCCGCAATGGAAAACGATAGTGGTAGCCGTCACTGACCAATGTGGACCGGTAACTCCACGTGGCGTGGACGACCACTGGTACCCAGTACACTGGATGAAGGTGACACCTTCTGTGCGGTGGTCTGAGCACGAGTGGCAAATGCAGCCACAACCTCCTCGGATGCGCCATACAAATAGGCATCCATGGCAGAAGAAGAGCTTGGACGCCGCACAGACGCCCTGATATTTGCCACTTGCCTCAATGAGGCCATCATGCTCATCTGCTTCTTCAGCTCGGTGATCTCAGCCTGAAGGGTCTTCATTGCATCAGATCCAGCGCCTGAAGATCCAGGATGCTTCTTTGGGTGAAGAACAAAGCAGTTTTTTTCACTGTGGCCGGACTTGCCACAATGGAAACAAGTGACCGGCTTCTTCCTCTTTGCCCCAGCCTTCTCGTTAGACTTAGTAGCCTCCGTCTTGGGCTTGGCCTTCACCGTGCGTGCCCCTTTCTCTTTGGAGCAATTGGGGTCCCCTTTGGTATGACCCACCTCCCTACAAACCCAACAATGCACAATCTTTTCAGGTTGTGCCTCCGCCAAACTACCGGTTGCGGTGGCAAGCTTCTTGGGCTTGGGAGCGTCCATTAGAGCCGTGACCAAATCCGCAGCCTCGCTCAGGCCCATCGCCCTATCAAGCGCTTCCACCTCGGCAAACGCTTTCGCCAAAGTGTCGTTGCGGTGATACAGAAAAAGAAGATGTGTACTAATCAACTCCACCATCCGCTTACCCAGCTTGGAGATGAAGATCTTCACGACTTGGCGCTCTGAGAACACTTCACCGGCCTCTACTGACAATCGTGCCAACCGGGTATACATGGTGCATGGGGTATTGTCCTTCTCCCGGCAAAAATCCTGGATGCATTGCATCTGATGACGCTTGAACCCTCCGTACTCCACCTCCAAGTGCGCCATGAAATGCGCCAAAGAATCAAAGGTTGGTAGATCGCCAACTACCATCAATGCCGCACGTGTAGCCACGGCCACATGTGACATGGCCCCCATGCTAGACCGTTCGGCCACAACGGCAATGCCCTTGCCTCGGGAGTCCTCACGGAGGAAACCTTCTTCCACCTTGGGCTCCTCAGTAGAAGTCGAGAGTTGGGCAACCGCATTCTCCTCGAGCCCAGTTACCAACTCTAGACGCCGGCGCCAGTACTCCTCAACGGGGCACAATTGTGTGTCATACTGCATGGTCCACCTCCCGTATGACTGAAGGGCCTCGGGCTCCAAATGTTGGGGCAAGAGCTCGAAAGCGTACCAGTCATTGAACGACGGTGAACGTTGGCAATCCTCCTTCATCCATGTCTAGAAACGGAGCCGCCAATAGGGCAGGGAGATGCCCCCACCCCGACCTAAGAAACGATCACGCAGAACCTGGCGGTGATCGTCCTCCATGTCGTCGAACGTGCCTTCACTCCAGACCCGAAGCCTATGGTCGATATCCAATGCCAAAATAGGCTCAAAAGCCTCGACGGTATTCGACCTTGGCCCAAAGTCTAAATGCGGTGCACTCTCCGGAGAGTCTGGTGAGAAGGAGCGGCAATACCAACTCCTGGTGCTCACCATAAGTTGACTACCGGGTACCTACAACTATCTAAAGAGTAAGGGCGACCTGCACCTGCAAAATCACCAAGCTATGTGCTTTACAGGTCATGACTTTTGGCTAACACATATCCAACCACATCCTCCCACATAAAAAGGTCTTGCCGGCTTTGAACCCGACTTCATCCCTACGGTACCCTATCACAATCTAGTACAACAAAAAATGGGGCCACCGTAAAACACCGGCAACAAGCCCGCAACATGGAGGAGGTACCGCACAAGAATCCAGAAATCAAAACCGGATCATCTCCCCCAACAAGATAAAAGCAGAAAAGAAAAGGAGTCAGAGCCACTGGCACATTCCTGTAGTAGATGGCCCGAGTCGCAAAACTTGCAATTCAAAGAGAAACACTAAAAATTATTCCCCCCTAAATTCTAAAACTAAGGGAGTAGTGGAGATTGACCGTGGTGTTTTAAAAACACTATCCCTCCAATGAAGTCACGTACATTGGTGGATAATCACGACAAATGCCAAACTAACGCTAAAATTAGGTCAAATGGCGGAAACCCTAACTATAAGCATAAATGTCACTCACATCCGAGTACAAGGCCCTTTGAAATCTACTCCCAAAGTTTAGCACTATCTTTTTTTTTTAAAAGATCACAAAACATGTGATTGTTTTCGGACCTCACAAAAAAACTAGCAAAATATATTTTTAATAAACTAATGTTTTTATATCAATAGTCTTAGAATTCTTCCACAAACTCAAATCCGCGATCAAAATCGCAAAATAACTAAATATGCAAAAGTTGAAAATTTTGTACTTCAACTCCAAGGACTCCCTGAAATTTCAGTACTCAAAGTAACGGAATTGGGACTTCGGCACGCAATTCGGGGTATCCGTGGTTTTTGGAGCCCCTATCGGAATAAGGCCCCACGTTCATGTACCATGTGTCCTCTTATTTCCACTAGCTCCCGGGCATGCAACCTTGCCTTACTAGATGAACTCCCTACTCGAGATGAATCTTGTTGAATGACATCGAATCAAATATCGGGGAGAGAACCACCGACTTTGAGCATGAGCTCCAGAGTTGATCTTCAACAGAACGCCTCTCTTACAAAACATGAGCATGAGCTCTCTCTCCGACACTTACACCACAATTACCACTTAGACTAGTTCTGACTCAACATTTAATTTGTAGCCCATTCTTCTTCCACTCTTTCCATTTTCTACAAACTCTTCAAATGTAACAATGGTAGAAATTGAAGTAGAAATAGGAGGTCTCTGTTAAGTGAAAGATACCTATGTTTTCCACAAGAAGTCAAGCGGCATGCACTCCACAAGGGGAGAATCAACGAGTGCAACTAAATAGTGAATGCGGAGCCTTTACTAATGACAAACCATCACTTACAAGCAAAGAAATCACTAAACACTCACTAACTCACTCACAAAGCTTGACTTGACAAAGACGTCAAGTCAAGGACGAATGCGGCGCTATATGCATACACGCGCAACCCTAAGTAGATGAAAGTCATCCACGGATGAATGGGGTGCGCTGCCATACGTCCCTAAACACCCGTAGATCAGTAACAACTAACCTACGCTAGAACACTGCGATACGGAGAGGCCCTCGATGCCACTTCTAGTGACAATTCCAAAACTAAAATTGATGAGGTCTACATCATTTTGCACCCACGTTGCCTAAAAATCCATATTATAATTAGTGTCTAGTGTATTTAGGGGCGGTTTAGACTATGGACTACAAGGATTGATAAATAAAATCATTTATTTTCATGGTCACTGCTTTCAGTCCACAGTCAAGACTATGAAAAATAAAAAATCATTTCTTTTAGTGTGAAGTGGGTTTGGACAAGGACAAATACAGGTTGATTTCTTTTAGTGAATATTTAAAAATCTAAGAAAAATGTTATTATAAAATAATAAATAAATCAAATTTCACCAAGCATTGATTTTCATCCCAACAGCCCCTTTGATTTTTGTCGGGTCCACCTCTTTGCCTCGATCCGACAAAAAACCTGTTGGACCATGAAACATTATCTACTTGGCAAAATGTAGTATATTACTTAGGTTAACTTGAACTCCTTGGTCAAGCTTTTTTTTTTAAGGTGGTGTACATCAAACTTGGACCGGGACCACTTCCTTGGCCAATCATAGATTTTAGAGGGCCATGATCAATCTCTGTGGTCCATAGTGTAGATAACCCCTTAACACTTTACCGCCCAGGAAGCCCGAAATTAGACTCGAAGGTGCTAAGACTCAGTTTGCGTGAAATCCATGAGGAATTAGGCTTCGAGATTAAGGTTCAGATTTGCGCACACATTACATGAACACTCTTCAACAATCAAATCATGATTTGGATTTATAGAACGCTGGGAAAAGTTAGGAAAAGAACACAAAATACATCGAAGACACTAAAATATAGTGAAGACCGTGCCACATACTATGTTGTATTTCACACACATGCACATTGGTTTTGGTCATTAATTTTGATTGAACTTCGTCTTTAAGACATTCTTCATTAATTTGTGATTGTTGATCTCTCTCCTCACATACTAAACTTCCGCTTTGATTTGTATAAGGTTGGAACATTTTTGTATTCAATCAAGCAGAAAAAAGGAAAAGAATCTTAAATAAATGTGTATAAATATTTTCTTCACAAATGATATGTTAATGCAAAGCTATCAACCTAGTGCACATGTGAACCACTCTTATTCAAAGTAAAAAAATTCTTGCAAGAATCTATTGATGGTTAAAGTATTCACCCTAAAAAATCCATAGTTTTCACTACCAATATTCGGTAACTATTTCCATCAACCATTGGATGTTGTGCAAAATTTCCCCAAGGTTTGGATCATGGTTTAAGTTCAAATTTTGTAAGGTTAGATATTAATATTAGGTACTGTATCTCCATCAAATCCGATTCAATTTTTTTTAAAGCAAAATTCTTGGTTTTCCAGAAACAAGTCTTGGGCAGTAAAGGGTTACCCTTAATCCAACCAGAAGTTAGCTCAACATAAAAAAGTAAAAAAAAAACATAGAAAAGCAACGAGTGACGCAACTTTCGGCTTGCAACACCTAATCATATTTTAAGCTTTCAGAGGCGTTACCAGAATCTCTCAATTGTAAATTTAATCTTCACTCTTGCAACACCGTCCAGGGAGAATTGATCCCCTCGCTCGTCCTTACCTCAGGTGGGCCCTATCTGAATTGCAAAAGGTCATTTTTCTGGCCCTCTTATTTTGGGGGGTCGAAAGACTTTTTTTGGATTTTATTTTTACAAATTTGGGGTCTATGGCCATTGTTTACATGAAGGACCTTCTCTTGCTGTAGATAGGGCCCCATCCAAATACAAAATAGGGGCCAGGTTTGGCCCCACCACCTAGTGGCCCCTCGGGTAAGGACGAGCGAGGGGGTCAATTCTCCCTGGCCTGCAGCACCCAGTCATGCAGCACCCAGTCACGTCGTTTAAGCTTTTTACGGCGTCACAAAGCGCAGAATCTGAACTCTGTAAATTTAATTATCTCCACAATAAATGTCGAGATCCTGTCAGACCTGGGCACTAAGGATGTCGTTTCTAATCCGCTCATCCGCTGCAGCGACTGAAAAGCTGGCAAGAGCGCGACAACGGAGAAAAATACGGAATATTTCTCTGTGTACTTAACGTCCGACTTTGTGGCCCACCCGAATCAAGCTGTCTCCCACTGATCGAACCACTCGCTGCTCTAATTCTGATCTTAGTCTGATACTATACTGATCTCAGTTTGGAACTAGCATGTTACTAGCCTAACACTAGTCTGATACTCGTGTTGGTACTAGTCTGATCTTTGTATGGTACTAGCCTGATACTAGTCTGGTACTTGCGTCGATATTAGCCTGAAACTGACGTGGAATACATGTGAAGGCGTCGACATGTGACGTAGACAGTACGTGTAGACAGCGGTTTATGGAAGACCAGGGGTTTAACCCTCTAAAGACAAAGGAACAAGAATGTGGTCGATCAGACCTCTTTTCGAGGAGCCACATCTGATTGAACTGTTGGATTGATTTACACTTGTCAGAGCGATTGTGTGTCATACTTTCTCCCATCTAACCCATCTTTATGAGATTCTCCAAATAGTTGAGGCAATAACAAACTACAATGATTATGTGAAAAAAAGTTAATAGTGAAATCTATTATAAATGTAGATTTTGGTTGTGCAGAGTCTATTAAATTGTAAGAATTTTCAGGGCAGCGTGCAAGGCTTCGTCGATTATGGGTTAACGCGCCTATGCAAGCGGAGGTCCCCAGAAGGGAAGAGATAAGAACAAACCCGAGCCCAATGTAGTAGCTGAGTGTTACATCACCCGGGCAGGGCAGACCTCTTCAATCACACAAAGGGAACAAGCTGGGACCAGCAGAAGCTGCGCCAGCTGCGGCACGGACCACATGATGATGATGATGATGTCCATTGACCCGGTAAGAAGACACCCATTGGGAATGAGGTGAGGGAATCTGTAGATAGCGGAATATCGTGATGAAGTTGGTGCATGGATGAGGCTTTTTTAGGTGCAGCAGCAATATTAAATCTTGCTTGACGTCGAGGCGTGGAGATAAGTGAGGGTTGGGGCGCGGGGCGAAGTTGACTTGGTCCCCGGGGGGGAAGGGGACTGCAACGGCAGCAACAGAATCTCGGCACCCTTGGTGCCGGTGGATTTGGATCAGCCCCACTAGGAACAGATTTCTGTTATCTCTACCACACCCTAAAGTTCCACACCCTTTCACTCCATGTGATGGCCCAGCTTTTTCTTTTCCTTTTTCTTTTCAGATTTTTCAACCTGTAAAGGACCAAGGAATCTCTCTCTATTAACCCCTAAAGGACCAAGTGTCCCTTGGGAGGACAATTTTGATTTTGGGCAGGTTTCTAAAATTAAAAAAAAATCTCTTTTTTTGAAAATTTTATACTAGATTGTCCATGATAAGAGCTTTGTAAAGGTATTTATATTAGATTTTTTTGGATTCATGGTTTGAAAGTTAATACCACTTAAAGTTAGAATTGAGGACTCTTGGAGTTTCTACTGAAGTTTCTATTTCTCTAAAAGTTTCTATTGACATTGAGATTTTTCATACATGTAGAAAATATTATCTTCTTTGAAGCTGTCAAAAGAAATTCTTGTCTAAAGTATAAAATAACATTTAAACTCAAGTCAAACTTTTACACATTTTGAGCAAAAAAAATTCATCATCTCTACATAAAACCTAGAGATCTTCAAATTTTCCACTTTTTATTTTTTCCACAACAACATGTGATGAGAACTTTCTTCTTAACCATTTGGATTATCAATCTAAAACATATTAAGTTCACAAAAAAATAAAGCGTGAATTGACAATTTTTGAATCTCCACTCCTTGCACATTTGTTTTGTATATGTTGCACTTCTTTTTAACCTCTAAAAATTGGTGTACAGGGAACTAACATCAAGCTTAACACAATGGTAAAAGAGTTAGACATTGTGTAATGCAAAATTTTAAATACCTAGTGAAGTCAAAGTCTGCTAATCCACTGATAGCAGGGAAGAAAATGAACCATTTGCTTGACTTCAAACACTATAATCTTTCAATCTGTGCAGTCAAAGTGTATGAAAGTTTGTGAGTATGTTGCTTAGTAAGTCTTAATTGAGATCCTACGGTCAAAACTACAAAAATAAGGCATTATTTCCTTCCGTGCTTATTGCACTAGAATCAACATGTTTGAAGGGTTTTTGATGTGGAATTGTCACGGTCCTTTAGGGATTAAATTGGGATCTTTGCATGAAGAGCCATGCAATGGCAACTCAATGTAAAAAGTGTGGTATCCGAATTTGGGTTAATTCTACCATCAAGTGTGTGATAATCAGAATCACATGAGAGCCACCTGATGTGTGCCAAGCTAATTAGGAAGGAATGTTTAGGCCCAAATAGCTTTGTGAGTCATGATGGAGAATATTCAAAACCACATTCTTGAGTATTCTAGTGTGACTTCTGTATGTGGATCCATAAGGAATTATTCAATAGTTTAAAGCAATATCTGATCTCGTTTCCAACAGGAGCTTCCACACATGAAGGGATCCCGTAATTGACCCTCGTCAATAGTGAGTCGGTAGGTAAGGCTTGGAGGAGTGGTTGGCTCGGCGCCCAACCCTACCTACCCTGCTTGCAACCCGTCATCGTCCTGCCAATATATCCTCATTGCCATGACATCTCTGCCACGTTGCACCTTGCCACGATGGCCTAGGGTTTCTCATCACCGGTGGCTGCTAGACAGGCTGAGAGCCGCTTTAAGGTTTTGAGATTGTGAGGTTGTTAGCAAGGACGTTGTAAGGTTGTGCAAGGTGTGGGTAAGGTTGTGAGGTTGTGAGCGGCGACGGCGGAGGAGTGTAAGAGGTGAAGGTGAAGTTGTGAGGAGGTTGCGGCGTGATTGAAAGGTTAAGAGAAGTGGTGCGTTGAAGTAGTTGTGAGGTTTTATGGTTTGGTGGGGAGGTTGTTAAAGGCGGGGTTGTGATGTTTACGATGTGTGTCTTACCTTGCTGAATTTTGGAGTGGTTGAGTTTTGCGGTGAAGGAAATTGAGAGCGGTGGTGTGTTGCAAATCGAGTAGGAGCAAACAAAAGAGGTTGAGACGGTCGGCGGGGGCTACATCCGCTATAAGGCGTGCGTTATTCAAAGGGGCAGCGTCTAGGCACGGGGCGTGGCGTCGAGGGCCTCTCCGTATTGTTGTTTTAGCGTAGATTAGTTTGTTACTAATCTAGAGGTTGAGGGACGTACGGTAGCCCATTTCATTCAACCATGGATGATTTTCATCCACTTTGGATTGTATGCGTGTACATATAGCGCCGCACACGTCTTTGACTTGACGTCTTAGTCAAGTCAAGCTTTGTGAGTGAGTTAGAGAGTGTTTAGTGATTACCTTTGCTTGAAAATGATTGTTTATCATTAGTAAAGGCTCCACATTCTCTTATACTACTTACACTCGTTGATTCTCCCTTTGTGGAGTGCGAGACGCTTGACAACATGAGTGATTTCATACTTGTTTACTTGACAAAGACCTCCCCACATATTCCTCTTTAGCTATGAGATTAATGCATAGAATGATGAAATTTTTTTGTGGGTACTTCAATTAATGTTGTAGTGCGCCTTTGGACAACTCCATCGCAACAAACAATATTTGATTTGGACAATTTTGGAAGAAATTGTGGGCGATGAAAGTTTGGAGAGAAGTAGAACAGCTATTGGACCTGCTGCTGACAATTTCATCTATTTTGCCATTTTTCATCCACCGATCAATTTTTTTTCTATCGGAAAATTTTTCATCCGCGGCCGTACTTTTCATCCACTGTGGATGAAATTGTAATTTTGGGTAGATTCATTTTACTGTGCATGAATATCTTCCAAAATAATTACTATTTTCGGATTTTGACTTCGAGTATGAGTTTTCTACGGGGGTTTCTCCCTTATGAGATTGAGAAACTTTTGATAAAAAGGTTTTTCAAAAACCACATTTTTGTGGGTGTAAAAAATTTAAAATTTTAAAATTAGTCTAATCTTTGAAGTTCATTTGAGCAAAATTTGCGTTCACTCCATACAAATTTTGCCAAAGAATTCATTAGAGTTATAGAATTGGCATTTGGAATTGATCTTCAGCCCTATTTGATGATTTTTAAGGGCTGAATTGTGTTTTAAAACACCAACTTCCTTAAATTTCCATAGAACTTCAAGTTTTGTGACTTGGGGAAACACTTTTGAGTGTTCTTCTTTGAATTGCAGGTTTACGACTCGGGCCATCCACTGCACGCTTGTGCTAGTGGCTGTGACCCCTTTTCTTTTCTGCTTTTATGATGTTGGACAAGAGGATCTGGTTTTATTTTTGGATTTCTATGTAGTATCTTCTGCGTCTTGCGGGCTTGTTGCCGATGTTTTCTGGTGCCCCCATTTTTTGTTGTTCTAGGTTGTGATGGGGTACCGTACGGATGAAGTCAGGTTTATAGCCGGCAAGACCTTTCTATGTGGGGATTGTCGTTGGACTTGTGCTAGCCTGAGGTGATGACCGGTGAACCACAAAGTTTGGTTGTTTTGCACGTGTAGGTCGTCGGTTCGTACCCTTAGCCTTTAGATAGTACCTGTAGATAGGTCTCGAGGTGGTTGTTGTTTATGGTGAGTACACGCAATCGGTATTACCGCTTCTCCTCACTAGACCACTCGAAGAGTGTTTTTACCATAGACTTTGGGCCAAAGTCGAATAGCGATGAGGCTTTTGAGTCTCTTTTGGCGTTAGATATTGACCATAGGCTTCAGGTCTAGGGCATGGGCACGTTTGACGACATGGAAGACGATCTCCGTTATGTCGTGCGAGAGAACTTCTCGTGACAGGTCAGGGGCATCTCTCTGCCCAATTGGTGGCTCCGATTCCAGACCAATATGAATGAGAAGCGCGAGCAGATGCCGTCGTTTAATGATTGGTATGCATTCGAGCTCTTGCCTTAACATTTGGAGTTGAAGGCCCTTCAGTCATATGGGAGGTGGACCACGCAACACTATGCATAGTTGTGCCCCCGTTGAGAAATATTGGCGCCTACGTGTGGAGTTCTTGAATGCGCTCTCAAGGAGTGTGGTTGCACAACTCTTGACTTCCACGGAGGAGCCCAAGGTAGAAGAGGTTTTCCTTGGTGAAGACTCCAAGGGCAAAGGCATTGCCGTTGTAGCCGAACAATCTTGCATGGAGCCATGTCATGTTTGGGTGTCGCAACACGTGCGGCATTGATGGCGGTTGACCATATGCAAGCCTTCGATCCTTTGGCGCAATTCATGGCGCACTTGGAGGTGAAGTATAGGGGGTTCAAGCGTGATCAGATGTAGCGCATCTAGGATTTTTGCCGAGAGAAAGACGTTATCCCACGCACCATGTATACTTGGTTGGCGCAGTTGTCAGCTGAGGCCGGTGATGTGTTCACGGAGCACCAGCTGGTGAAGATCTTCATTTCAAAGCTAAATAAGGGGATGGTAAAATTAATTAGTATGCGTCTTCTTTTTCGGAATCACGGGAACGCCACTTTGGCAGACGCGTTCGCTGAGGTGAAGGCACCTGATAGAGCGTTGGGAGTGAGCAAGGTCACCAATTTGGTCACGGCCTTGATGGACAATCATAAGCCCAAGAAGCTTGCTACCACGACCGGTAGCTTGGCGGAGGCACAACGTATTAGGTTTGTGCATTGTTGGGCTTGTATGGATGCGGGTCACACTAAAGAGGACCCCAATTGCTCCAAGAAGAAGGGGGCAAGCACGGTGAAGGCCAAGCCCAAGATCGAGGCGGCTAAAATTGCAGAGAAGGCTGGGGGCAAGGGGAAGAAGGTTGTGACATACTCTCACTTTGGCAAGTTAGGCCACACTGATGAGAACTAGTTTTTCTCTTCATCCATAGAAGCGCCTTGGATCTTTGGCTGCTAAATCGGATGTTGTGAAGAAACTTCAGGGCAAAATGGCGGAGTTAAAGAAATAGATGAGCGCGATGGCTTCGTTAGGGCAAGTGGCGGACACAGAACCTTCGGTGAGAGGTCACGCCTAATCTTCAAACCTAGATCGCTAATTGTATGGCGTTTCAGAGGAGGTGGTGACAAAAGCTACCACTTGTGCTCAAACTACCACACTGGTTGTGACACCTACTTTTTTTTGTGCGAGTGGCCGTTCACGCCACACCGGATTGCCAAACCACACCAGGGTTGTCTACATAGACGGACAAGGGCCCAAGGACAGCGGACGGACGGACAGCCGGATAGACGGACAGGACGAACAACACCCTTATTGGACATCTACATAGAATATTCGAGAGAATATCCCACAAATCTATAGAAATATTCTAGAATTTATCCGAATATACCAAAATATTCTAGCATATTCTCTACCAGACGGACAACAACCTCTATCGGACGGACACCCGGACAGACGGTCACTACCGGACGGACGGACGGCCGAACAACCCTGAGCCATATTGGTCAGTCCTCATTACCTCTTTTATTGAGCATCGCGGATGCAGCGACTTGTAGTGCCGCTCGTACTCAGACCTCGATCCCAATTGTTTCTTCTAGAGATGCTGGACACACTTTGGCATATAATGTGTTGTAGTTGCCAGTGTTTGCCGGTGTGGACTTTCTCACACTGAATTTTCAACCATCCGGTGTATTCCACATGGCACGTAGTATGTTGGAGGGCAATGTACCCATGCCATCGTTGGAGGTGTCCCAAGCAGTGACGGCACCACCCACCGAGGAGAATTTGGCGGCAATGCGAGCAAAGTTGGCGGCGTAGGCTATTTTGGCGTTTAAAGCCATTGCCACTTCCACCGCTATGGAGCAATCCTCCGGAGATCAGACTTTGATCTCTAGAGTAGCGTATTATTCTAACGTTGCAGCTCGATCGGCACGGGAGTGACGTATTGTGCATCCAGGGTTGGTAAGCTTAATAAACGATGACGGAGTCATGGTGGTTGGTTGTATAAATGGCAACCCCACTTGAGCTACCCCCCTCCGTGTTATGATGGACTCTGGAGCTCAGCTAGTAATGATTGGCAAGTAGCTAGCCAAGGATTTGGGTCTACGTGCTTCGAACCTCAAGCCTTGCCCATTTATGATTGTGATATCGGTGGGGGGCATGGAGAAGGCCATCGGTACACCCGACATCTATTGCAGTTGATGTTTGGCGTGGAATTTGGTCCCTTGTTCTCTGTGGAAATCCGTTCCCACAAGGTTCCGGAAGTTAACCTTAAAAACCGGCAAAAACCAAAAAAACTAGCACTCAAACGTTAGAAAGACAGAATAACACAGTAGGAAAGTAGAATTAGCAAACAAGACGTATAGGGGGCAGGCAAATTTATGAAAATCTCTAATAGAATGCTAAATCCGGAGGTCCGGATCCAATCGGGTTTGGAAAGTCCGTTACAATCGAAACGCTCCGGAAGCATCCGGAACCGGAGGCAATCCAGAATCTGGGAACGCCATCATGACTGCGACAACATCCAAGCAGTCATCCATACATCGACAGGGATATAAGAGTGGGAGTCTATTTCTGTCATCTTCCACTTCTTTGCTCGCTCTCTATCTGTCTCTCTCTATTCTCCCTCCCTACTTTTAGTCTTCTTGTTGTGATAGTCCGGAAGTATTTTGGGTGAGGTCGGTGTGTGCAAGTGTGATGAGAGGGACCGTGAGGTTAGAAGGACAACTTTCTGTAGACATGGCGGATGAAGGACCTTCCTGGGCAACCCGGGGTACTACGATGTTGCCGTCGGTGCAACGGGTTTCGCCAATGATATCCACGGATCCGAAGCAGCTAACAATCCTTGAGCACTTCCTTGTCACCATGATTTGCCTCGCACTGCTTGAAGTCGCATGGGGCGTGAAGGATGTCAAGCTGGTGGTGGAGCTCCTCGGAACTCCAGACAACCAATACGATGGCACGATCCGTGCCCATCCCAAAACCTGGGGTGTACCAAAATGGCAACGCATCTACGCGTCTGCAAGAGGAGATGTGAAGACAACGTAGCGGAGGGACGAGATCTTGGAGGACGAATTCCCAAAGCAAGCTAATCCGAAGGAAGGATATTGTTGCAATTTGTAGAGTCAATATTCTTCCGGAATGTACTTAATCGTCACTAAATGCTTCCAAAGTTTAGACACCCATTGCCCCGAAACTTATAGTGACTGGACACCCACTCTCCCTACTTTGCTAACGAATGATTGATTGTTGCTACTAGACCTATACTCTCAGAAACATCCCGATGGCCTTCTGGACGCGGCTACGTAGAGAGAAGTTGGGACTACAAATGACATCCGGTAAGTAGTGTTGTAATTTTCCGGAGCATGTGGCACAGTTTACTAAAGAGGACTCCTAGACTTACACGTCAGTCTTTTTCCTATTTTTGGGATAAACTCTAGCCTCGACCGGAATTGGGTTTCAGGGTGAAAGTCCACTAAGGTGGTATATTTATAGTGTCACAAATGGTTTTGAAAAGAGTCACGAACCTTCTTTTGCTGCATAGTGCAAATGTGGGATTGATCTTGGAATTCTATTGATGGAATGTGATAGTTGCCTTGATTTAGTGTCTAGGAACTCCAAAAATGTTGAGTTTTGACTTACGGTTTGGCCAATATAGGTATATCTTTCATCAGTATCTACTTGTCACAAGTTTATGACATTTGCCAAATATACCTGTTTTGAGAGTTCTAGGAAGTCAAATACTTCAAAATTTTTGGGACACATCCACGCCATAATGTGTTCATATATTATAATCGAAAATTGTAGATCGGAAACTTATTTTCACTTTTATTGCTAAAAAAAAAAAATTTCTTCAAGGCTCCCAAAATAGGACTCAATGTTGATTTTTTCTTTGATTTCTTATCCAATCAGATACATCATGCATAGATCTATCTTGAAACATACTTTTTTTTGGAAGAAAAACCTTTTTCTCCCATCAAATTGGGCAAAATAAAGTTTTTTTGTCCAAAAAAATATACTTTTGGGTATATTTTTTTTGCCCAAAAGTGAGTAACCCTAGCTGACTTCTACCCTTCACACGGATTTTTCCGTACCCTAGAGACTACCACGAACACTCATGAAGTTCATCTCTTCCCCTCCTGGCTTCTAGATCCAAGAGACTACCAAGAACACCTCTGCAATAAACCTCCAGCTCTTCTGGGTGTTCTCCCAACACAGATCCCAACGTAAGGAAAACAAGATGATGAGTTTTCTAAAACTCATCTACTAAGTTCTAACTAAGTTTTCTAATCTTAGTCTTATCCTATTTGTAAGAAATTCGGAGAATCTTATTCCTAATAGTAAGGAACTTTTCCCAAAAAATCCGGAAATCGAATCTCAGATCCAAAATTCCGTGGTTCGGAATCTGGACATCCAAAAAAATCGCTGAAGTCCGGAAATTTACAAGATGTCTTAGTTTCTGGGTTAAGTAGCCAATTGCAACTCTGAGATTCATCGTTAACCGCTACCAAACCTAGATCACTAAGCTACTCTTAATTCTAATCCTAGATCTACCTAGGGGGTGATCCAACGTTCTTGAATCTTGGGCTTGTACGCCTTGCTGATCCTGCAACTCTGGCCTTGCCGATCTTCTTCCTCTGGGGTGTCGTCATTGTCGGTGGTCTCAAAGATCTGGATCCGGAAGGTGGTGCCAGTGGTCCCGACAGTTGGGCTCTTTCCGTGGTGGAATCACCCGGAGTAGCCTCAGGTGCTCCAACAAATCCCTGGAAACTCGCGCTTGCGCTCGGAGGGTCCGTCACCTAACGCCGTGCTAGCAGAGGTGTCGACTTCCTGCGACCGAATGAGGTAGGAGTAGATGCAGGCCGGATGGGACAGGGTGTCTCTTCCAGACTCACCTCTGGTAGTAACTCTGTCGAGTGCTTGTCCGTACCTGTGTTAGAGTCGCCAAACGGACTCCCGCTCATCGGTGCAATGGAATCCGGCGTGGTCTCGACTGCCTTCTGTTTTCCAGAGGGCTCTGGATGCACTTCGGAGGGTCCCAATTCATCCAGAGTGGTCCGGACTCGAACTGGAAAGGACCGGTTCTCTGGAAGTTGGGTGCTCCGGATCTCTACTCCTTCCGGAGTCATGTTTGCCACCAGGTCCTATATCGGGCTCCAGGTCTTCTCCATCTTTCTGCCACGGTCGTAGAAGAACTTGATGATCTGAACCTTGTTCATCTTGTCTTCCTTATCTAGTTGATTGGTGAAGAGGAGACCCCGGTTGACAATGTCAACCGGAATAGCGAAAATTGATCGTACCTCGGCCGTGGGCTGAGGCGTTCGCCCGATCTTTAGCTTCCTTCCACATCACATTGGCTTTCGCCAGGGCTCTCTCTGTCTTGAACAACTGCTCTACTAACTTGTCACGACGCCGGACTATGGCCGCCTGCTGATCCTCTAATGCCCGAAGTTAGCAAGTGTTCTTCCGGAGCTCTCTGATCTCTGTTGGTATGTCAACCAACTTCTCCACCTCCAACTCCTGCTGAATACCGTCGAGGTTGTTTACGTGTCTTGCCTCTGACTGGCAAAGGAGGGCCACCCACCATCCCACGTGATGGATGAGCTCCAGCAAGTATGGTCTGGATACCCCTATGAGTTTTGGTGACTCCGCCGGCGGTATACAACTTTCTCAAGGAATTGGCCCGGGGGTTTTGTGGGCTTCTTCCGTACCCGTGGGCTCTCTCAATGTAGCGGTTTTGGGCGCCGAATCCCTCTGCACTAAACGGCTCCTCTTCCGGGGCTGGAGAACTAGCTCCGGTGCTGGAACTTCTACGACCTCCATGCCTTCTTTGTCGGATGTTGGCTCCGGCCCGCCGTAGGTGTGGATGCTCCGCAGCTCTTTGTACTCGTCTTGCTCCTCACGGGTAAGGACGTCGTGTTGGGCATAGAGGTGAGTGAGGTAAGAGGGTGGAGGGATTCCAGTCTTCTTTACCTTTTGGAGGCCCTTTATCATCCGGGTGATCATCTCACTCATAAGCGATGCCCAATCCACTCTCAACTTCCCTCTCATCGACCCTAGAATGGTGGTTGCCCATTTAGACACTACCGATTTTGGTTTCTCCGAGTGGAAAATGGGGTTTAGAAATCTTACCACGATCTGTGCGTCTTGATGCCACAAGTCGTCAGTGCTATATCCTTCCTTCGGGTCGGCTTGCTTTGTGAACTCGTCTCCCAAAGTCTTGTCATTCCGCTCCGTTGTCTTCACGTCCCCCCTGGCAATGCGTAGGTGTGTCGCCATTACGATACACCCCAAGTTTCAGGATGAGCACAAATTCAAAGGTAATCCGGGGCCTGGGTGTCACCCGAGTCAAAGATGTCATCGTCCGGGTAGAGGATCTTTGAGGGAAGGAGATTTTATTGAAGGCGCTGCATCTACAGACCTTGAATTTGTATCAAGCTATCAACGCGTTAGAGAAAAAGGTGGCGAATTTACGGCGGGAGGCAGCACTCGCGGTGGCGGCCCGGAATCAGGCCGAGGCCAGGGCCAATGCATCTACCGCCGCCGTGACGGATGTCCGGGCAGCTTTGAATTTTCCGGTGGACATTATTAACCAGAGTCTGCTCTTCATCTAGCAGGTGGAGAAGGAGAAGAAGGTGACCTGAACCAACATCTTCCGATTCCTCTTCGACCAAGTAGAGAAGATGGGCCACACTTGGAGTCAGATGAAGGTACTGGTGGAAAACATACCCCAGGTGAGTTCGGAAGAGAAGGCGGCCCAAGTACCTGATGACTTCATGACTCCTCATCGGACCACGGCTCCTCCGAAACTGCCACAATCAGAGCCGGCTCTAGCAAGTGGAACCTCATTGAATCCGGAGGTCCTCAATATGCCTTTGCCAAGGGCATCTGCGGAAGGGATGGCATCTCCCAACCTCAGCAAGGGTGAATTGTTGAAGTGTCTACCGGAACTACTGACTCCTTCGACAATGCGACTACCTCACTCTTTGGAGGAAACATATCTCCGGGCACCACCCAAGTCAGTATCCCGACGGCTAGCACATGGATCAAGAAGTCCTTTCGGCAGCTACAAGGATTTGGTCAATGAGGTCAAACTACTAAGCTTAAGCTTCAGTCTTCACCAGTCCAGGAAACTGCGCCGGAACGGTAACCTCCGCCTCCGATTTCCAGAACTCTGGTAGCAAAGACTTCTCCCACTTCCGAACCGGCAGCTTGAAACTTAGAGCGGATACTTTGGATACATTTAGCCACAACTAAGTGCTATCCAGAGGAATACTAACTCTACAACTTGTAACACGATTTTTGGCACCGCTACCGGAGATCTAATTGTTTTTTTTTTCAAACTTGATAGGACTAACATTAGATAAGGGAAAGGGGATATATCTATCACAACTAATAGCTGCGTCTGTATGAGTCAGAACCATCAGAGAACTGAAAGAACCCAAACGTAAGCTCGGAAAAAGTCCGTGGGAGGACCATCAAGAAGCCGATCTCACACTCCTTGCTCCAGCTCAAGAGAAGCTTCGGAGATCCAGACTCAAGGAACTACGGCGGACCGGACAACAGCAGACCTCTTTTCTACAGAAGTTACCGAAATGGCTCTTCCGGTCGTGCCTCGCTCTTTCTCCCGACTGGAGTATCGGAAGTTCAAGGGAGATAGAAAAGAGGACGTGGACGAAGAGCTTTGCAAGTTCAGCTCCACGGCTGCTGCAAATCAAGATGACGTTGCCACAAAGCTATGAATGTTCCAAGGACTGCTGAAGGGCGAAGCGTTTCAATGGTATCAAGACATCCCGGAATCCACCTAGAACGACTAGGACCACCTCGCAGCAACGTTTCTCCGGACATTTCGAGAAGTCGGAGGGGATTCTCGGACGCTGGGGTGGCTGAGCAAAATGAAGTTCAAGTCAAACAAATCAGTCCAGAGGTATGGATAGAGGGTAGGAAGACTCATACACAAATTGACTCCAACACCGCTTATAGTGTATAGATCAAGTGGTACGTAGCGGGTTTCCCGGACGAGATGGGATTTCATGTATGTCATGCTCGACCACGATCATTGCAAGAAGCGATGGAGGCTGCACAAAATTGCAAAAATTTGAAGCATTCTTTACGACAAAGCCGGAGGAGATCCAAGAAGGAGGCCTCCAAGCGCGGCAAGAAGATCCGGAAGAACCGGAAGGAGTCTAGTTCCGGATCCAGTGACTCAAGCGGCGGAAGTAGCACAGAGAGTCACTCTAGGGAGGATGAAGATTTAGAGGATCGTAGTCTTCCTTGTAGAGCCTCCACTTCAAGAGGATACCGGAAGGACATGGACCGGTGTTGCAAGTCGTAGGGTCAATATTCCTGCGGAATGCACTCAATCGTCACTAAATGCTTCCAAAGTAGACTTCCAAAGTAGACCGCTCCAAGTTCGTTCCCACAAAGACCTATTGTTTTTCTCAGAATATCCAACAAAAATTAAACTACCAATCAATCATTCATAGGCTAGCTATTCTATTCATACGCTTACTATAGATCCGGATCCTTACGGATTCCAAAATTCATACAATGGCTCTCAGAACGAGCTTCTGGACAACCGTAGGGCAGATTGATTTATCTTTGTTCCTCCTCAAAGAGTCTTCCGGACGATTTAAATGACTGACCGAAAGGCCACTGATTCTATTTTGTGTAAGTGGCTGGATTTCTCACTACCTTGTGACTTAAAGTGGCTAGACATCCACTGCCCCGGATCTTATACTCGCTGGACACCCACTCCCCCTACTCCGCTAACCGGTGATTGATTGCTGCTCCTAGACTTATACTCTCACAACATCCGGATGGCCTTCAGGACGCGGTCACGCAGAGATAAGTCCGGATTACAACAACATTCTGGTAAGTACTGTTGTGATTCTCCGGAGCAAGTGTTAGAGTTTACCAAAAGGACTCCTTCTAAACCTACACATCAGGCATTTACCTATCATTGGGGTAAACTCTGGCCTCGACCGGAATTCGGGTTCACACGGATCTTTTCGTGCCCTAGAGATTACCAGGAACCCCTCTATAGTTCATCTCTTCCCCTCCTTGCTTCTTCCGGACCTAGGAGACTACTAGGAACACCTCTGCAATACACCTCTAATTCTTCTGGGCGTCCTTCGAATGCAAGTCCCAACCGGTTCTTTTCTAGAAAATAGGATACCTTTCTGCACCAGAAGAATTCTTCCACAATAATACGTACCACAATGGATCCGTTCCTCAAAAAGGCAACACTCCATACTACAAAAACTATGAAACAAATCTAGCAAAAGGTTTGAAATGTATTCAACGTAAGAAAACAAGATGATGAGTTTGTTAAAACTCATCTACTAAGTACTAATTAAGTTTTCTAATCTTGGCCTTATCCTGTTTGCAAGAAATCCGGAGAATTTGATCCAAACAACAAAGCACTTATCCCAAAAAAATTGGAAATCAAATCACAGATCCAAAATTCCCGGGTCCAGAATCCAAACATCCAAAAATTTGTTGAAGTCTGGAAATTTACTAAATGTCTTGAATTTTGGTTAAGTAGCCGGATGCAACTCTGAGCCCCATCGTTAATCGCTACCTGACCTAGATCACTAAGTTGTTCCTAGTTCTAATCCTAGATCTAACTAGGGAGGCCTCTAGAGCCGAGAAGCCTGTGGAGGACATCATGGAGTTACTCCGGCACGTAGTCTACAAGACCACACGGATCAACCAGTACCTCGCCAATAGCTCAACACTGATATACCAAAATCCAAGACAAGCTCAAGGTCGATGATGTACCGGAGGTCATGCCCCGGTTGAAGGATCTCCGGCATGTCCAGGCCGGGTTGCTGGTGATGGAGGAGCAGCAGTTACCAATAGTCTAATCCCGGGCAAAGCTACAGCAAGACTTGGCGATGACAGAAGCCACGTTGATGGAGTCACAAGCAGCACGGAAGGAAGCGGAAGACAGGGCCATTGCATGTGCTCAAGCTCTCGTGGAGGTTCAAGCGGCAATGAGCTTTTCGGTGGACACGGTCAACCGAAGTCATCTCTTCGACGAGCACTTGGAGAAGGGAGGTAAGGTGAACCGTGGGCACATCATCCGGTTCTTCATGGACTACGCCTAGAAGATGGAGAAGACGTGGGAGCAAATGCAACTGCTGGTAAACAATGCGGCCAACTTTGTCGTCCGAGAGGAACCGATGGCGCTGAACTCCACCAATGACCTCGACTCATCACTGGATGTAGCCGGACCGTCAAGGAAGACGCGGATATCTTCCGGCAAGGATAAGCGGCCGGCGAATGAGACTTTTGGCACACCGGATGTGGCTTCACTTGGACACTGGAGCAAGGTGCCTCATAACAGTCTGGAGACGGCCAAATGTAGGAAGAACTTTCTTCCGGCAGCGCTGTTTCAGGGGACTCCCCCAGTCTTCCGGATACCCCCTTCCTCCCCTTCCTCCACTCGCCGGAAGACGACTTCCCCATTGTCCACAGGTCTTCCGAAGAAGACCTCCAATGTGAAGGTTGTGGTGGGAACCACAATCGGCACAGAAGAGAAGGCCACCCAGGGGGCACCCTCATTCGACAAACCGGAGCCAAAAATCCCAGCTTCCGGAAGCAAGAGTCAGGCACCGGATCCAAATCCGAAGAAGACCGACAGGGCGACGAAAACTGTAGAAGAACCTTGTTGCGTAGGAGCGGCCGGAACAAGAAGACTCCATAGCTAGGGTAAGCATTGAAGTTAGGAATTTTCAATTACTTAGGTTCTGTAGCGATTAAACGATGGGGCCCACGATTGCACCGGGCTACCATATTTTAGGTTAACAAATTTTATGAACCTCTTTACTAGCGGAAAAACCGGAATCTGAGATCCATAATTTTTAGATCTAAGATCGGATTTCCAGATGTTTAGAAATAATGACTTCTTTTTATTATTAGGATAGGATTTTTTGGATTTCTTACGGATAAGGTAGATTCTAGACTCAGGAATTTAGCTAGGACTCAATAGATGAGTTTTAGACAACTCATCATCTTGCTTTCTCTCATGAAGAATATTTTCTATCTAGCACATTTTCTCTTCTTGAACTTGTGGTGATTAAGGGTATTTCTTGTGAGGAAGCGGATCCATTGTGGTTGGAGTGTAGTGATTTAAGTTCTTGTGTGTTGGGTGTTGAAGTAGTTGTACTTAGAACAACCGATTGGGACTTGCATTGGGAGATCGCCAGAAGAGCTGTAAGTGAGGTTAGGTTGGACCAAACATACTGCAGGGACTGGAAGCAGCCAGGAGGGGAAGGGACGTATTGCAGAGGTGAGTCTAGTTGTCTCTAGGGCACGGAAAAATCCGTCTGAACCTGAATTTCGGTTGAGGCCGGAATTTTCCCATAAAACTTCACATAAAATTGTAAATACTCACTCAGTAGAACCACTCTAGTACCAACCGGAATGTCGTTGTAGTCCAGATTGACCTGTGCCTGACCGCATCTGAAGTGGTGTTTGGTAGTTAGTTTTTACCTATCATTTAGGAAAGGAACAATAGGTCTCTATGGGAACAAAATTAGAGCGTATACTTTGAATACATTTAGCCACAACTAAGTGCTATCCGAAAGAATACTTACTCTACAACTTGCAACAAGCGCTGCCAGAAGTGTATTCATTCATGACTTAATGGTCTTCGGGTTGGGCAGAGGGACCTTGTCCCAGCACATGGGTGAAGTCGCATTGGGCATACCAAAAATCTCCCCCTCCTATCGCTTACCCTTATCCTTTGCGGAAGCCTCCGGTGCTGTGCTTGACAGTGCGGCGACATCCGGTGATGAGTCGAGGTCGATTGGTGAGTTCGGCTCCATAGATTCCTCCCAGTTCATGATGTTGGCTGCGTTGTTGGCCAAAAGTTGCATCTGTCCCCATGTCTTCAACATCTTCCATACGTGATCGATGAGTAACCAGATGATCTGCTCGCGGTTCACCTTCTCTTCTTTCTCCAAGCGTTCGTTGAAGAGGAGGCTCCAATTGACCGTGTCAATCAGAAAGCTCAGAGCCTCCCGGACCTCCATGAGCTCTTGAGCCAATGCGGTGGCCCTATCCTTTGCCTGCTTCCGAGCTGCTGGTGCCTCCGCCACTGCTACTTCCGCCATTGCCAACTCTTGATACAGCTTTGCCCGGGATTGAACCAACAGTATCTGCTGCTGCTACAATATGGTCAACCGGGCCTTGATGTAATGGAGGTCCTTCAATTGGGCCATAACCTTCGATACCTGATCCACCTTAAGCTCGTTCATGATCACAAACATCATCTCCGAGTTGTCTGCAATGAACTGGTTGAGCATTGAGGTCCTCTAGGCTATGTGTTGAAGCAACTCCATAATGTCCACTGTTGATTTTCCGCACAGGTCTAGAGGCCCGACATTCCGTACTTGTGGTGATTGTCTAGATGGGCCAGCCGACGTTGGATCCACGTAGGTCCTCTCCATCAAGGCCGGTGGTGATACCATCGGTTCCACCTCCAGCTGTACCGACCGACTTCGCTTCCGGGTTTGAGGGGTTTTGACTAGAGGCCACTTTGCTGCTTTGAGCTCGTCTTTGGTGTCGGTTTCCGGTCTACCATACTTTTGAATGTTTAAAAGTCCTTCATACTCGTCTTGCTTTTATGGCTTCAGCAACTTTTGCTTAACGTAGAGATGGGTCAGGTAAGACGGAAGCGGCGATCCGGTTTTCCTCGTCCGGTAGAGGCCCTCGACTAACCAGGTCTTGCATCAATGACCACCAATTGACAGTGATCTTCCCCCGCATGGCACCCAAGAAAACGCTTGCCCACTTGACACCAACCACTCGGGCTTCTCTGGATGGAAGATTGGGTATAGAAACCCTATGACTATCCGTGCCTGGAGGCAAGCAAGGTCGCTTGTTGTGAACCCGTCCTCCGGGTCAACCTGACGGTTGAACTCTTTGTCAACAAATTTGTCGTTCTTCTTTGACACCTTCACTTCTTCGTCCCAGAAGCCATACGAGCGCTTCCACTCCGCCGCTATCCGTATCTTGGGGTGAGCTCGGAGGCTGTCGTCGTATTGGTTGTCGAGCGCTCCAATCAGCTCCGTTTCTAGACCTTCCTCCTTCGTATCCCATGCCACCTCCATGAGTCCAGAGCAACCCATCTTGTCGAGGTAGTGGTATAAGGTGTGCACATCCTTGTCGTCGGTGCGATACTCTTAAGTCACCCTCACGATTGGTGGCCCTCCGACAGTTGTATTCTTCACCTTCAGCGGTCTTCCGGCTTGCTCTCCTCCAGCCATGGCAGTCCCTCAACCTTTCTTCTCTCCGGTCACACTTGCACGCATTGACCTCACAAAAGCATTCATACTACAAAATGCTACCGGATGCTAAAAAAAGCAAACAAAACTTGGAAGGAGCAGAAACAAGAGAAAGAAAGAGGGAGCAAAAACGACAACTGTGAAGAGTTTCTGTTTCTGACCCTTTTTACAATGGGCACGACGTCGGTATCTTATAACGGCTCTGGTGTCGCTTCCAAAATTCCATGGTGACGTTTCCGGTTTCCAAATACTTCGATTATTTTCCGGCTATCTCGACGTCTGGTTACTGGGAAGTTACTGAAGACAACAATGTTCAATGATTCCATTTAAGCATGGAATCCTTATTTCTTATTTCCTACCTAGTCGTACTAGTGTGCACCGTTCTAATCACTAATTTTTTAAAAAAATTCTTTAATTACTCGATTTTCAAGGTTACATCCAGAACCTTGTGGGAACGGATTTCCACGGCGGTGGACAACTTTACAAGTGACTTTTCAAATGTAGTGCAAAAATTGAGTCTATGTACATACTTTGCTTCAAGATCTTTCTTTACTTTGTTGTGATTGAAATCATTAATTTCCTATTATGGTGTTGTATAGTAAATTATTCTCTACAATTTTGTTTTCTAAAGCTTTTGATTTTGATCATCCATGTTTGTGGCATTGTCATTTGAAGTTGTGTGTTTCTTTCAAAGACTCAACTTTTGGAGTCACCAAACATTCTCTAACTTATTTCCAAAGCTTGACTTGACAAAGACGTCAACTCAAGGGCGTGTGCAGCGCTATACGCATACATACACAATCCTAAGTGGATGAAAAACATCCATGGATGAATGCGGTGCACTGCCATACGTCCCTAAACCCGTAGAATAGTAACAAACTAATCTACGCTATAACTATGATAGGAAGAGGCCTTCCACACCACCTCCCATGAGAGCTATCGTATAAAAAAGATTGATAACCACAATAGATCAAGAGTTCTAACCAACATCAAATAAATGAAAAACATACACCCAAAAAAGCCTACCTAATACATCCTCAAGTGCCCCCTCCACTGGATAAAGAGACATTCTATCCACCTAAGACCAAACAACACTAGGAAGACTAAATGCAAGGTGATGTTGCTGCAACAATTCAGGGTTGTCTACATAGACGAACAAGGGCCCAAAGACAGCGGACGGACGGACAGTAGGACGGACGGACATGACGGACATCACTTTTTGGCAGACAGTTGCGTGTAAAAAAAATTACAAACCCTAAATCAAATTTTCAACTTACCCCCTGGTAAAACACGTGTGCACAACACGTCAGACGTCTTTCCACGTCACATCAAGGGGCGGGCGCGTGCCTTCGGACCGCGCGCGCAGCATTTGGGGTCGGGCGCTTACTAATCTGGATTGGGCTCGTTCATGTAGGGTCGGGCGCGTTCCAATTAGGGTTGGGCGCGTACGATTTAGGGCCGGGGGCGTACATGCAGGGCCGCGCGCGTACCCCTAAGGGCCGGGCGCGTGCATATCAGGGCCAGGCTCGTCCGCGTCAGGGCCGGGCGCGTAGCACTCAGGGTCGGGCGCGTACCGTCAAGGTCGGGCGCGTACCGTTAGGAGCCGGGCACGCAACGTCACGGGCGTGGCGCGTACCATTGTGGATCGCGCGCGCACCTGCCTGTCGGGGGCGCGCGCTCCCGATCGAACACTGCGTTTGCCCCTCAAAAGGGCTGAGGTTTGGATAATTTGAAAGAATACAATTGTACCAGGGTGCTCTAACATTAAAATTATTTATTTCAATGTGGTGCTTTCATGAATGGGCACTCTTAACACCAAGTACATATTTTAAAACCGCAATACTATTGTACCATGCTAACACCACACCACTAAAGACACTTTTAACTTGGAGTACCCTCGTGTCCGTCATCTTTTAATCATCTGAGCTTGAGGATTCTTCATTGTGTTTCAGCTTCCGTTTTGATCGACGAACATTTTGGGGAAGAGAAAACCTGCGAAGCACCACCATATTGTCGCCAGGTCCCTCATCGCAATCCTCATCGTCTACATCATCGCCTGATGATGAGAAGTTCTCCGCTGAATTTTCCAAGACTCGTGCCACGTATTCCTCAATCTCCGAGGCCAAGTTTCGTAGTTGGAGCTCGGATCCAGTAGTTGATGCGGCGTTCACAAGTCGTTTTACTCGGATATTCTTCCTTTTGTCTGTTACTCCATCCATGTTTTTGGAGCGGTTGCCTTTGGCCCCAATGACTCTCTCCGAGGTTCCGCTTTGCCAAGGTCCCGTGAAAAAAGAGAGAGTATCATTGTTCTCACCCCTCCGTGTCCCTAAATGGCTGCTCATAGTAGATGACCCAAACCTAGCGGGGGGAAGTTGTGAGGTTAGTATCGCGCGCTCCACACCACCATCTGGGCGAAGTGCGCTACGGTGGATGAGTGGCAGAACTATAGTTGAAGAGGTCTTTTTCTTTACACTTGAAAGAGTTCTTCTGATCAATGCGGTACTTTGAGCACGTGGCCGCCGAATCAAATCTTGGAGTGGTCGGTCTTCCTCTGAATCCGGTTCTATTGCTTGAGGCAAAACCGCAGTGCTTCTCACAACTTCAATGGACCCCGTGGTGGCCATTGGCTCATGGGATTCATTATTGTTTCCACCATTCCTCACTTCGTTTCCATCGTGAGGAAATGTATTGTGCGTTGCAATGCCAATGCCATGACCGTCGATATCAGGGCCATCGCCACTAGAAGGGCCCGAGGCGCTAGAGCCGTTTGAGTTCATAGATTGATTCTCCGAGATGTTGTCATCTCCATCAAGATTTCCCCCCAATGCCGACCCATCTTCGTCTGCCCTAGCTTCTTGGGCACGGTCTTCACCCGATAATTCTACTATAGTATGGACTGCCGCTGCGTCGACATTATCAAATACAAAAGGATCCACTGAGTCACCGTGGACGTTGTGAAAATGGTCATGTAGTGCATCTCCATCGTGCTCGTTGTTTGCAGAGTTGTCCCTAGGTGGGCTATGATCAAACACGGGGTTGTTGTCACCGGCAAGGTCTTCCCAATCGCCGCCCATCCAGTTGTTACCTTCATCATCCGACTCCAAGCCCTCGTCCTCTGTGTTTGAAGGAAGTCCCCCATCTGGATCAGACTCCTCCGAATGCACATTCTCCTCATACCATCGAATCGGGTCTGGTCGAGCACGTTCTCGGAGCAATCGACTATTCGTGTAGATGAAAACAAAATCTTCCGCTTTCTGCACTCCCAAGCGATTTCGGCTCTTATTATGCACGAACGAATACATGCTCCAATTACGCTCACATGACGAGGCCGAGCAAGTTTGTGCTAGTATACGCTTCGCTATGATAGGCAATGATTGCCCGCCCACACGGTTCTACCATTGGTGAGGCAACATGTTGTTGTTTTCAATTTCCCCAGCTTCCAATGGTGAATATAGGCCTCGCAGTTCTTCATACTCGGTGATTTCGAGCATTATTGCCGAAAAAGACACTCCGAGTGCACCACAGAGCGTCATAACAACCTTGTTTAGGGCCCTTTTGGCCTCATCATTGTTTGGAATTTGGAAGTTATTGGCTAGATAAGGATTCAATAATGCCCCTGCATAATGGAGATTTGTTGTCATCATCTCCCAACGGACAAGGAATGATCCTTCGAGGTGAGTTGCAATTCCGTCAGACATGTTGAACGGCGCATTGCGCAGCTTGAACACGTGCTTCTTTAGCTTGTTCATGGTCACCCAAGCAATTTCTATTGCCGGAGTGTCACCATCAAAAGTCCGCAATGCCTATAGTATTGCTGCCATTACAAATTCAAAGTTAGTGCACCGATGCCAGAAAGTCTCGTCTAGAACAGTGGCTCACACCTGCGATGCCTTCACATGGGCACGGTGCCCGTTTTGCCTATCGGAAAGAGAAGATATGTAGGATATCCATGTTGGATCTATCACAACCATCTCCATTGCATTCTTCACTTCCAACAGACGATGTATCATTATGTAATTGCATGCAAACCTTGTTGTTGATGGCCACAACAGAGACAATTTTGGCAAAAATCGACGAAAAAGGGCCATGGGCACATGGTGGTTCCGGATATACAATGCAATCTGTTTCGCCTTCTGGACGAGGTCTGCAAATATGTCTTCCTTCCCCCAGTTCTCAAGGAGGAGGTGCAAAATATGTGCACAACATCCTTGAGTATATATGAGCGGGTACTCATCGTTGACCTTCTTCATTGCCCCCAACATGTTTGAAGCATTATCGGTGCAGACTTGGACCACATTCAATTGTCCAACCTTACGGATAAAACTTTTCAATTGGTCCCCTATATATGCCGTAGATTTCTTCATACATGTGGTGTCTATAGACCCCAAGAAGATATAACCCATTGGACATACGAGCATGATATTCATGAGAGGGCGACGGTAACATTGTCCCACCCGTCCGAGCATATTGTTGCCCCATACTTGGCAATATCTACGCCGGTCTTCTTGTCCACAAGGTCTTTCACTTTTTTTTTAGAGGCTCAATGTATGTCGTTCTCATGGCATTGTACGATGGCGGTGTATAATCGAAACCGCCTTTGCCGTTGCGACGGTGGCCTTGATGAAGACCGGATGTCTAACCACGTTGAATGCAAGGTTTGCTTCATAAAAAAATTGTTACCATAATTCGTCCAACTCTTTTCGTTTTTCTATTTGATAAGCCTCTGGAAAGCTCCGTTGTCGAACAGATCTTGGTGTTGATGATGCTGCTTGGCTTAGAGGATTTGTGGACTGTGTGTTCTCCTCATTTTGAGTTTCCAAGAAACTACCTTGTTGAATGGATTGGCTAGAACAAGGTTCAGTGGAACATGTTGTTGGTGCACTAGGAAGGCCAACGATCTCCGCCTCGGTCATCCTAGTAGGAATAATATTCCCGCATCTTTTAAAATGGGCCTTAACAGTTGCTGGGGCCTTAGTGCACGAAGTCTTCGTCCATTGTGGATACCCATAGTGTGACATGCACCTCCCACGTTTGTATGCGAACGTGTAATTGCACCAAACACATGTCACTTGATCCTTCTTGTTAAATGTGTACCATGGGGCCCACTCCTTCGTTTGAACCCTTTATTGAGACGACATCACAATAAAGTTGGCGCGCAATGTTGTGCCAAAGAGAATCCGCCAAAAGTAATAGAAAATTGTGTGTGCATAGAAAATGTTGACCCAAAGGTCACTCACAAACTTGTAGATTCAAGCAAGGAGCCAATAAGGAGTTCCAGGACACGAAGCCAAGGATGTGAGGTGAGTCAAGCACATCGCATATGGTTCTTATATAGTGCTGGAACAGGAGCATCTAGGGCCGGGCGCGCACAAGGGGGCCGGGCGTGCACGCTGTGGTCCGAACGCGCACGCTTCCAGCCGAAATTGTACGCTGTGGGCCGGGCGCGCACGCTGTGGGGCCGTGCGCGTACGCTCTCGGGCTAGGCGCGCACAATATTGCGGCGTGCGCACTAATTTGACGGTATATTGAAACATTGCAACACTTAACATTTTGATATATAAAACATCTCATAAAAATCCACTAAATATACATGATGCCACTCAATTTACAAGGTTTTATTAAATATACAAAATATCGCTCAATATTTAATGGCAGTTACAAAATTGTAGAAAGCTCTTGTTCCAAAACGTTTCAACATTGCTCTATGTACATTTCTAGCACTGTTGTAGTTCTAAACTCCCCTAAAGCCAGTAAAAAATGAAAGAAGATTGCCTTTCTCCCGAACTTGTGCCTTCAAGTCTTGAATTTCTTCAAGACATTTCGCTACTTCATTATCCTTCTCATCGAGCTCTTCTCCTTGATCCTCAATTACGTTCAAGCTTTCTTTTAGTCGCTTCACAACTCGAAGATAATCGTCACGACTCACCCAGTCACCCTCCGTAGCCTTTTTTTATTATCCACACCCTCCTCAGGTACCACATCCGTCTTCGTGGCATCTCCGTCTTGTTGTGAAACCGACGGTTTAGGATTCAAGGCTGATACGATGGACAATTCTTGTTGCCTACACACAGACTAATGACATCCAATATCTGAGTCGTCAGATGAAGAGGCGGACCACTCGATTTTTTGATTCAAAGGTTCAACTTCCATTGTTTTCCCGAGACCTTCTCCTGGAAACTTCCGCACAAACGGTATTGTTAATCCAATGACTGGCGCCATCTTGGAGTGTATTTGAATTTCCATTGTCCTCCAATCAACCGGTACGCCAAGTACCACCTCCGCGTAAACCATCCGTAAAATTGAAATATTTACCGAGTTGCGGCGCACTTTCGCGTCGTCATAAATGTGCTGGTACGCTTGGATGCATCTTTCCTTGAAGAACTCATTGGTGCAGTACCCCAAGTTGGCCCTGTTTGTACGTCGCATTAGAGAATACCGCGAGTATGGCTAGAGGTGCCCCAAATGACACCATCCAATGTATTTTGCACATTGTGCAAATGTCCATGGAATTGGAACTACCTCCGAACCAGAAAATGCCTTCATCTTCTCATCCATCAACACGTAAAGGCGCTTCTTCTGCTTTGAGCGTGCGTGACAAAAATCATGTTGTCGTTTTCCGTGGGGACTGCTAGTCGTAGATGGTTGTTCAGAATCCATGGTGACGAGGTGGAGGAATACGAAGCTGGCGAAATACAAAGGTGTCAATAGGCACCGTAAAAAACTTCCCAAAAGTGCTAAGCAAGCAGCCGCCACATGGCAGTTGCAGGCCAAAGCGCCTAGGAAGTGCGGTCCGTAACTTTGAAATTTAATATTCATAGTAAATTAGTGACCTATGGCGGGCGCATACGACCAAGAGGTGCGCGTACGCGAGGGGGCTCCGCGCGTACGCGAGAGGTGTGGGCGTGTACGCCGGAGGGCTGCGTGCGTAAGCGAGAGGGGTGTGCCTTGAACTTGTGCCTTGAACTTGACATACAATACTTATACTTACTTACTTACAACCAATGACCTTGAACTTATACTTTCTTATACAATACTTATACTTACTTACTTACAACCAATGACCTTGAACTTATACTTACTTATACAATACTTATACTTATACATACAATACTTAATTTTTATACTTACTTATACAATACTTCTACTTACTTAGGCACACAATACTTATAGTTACTTAATGATTTTTTGAGGAGAGTTAGTACCTTCAATTAGCATGGGAAATGATTTGTATGGCAAACCTATACTCATATTAAGATAAAATATGGATAATTTGTATGGTAGAATGCCATCTCTCATCATTTGGAAGGCCGTTGCAATTAGTTACATATATGTCAACCAAGAATAATAATGTTGCATTAATATTGGGGATTTTGTTACATCCGAAATCATTTATTATGCAAGAAGGTAACATGATTTTTATTGTTTAGTCTTATGATTTACATGTTTGAGACAAAAATTTAAGTTTTATTCTACAACACATGATATAAATTCCACTATAAAAAAATCTCGATGATACTATAGACTATTGTAGTCGGTTATCAATTATTTGACAAAAGTGAACTTAGTTTATTGACAAGAGTGCATGAAGTTGTACAATGATGGAAGATCATAACACATTCATCAAATATATAATTAAAACGTATACAAGACTGTATAGAACATTCACTTTATTACATTGTACAAATTCAAAAACATGCTGAACCATACAAACTTGATTAACGTCAGAGATAAACAATATTGTTTCAAACTAAAGCCATTTACAAATGAAGTGCAATTTACAAAATTCACAAGGTCTATGATTTCAAAATGTTACAAAATCGCCCGTTTATCATTCATGGCACTACTTCTATTGCTATCAAATTCTACCACTTTAAAGTAAACACCAACTTCGCGTATTCCTAAATTTGATTGTCCTTTTCCTGGAGTATAGCGCGAATTTTTTGAAGTTCTTCTTTGTTGCGGTTGGCTTCTTCTACCAGATTCTTGTTTTCCTGTAAACTCTACTGATATTTAGCAAGAAGTTGAAGATGAGCCTCTCGTCCAATTGGAACAACATCAGAAGACTCTAGGTTTTCATTGATGTTCTCATATGTAATTGCGTCCATCTCAGTTGGATCTTCTTCCTTGCCGAAATCTTCTCCAATTGTCGGTGTTTCTTGGAGGGCAGAATCTAGCCAACGGCATTTAATAAAGCCTTCAATCTCCTTGCGAATAGTTGAGTCACACCCAGTATCCGAGTCGTCACTGGAAGTGTCAGACCACACGACTTCCTCGCTTGGAACTTCAACCTCCTTGGCCTTTTTTCCTAGAGCTTCGCCCGGAAACTTGCGCTCTATTGGTAGTGACGCCGTGGATATTGGTGTCATCTTGGAGTTTGGTTGTATTTCCATCGTCCTCCAATCGACTACTACTCCGAGTATAATTTCAGCATACACCATACGTAAAATGGATAGATTCACCTCGTTCCGGTGAACCTTTGCCGTGTTGTAGATGTGCTGGTACGCTTGGATGCACCGTTCTTTGAATACTTCATTGGTGTAGTAATTTAAATTACCCTTGTCGAATTTCCGAAGTTGGGAATACCGCGAATGCGGCCACATTCGTCCCAAATGACACTAGGCAATGTACTTTGCACACTGTGTAAATGTCCACGGACTTGGTACATCTCCTCAGCCTTGAAATGCCTTCAGCTCACCATCGATGAATATG
>OZ020514.1:60847822-60988147 GCA_963971425.1 Bryoerythrophyllum caledonicum | reverse complement strand
CGCATGAACAGTGGCAGTGCGCGTGCGAATGGGGACCTGAGCGGAGCCGTGCGCTCTGAGGCCGGGCGCGGTCGAACATTGGCGAGGCGCATGCGCTGTGGGGCCGGGCGCGCGCGAACACGGACCATGGAAAGTTCTGATGTTGCAAATTGGATTGTCTTAAATGTTACAAACTAATTTCAATGTTTCAGAGGAGATGCAAGAAATGGGTCAATGCTTTAAAGATGTCTTTATATTTATATTGCACATGGAAATTTCGCAACATACAAAATGGTTACAAATGCTACGCTTTCATCTTGCATTCTATTTGCCTACACTCCACTTCATCACGCATCGGCTCGACTTGGTTCACTACTTCCTGATGCCCCATCATCCAGCAATTTACGAGCCGCTCGCATCCTCCGGTGAGGCCCATCAGCGTTTACCAGAGCACGTAACATTTCGGAGTTCTGAAGTGCTTTGAGAGTCTTCATAGTTGCCGGACTATATTCCTCAAGAAGGAAATCAATAGCTTCCTCCTTCCAAGTTTCCTTCCATTGCGATTCTTCCCATTGCAACGCATTGCGAAGGTCAAGATCAGTGGCCTCTCCAATTCTGACACCACACGTCCCTGGTGATTCTATAGTTTCCCTATCTGGACGTCGTCCAAATTGAAATAGCTTCCGCCAGCATCCCAGTATCCGCCCATGACTTGGTAGAAGAAGTTCGTTTACCAACATGGTCGCGGTGGTTCCCGATATGAGCTTCTTGGCCACTCGTACAATTTCTTCGTGGTCATTTTCCCAACCAAATTGCGTGCTTACACTGGACCTATGTAGTTGGTGGCACTGCGCACGCCAATTCGACACCAATTTCTCCCCACTTTTGAGCATAGGCATCCCCAGGCGCATTCTCCGGGTTCAGCTCCCAACTAGGTGGCATGTAGGCGGTGAGGCCAAACACTTCATACAAGCGCTTATGAAATGGTGCTCTACACTTTGCGCAAAACCTACGTGTCAAGATACCACCTAGCAGACACATCGGATGGTATAAACCACTGACATGTGCCAAGAGCAATGCACCTTCTAGCCCGAAAGGATTTAAACAAATTGGGAAAGCATCTTCATTTTGCATGAAGCTTGCTGGTGTTGGCCATAATTTGCGTGGTGCCACGTTTGCGCTTGGTTGAAGGGCATGAGAAGACATACCTCTGGGTGAAGCACACTAAGGTGGGTGCACTTTCGGACAACCTATTGTACCAAAAAAGTGGTAAAAGTCAACCCTTCTTTGGGATCCAATTTGCCTTGTGTACATGAGTATAAACATGAATATTTTTAGCATTCCTAAGCGTGGCAAGTGGTGTGACACGCGCGGCTTTAGGAGCCTCAAAAGTCGCGCGAATTGTAGTTTTTAGAGGCGTTTAAGAGGTTTATTTGTACCATATTTGTACCTTTGCGGGAGTGGAAGGTGGTTCAGTTTGCCACCTTTTACTCATATTACTTGAAAATCAGTTTGCTAACCACATGGAAACCCTTAAAACGACTGGATACTGAAAAAAACGAAGTTTGGATCATTTTTGAGTATATTTTGCCCAAAAATAATTTTAGCACTTTGACCGTAAAATCACAATAAGCGACTAAAAATTATCACAACTTTTAATGTGCATTTGAAGGCTTTAAACATGTTTCTTCCCATTATCTAAGTGTGAGATTTGTACTATCTTTTGTCAAACAACATGATAATCTGATACTTTTGTTGTTTTATTCCAGACAGTGATGTACTTTCTGAAAGTTAAAAAAGTACATATATTTTATGTGTTCCCAATGTTTTTGGAGTAAAGCACAATAGTTTATAATATTCATTAGTATTGCTAACATCATTGCCAAAAACATTAGTACTTTGCATTGGGAGCACTACTAATCCGGCCTTTGAAGTTTGGGACCCCCTGAAAAAACTGCTCGTGACGTATTAAGTGCTCCATCCTAACTTGCTTCCACCCCTCTCCGTGGTCCCACTCCAACTTTGCCTAGTCCATAGATTTACCATCTGGCAACAGAGGCAATTCAGTTGGAAACATCTCGTCGATGTGAGCCCAGACATGAGTCCAAAGTCACGGCGCGTATTATTCGTCAAATATTCGTTGTCAATCTTCAGGACCTCTATTGCCATTTGCCTCGCACGGTCAACATTCAAAATGCATGCCACCTTCCATTCATAGTACTGCTCGCTCACCGATCTAATCCTTTTTCGAAGGATGTCGTTTGCAGTGCGAAGCTGAACAAGTTTTGTGCTTGGATTAACTCGGGAAAATGACAGAATTCTCGGTGCCGATGGCATCTACGAATGGCTGCGCTACTACAGTCGGCGCAGTAGAAAAACCAACGGAGGACTAGCGAAGCAGTGACCTGGTGGTCTTGTCGGGGTCTCTAGCCAAGCAGCTAGTAATGTTCAATAACATTGTCGATCATTGTCTCGTCCACACTTCGAGCAACTCCGCCAATATTAGTCTGGGTGGCAACACGTTCTCGACGCAACTCTTCTATCTCTGGCTGCTTGCTTGGCGATATATCACCCTTTTCACTGGATTGCAGCTTAGGGTTTTCACATCTCTTCTTGGAGACGTTGAATCATCTCATCTTCAAGCTGATAGTGTCCAATAACTCCTGGTGAGCATGGACGGTCGTACTTCCGGGACCCTGAACCTAATGCCTGGTGTTGGAAGTGGAGACTACGCGACATCCATCATTGGCAATTTCATCCATAGCATGGATGGGTTCTTCATCTCCAACACCCTCAAGCCTCGCGGCGGGTTCATCACCGCCAACAAGATTTACGATTGGTAAATCTACCTAGCCACCTTCTTGAACCACTAGACGTTTGTTTGATGGAGCTTCACTCGTTGGCGCTTTTTCGTGACGCACGGCGCCACTTGAGAAGTCGATAAACGCCGACCTACACGTCCATCCGAGTCCGAAATCTGATGATGAATCTGACTCTATCGGAGCTACTTCTTCTGGGCCATCTGTTTCTTGTGGCCCTAGTGCTGCAAAATGAAACATAGGATGCTGCTCCCTAGGCACATCGGCATGCATCCACACCTTGGCATTTTTGCAGTTTACGCACAGTCCTTCCAATCCACTTGCTTATTGAGAACGACCTCCGCATATACCATGCGAGCGAGATAGATGGGACAATCATTGCGGGGCATGATTCGAGCTCGTATAAGTAATTGTGAACTTGGAGGGCACGAGCTCAAAACGCCTCATTGATGCAATACTTCAAATTCGCCTTGTTTGCCACGACCATTTAGTAAATGGCGATGTGGAGGAAACATCTTCGACAGATGGCACCATTCGATGTAATCCTTGCAAGTGACAGACAACCATGGCGATGGCGCATCTTGCTAACCCACGAATGCAATCTTCGCTGCATTATTGAACGTGTGCATCCGCTTCTTCTGGAGCTTCCTGTGCCTCGCCCTATCTCTGTCTTTCTCCCTCTTCCTCTACACGGTGGACATTCGTGGCTGTTGTTGGGCATCCGGCTCACTCTCACTCTCCATAGCCAAACACTGTAAAACAATCTACCAAAATGTTCGTAAACTACGCTAAGCTCTATCTAAAAAAAAACTAACGAAAACTACCACCTTGGATTCCAAAATAATCCAAGGTAGCGATGTTAATTAATTCAAACGGTGATCGATGCGGTGATGCAATACGTCATATGGATGTGTGCAAATCTGGAGCTCCAATCAAAGATCACGCAATCAACCACCTTAAAAAGATAGTTGAAGGCCACGATTTAAAATTGGAGCTTGTGAGATGGGCAGGGCGCGCGCGACCATTTATACTAGTGGGCCGGGCGCGCACGCGGCATGGAGAACGCCCGCATGCCGTATGGGGACCGGGCGCGTACGCTGGGTCTCGCGCGTACGATTCGGGGTCTCGGGCGTAGGGTTTGGGGTCTCGCGCGTAGGATCCACGGTCGGGCGCGTGGACAGTGGGGCCGGAGCGTGCGGGAAAGGCCTAGGCGCGTGCGGGAACACAGCGGGCGCAAACGGAAACGGACTCGGCGCGTGCAGGAACGGGCTAGTCGCATGCGGGAACGGGCTAGACGCGTGCGGGAAGGGGCTGGGCGCGAGCAGGAATGGCCGGGCGCATGCGGGAACATGCTCTATTCGTGTGGGAACAAACTCTATTCGTGCGGAAAGAGGCTGGGCGTGTGCGGGAACTGGCTGGGCGCGTTCGGTTGGAGGCCGGGCACGTAGGGAAACGGGCCGGGCGCGTTCTCTAGAGGGCCGGGCGCAAACGCTGGAGGGCCGGGCGCATGGCGTCTTGGTCAGGCGCATGCGGACGCGCATGCGAGGTCAGGGTTTTCCATTTCACTATAAATGGAACAAATTTTAGTATCAATCACATAGGCTCCTCTCAAGTGGCTCCTTGTCTTAGTACTATTCGTACTTTGCTAGGAACTAAGAGGCAGGCCACTACACATTGGGTCCGGGGGAGGTTTTTTTTTTTTTATAAAATTCTAGTTTGTGTAGGGTTGTGATTATTGCAATGCCCACTGATTGTAATACTGGAAAGCGGCCCGCATATGTTGATTTAGATGCTCCAGATGCATCTGAGCTTCCACCTACTAGCGTTTCAGAGTCGAGCGGAAATCCTTCCGATGCACCGAAGGCATTGTCGAAGAGGGCGAAGTAAAAAATGTTTACGCACGAGAAAGATGCCGGTTATCCACCAAAGGAGTATACCGCATTTCTTCGAGGTGTGGCAATACAATACTACCGTCGATGGTTTAAAACTGATGTGGTGCGATTCCGTCAAGTTTATTTGGAGAAGGAATAGCCAAGAATCATGTGCCTACAGGCCGACCTCTAGTCAAAATTCGAGCGCGCTCTGGAGAGTTCTGAATCGTTCAAGGATGCATATGGCATGTATCACTATGCCTCATTCATGGAGAGAGTAATCACTCAATGCACGAGTAATGCATCCCATGTATTCGATTGTCAGGTGAAAAAACCTCATCGGGCCAGCATCAACCACGAGACTTGGAATTCCGCAAGTTCCTCGAAGATGTGAAGACCACCATCGGCAGGTTTTCAAGCTCTCATACGAGAGGTATGCATTAGAATGAACAAGCGATGAAGTCAGCCATGGAGGCGCATATGTTGCACAGTGTGCAATTCCTTCCGGAAGATATTGGAGTTTATAACACCATATTCATTATATTGGGAGATTTTCACGATTTTGATCTAGTGCACATTCAGCTCGACTCGAGCTCAATGTGCACAGTGGATACATTTTAGAGCTCAAGAGCAACATACGTATTAAATTGGGAGGCTCACAATCTCCCAATATAATGAATATGGCATAATATGGACTTTCTGGATATGACACCGTTGGTGGATACGAAAAGGTTCGGAAGGTCCGCATCGTGGGTGTGCGAGCCATTTCGGCATACATGGAGTTTGCCGGGAAAATGCCAACGGCGTCTCATCCGAAGGAGAAATTTAGACAACGGTCTCACGAGGCCATGATATGTCATGTTGCACACCCAGGAGTTATAAAGTTTTGGGCAGTGAATACGAAGAATATTGAGGCGTACACATTGTGGTGGAATGGTGGTAGCTGGGCCCATTTTAAAACCGTCAATTCAAAGGCAAATCCGGCGGCTTTGAGCAACTCAATCCTTTCAGCTCCCTATATTTCGGCGGAGGATACAACACAAATCTTAGCCTTTTGGAAGAATAGAGTAAGACTTGTGTCGGCTTTGATGTGCACCATGGCCCAAGTCCACAAGGCAAATGTCATTCACAATGACATCGCTCCCACAAACGTGCTTCTCCACTTTCCTCCAGAGAAACCAGGGTCCGTCTTCATTCGCGTTTGTGATTGGAGAATTGCGAGCCGAGTATCACACGAAGAGCCATCAAAATATGGAGTTCGGATGGACACGGAGCTTGACAATCAACGCCGTAGACAACATTCGGTAGCTCTAGAGTTGTTTTACAAATTCGGCCCACAAGATTCGGAAATGACATTGGATGTGATGCAGCGGCGACACCAATACACCCAGCTCGCCGATTCGTACTCCGTTGGGTGGATGGCTAGAGCGATTTGGGAGAAAGAATCTGACTCAACATTCTTCAAATCAACCGTCAACTACACAGCTTTTCAAGTGAAGATCGAGAAATTCTTAGAGCGAGATCCCCTCAAACGTCCAACACTCTGCAAAGTGGTTGACGAGCTAATGGCCAAACCATTCAACTTTGAAGTTCCGGACTCTTGCTTCCGCTATGAGATATAGAAATTTTGACTTAGCGTATTGATTGTGAAGGTTTCAATTGTTGATCATTTTGCAATATGTAATAGCATTGTGATAAAACGGTGCTTTTTGCCCATCTCGTGATAAATAAAATATTAACATTATTCATATACATTGCAACATGAAGCTCATGCACATTAAGAAGTGAGAGAGCGCGCGCGACTCATGAATTCAATACCCGTACGTGCGCGACCCCAAAGGCCACGCGCCCACCCCAGCCCAGGGTTGTCATAACGGACGGGTTGAGGTGATCAGACCGGACAACCGGACGGGCGGTCCGGACGGCACGGACAGACAGTTCGAACGGATTGCCCAAAGTGCGCCCAGTAATTTTTTGCAAGTAAGAATTTTTTACTGTGATCGCCACGTCACATACGGACGTGTCACGCCACCGTGGCACTAGGGCAGGGACGTCTCCATGAGGGGCGGGGACGTCACCATGAGGGGCGGAGACGTCTCCGCCCCTGGGGCGGGGACGTCTACCCCCTGGGGCGGGGAGGTCTACCCCCTGGGGCGGGGACGTCTACCCCCTGGGGCGGGGACGTCCCCGCCCCTCATGTAGGCGTCCACGCCCCTGCATCATTGAGCGGATAGGTCTTAATGTCTGGAAGCAAAATCTGTTTACTACATTAAAAAGTTTCACGATAAAACAACAATTCCCTAATCTCATACTTCCAAACCAAGTAATATCTTGTAGTTATCTAAGAAATTTTTTTCTCTTCTAGCTTCTTCTATGAATTATCACAACTCTCTTGATTTCGCATACATAGATGTAGTTACTTTTCTTGTCCTTTAATTATTCAAACGGCCCGATTTGCGCACTCCTTCGATGGACGGGCCACCCATAACCGCATCTCGAAGGACGATATCATCATCATCTAATGCCTCATCGCAATCTGGACGGTTGTCATCACCAACTCCTTCACCGCTCTCATCTGAGAATTATCCATTGCTATTATCCGTAGTCCAAAAGCCCTCTATTTCAGAGTTGTCATTGCGAAGCTCTACGACTGTTTCACCATCGCAACGCGAGCGTCTGAATCTCCTTTGTCGATGTGCGTGAGGATCATCGCCGTCGGAATTTATGGTTGGGCTGCTGGTAGGACGAATTTCTTGATTCGGAACAACAAACGCCGGAGTTGTTGAAGAGCGTCTTGGAACATACGTGTCCAAAAACGGTTGTACAACCACGTTTGGATCTCGTGCGCCTATTCCAAGGAGGGGACGTCTACGATGCCTTGAGAAGGATGCTTCGCCGTTGTTTCTTCCTTCACGGCCTCTAGCCGCTCTACGGCCTCTAGACCCTCCACGAGCATTAGTTCTTGCACTCGATTGTATATATTGACCCATTGGATGAAGAGGCGTCATTGTAGCAGCCAAAGGGGGTCTGCCATTTCTGGTAGTAAAAGCGGAAGTGTTTAGACCCATCACCTCAACGCCTACACTTCGTTGAAAAGGTCCATACATGGCATTCGCCGTTCTAGGAGAAGAGGAATTCCGGGAAGGCGGCGTTGGTACATTCTGGTCATTGATAACCGTAGGCAACACCACAACCGGAGATGGTTGTGGCTCAAGGTCCTCTCTAAATGCAAAAGCATCATCGGGGTCTAAATATTCCGGGTCAAAACGCCGACGCTGATTAACGACCCTTTCATTTCTTCGAGTCGTCCCTACAATTGTTGTATTTACAACATTTGCGTTAGAGTCTCCTTGAACGACTCCAGTGCTATGAAATGATGCACCCATTCCAATAGGGCTCTCTTGGCCATACCGGTTTTCAACCGATGCTTGGTTGTTTCGAGTCGCAGTATTTACTGCGTTCTCTCCCGCTCCGTTGTTGTCGCCATCTCCATTTCCACCACCATAGTCTGATGGGGAATTGTCCTCGTCGCGATCATTCCCGACATTGCCCCCCCCCCCGTTTCAGGCTCTTCAAGGTTAGTCACATTTGGGATGTCGCTCTTTGAGGAAGTAGACAAAGGTTGCACTTCATGAATGCCCTCATTTTGATGAAAATGAGGCGAAGGACTGCGACGAGGACTTTGATTCCAAGGTCCCCAACGACCTTGAGCCAATTCTTCTTCCACATCGTCATCATCTCCGTAATAGTTTCTTAATTCCTTAAGATGATCGGCGCCTTCCGCCCAAAGATTAGGGTGTCCACGGTACTCCAGCGGAGTGCGGGGAGTTGCCATATTGTGCTCCTCCTCTTCCTCGGCTATCAACACATCAAATTCACGATAAGGTTCACCCACCGGGACCGGCCCTAGGGTTACAAGTCAGCTAGGGTTACTCACTTTTGGGCAAAAAAAATATACCCAAAAGTATATATTTTTTGGCCAAAAAAACTTTATTTTGCCCAATTTGATGGGAAAAAAAGGTATTTCTTCAAAAAAAATTATGTTTCAAAATGGATCTATGCATGATGTATCTGATTGGATAAGAAATCAAAGAAAAAATCAACATTGAGTCCTATTTTAGGAGCCTTGTAGAAATATCTCGTTTTTCAGCAATAAAAGTGAAAATAAGTTTCCGATCTAGAATTTTCAATTGTAATATATGAACACATTATGGCGTGAATGTGTCCCAAAACTTTTGGAGTGTTTAACTTCCTAGAACTCTCAAAATAAGTATATTTGGCAAATGTCATAAACTTGTGACAGGTATATACTGATGAAAGATATACCAATATTGGCCAATTCGTAAATCAAAACTCAACATTTTTGATGTTCCTAGACTTTAAATCAAGGCAATTATCACATTCCATCAATAGAATTCCAAGATCAATCCCACATTCACACTATGCAGCAAAAGAAGGTTCGTGACTCTTTCCAAAACCATTTGTGACACTATAAATATACCACCTTAGTGGACTTTCACCCCTAGGGCATCTGGGTCGGAATCCTCCGAGTGAATATTCGCATCGTACCATCGAACGGGATCGGCCCCCGGTCTTTGTTGAAGGCATCGGCTATTGGTATAAATATACACCAATGACGCAGCCTTTTCTGCCGCTAATCGATTTCGGCTCTTGTTGTGGACAAACGAGTACATACTCCAATTTCGTTCGCAAGAGCTAGCTGAACACGTAAGGGCTAGAATATGAACAACTATTTTAGACAATGAATTGTCTGCGATCCTGGCCCACCATTGGTGGAGTTGAAGCTTTGTCTGGCGGATGTCTGATGCCTCGGTAGGGCCATATGGTCATGTGCCCTCCTCGTACTGTGTTAACTCATATTGGACGTCCTCATATGAGACTTCCAATACCTCCATCATTTTGCGAACAACCCGATTCAATGCTCTTTGTGCGATTTCGTCAGCCCTAAGCGCCACATTATCCTTGAGGTACGGATTCAAAAGAGCCCCGGCGTAGTGAACATCGGTAAAAACCATTTGCCACCGGGCATCAAAAGATTGCTCAAGAGTGGATGCTATGTCAGCTCGTAGAGTAAAGGGTGACTCTCTCAAAGAGTACACGTGTTCTCGCAAATTATGCATCACGAGCCACGCACGACCCATGGCTGGTTCGCGGCCATCAAACACACGCAATGCCTTCAAAACATCCTCAGTCATGTGCACGTAATTCTGACATTGTTGCCAAAAGGCCACATCTTCGATGGTGAGCACCACATTACGCGCTGCGGTTGCTGCTTGCTCTCCATTTTGTTTGTTCCGTAGGGTTGCAAAGTAGTTTACAACACGGGGGTGGTCTTTCAACTGCTCCAACACTCCTTTGAGTCTCACCAATCGATCCAACATAAGGAAATTACAAGCAAAGCGGGTTTCAGTGGGCACTACAATATGCAGGTTTGGACTCAACTCACGAAGTGTCCCCATTGTCGAATGATGGTTTCTAATATATTTGCACAATTTCTTTGCCCTCTCTATTAAATCTTTAAATTCTTGGACCTTCGCCCAATCTTCCAACATGAGATCCAATGCATGTGCCATGCACCCCTGTTTGTGAATGTGCGGGTATGTGAGAATAATATCATCCATCGCTCCAAGCATGTTGGGAGCATTGTCTGTACAAATCTGTGTCACATTCTTGGAACCCACCTTCTCAATGTAAACTTTCACTTGGTTCGCTATGTACCGCATGGACTTCTTCTCACCATTGGTGTCTATGCTCCTCAAGAATACGTCACCAGTGGGGCACGACATCATTAAATTCATCAAGGGCCTCCGATGGACATCATCCCAACCATCCGTGCATATCGACACCCCATAATTCTTGATTGCAAAACCAATTTTGGCTTCAATCTCTTTCTCAATTTGCAACCTCTTAGGTTCAATCAATCTAGTCCTCAACTGGTGATATGTAGGAGGAGTGTACTCAATCTTTGCCACAGATGTCGCCCTCACTGCATCGATGAACGCTTGATTTTGCGCCACATTAAAAGGCACATTCGCTTGCTGGAAAAAAGTCGCCCACTTCTCATCAAGTTCCTTCCTCTTTGTAATGTTAAAAGCATCAAGCATCCGTTGTTGATGTAGTTGCCCAGATCTAGTGGAATTCGAGGCGGTAAGACCACCCGACACATGTTCGCGGTCGTTTCCTTCAGAGAGATTAGGCACTCCTTCCTGAAGCCCACTTGTTACCCCACCTGCCACATTATTTTGAGCGTCAGATTGGCTTGAAATGTCAATAGTTGGTGCCCTCGATGGACCACTTGGGCCTGAATCTCCGCCATACATGTCCCCGCCCGTCATTCATTGCGGAACAATGTTTCCACAATTGGCAAATCGACTTCGCACATAGGGAGGTAGGCTACGACAAATCGACCTCTCTGACTTGGCACCGTATCCAATGTGAGCGAACGCACGCTCACGTTTGTAGCTAAAAGTATAGTTACAGAAAACAAAACTCACTTTGCCTCCGTTGTCACCAAAATTGTACCAAGGTTCCCATTCTTTTGTTTGCTTCCTTTGACTTCCCATTGCATTCAAGGCTTATGCCAAATAATGTGCAAGTCTCGTCTAAGCCAAAATCCGGGGCTAGTTATAGTATAGAATCAGGTGAAAATGAGAGGTCTGATAGCACTGGTGCACTGCTTGAACCAATTTTTACATCACCTCAGTCGCACACCAGTGCCGCCTGCCACCCAAGTAGACTCGCAAGGAGCTCAAACAGAATTGAGGTCCAAGGGATAGAGGCCAACGTGACAAGCGTGAGGACAATCGGCCCTCCCCGAACCTTTTATACACGAGTCAAGAACGGGTGGGACCTGAAGTGCCAAGGGCGGGGACGTCTCCGCCCTGCCCTGTTGTGGGGAGACGTCCCCGCCCTGCCCTGTTGTGGGGAGACGTCCCCGCCCCTACCGGGTAAGGGCGGGGACGTCTCCGCCCCACCAGGGCAGGGCGGAGACGTCCCCGCCCTTACTTGGGCAGGGGCTGGAACGTCTCCCCAACCCAAGAGAAGGAGGCCTTTGGGGCATTTTGGGTGCTTAGGCACTCCTCCTCTCCATGAGGGTGGAGGTTTTAATATAGGGTACCTTATTTTTGGTTCCGACAAGATTGCGACGCACTTAAAATTAGAAGCAGGTTATGTCTACGAAGGAAGGCTTTCGGGAAAGTACTACTTTTGTCCTTTGACCGCATGCTCTCCAATAATGAACACCTTTATTAGCTCCCTAATAAACCAAGTAGTGGATAGCATGGGAGCTATGCAAGTCCCCATCCACAACGGGTAGTATAAGCCTCTAGTAGAATGTAATGTGCAAGTTCTCTAAATAAATAATTTAAACACAATTGCCCCACGAAAGATTCGGAATGTACCACATACCATGAAAGCAAAAAAATAAACCAAGTAGTGGATTGCATGGAAGCTATGCAAGTCCCCATCCATAACGGGTAGTATAAGCCTCTAGTAGAATGTAATGTGCAAGTTCTCTAAATAAATTGTACCATTACAAACAAAAAGGATATTTAAAACCATATAATGTTTAGAGCAAAAGTATTGTTCACAAAATTGATTTGCTACGTCCTAAACCTTTAAATACTCCTAGTCAATAGTAACGTTGGTGATGGGCTCGTTCGGTCCTCCTCAGCCTACCACGTGCTTGTGCCTTTTCGCTCGCGACTTGGACGTGGGTTCCGTCGGAGTCATCATCTGAACTTGACGTGTTAGTATCATAGCTAGGTGTGTCGTCCATCACAGTCATGAACTTGCCCAATCCACCTTCCGGATACTTGCGCCATCCCATTGGAATTATTCCATTTTCAGGGCGAGGAATTTTTACCTTCCCCGGCATCGACTTCAAAGTGGACCGATCCACTATCTTGCCCAATTTCACCTCCGCATGATCACCCCGCGCAATGAAGAGATTTACTTCGTTGCGTTTGACGAATGGGACGTCATACAACACCTGGTAAACTTCGATGCATCGGTTTTTAAACGCCTCGTCAATGCAATGTTTCAAGTTTGCCTTGTGGAAGCGCCGGTGATAGTTGTGTCGCGCCTCTGGGAATGCCTTGTCGATGTGGCACCACTCGATGTAGTTCGCGCAATCATCAAAACTCCATGGCTCCACTACGTCCTCCCAACCTCGAAAAGCCAACTTCTCGGGATTTCGAGGAACGTGCAACCGCTTCCGATGGGCGTTCCCCGCTCTTGCACGGGTCTTGTCACGCTCCTCCTTGGCCAACTGTCCGGATGAAGACATGGTGTGCACGTGTGAATGCAAAATTCTGGCGTGGATGGATGAATGAGACCTCGCACAACGCCCACATCCAGCTCAACAAAGAGATGGTGGATAGGAGTATGCGAGGTGGGGACAAATGAGGTCCCCCTCCATTAAAATAGTAATCCGGTGGGGGCGGAGGCGTCTCCGCCCTTGCCTCGGTAGGGGCGGAGACGTCCCCGCCCTTGCCTCGGTAGGGGAAGAGACCTCCCCGCCCCTGCCAGGGTATGGGGCGGAGACGTGCCCGGGTATGAGGAGACGTCTCCACCCCATACCCGGCAGGGGCGGGGACGTCTCCGCCCCACTTGGGCAGGGCGGGGACGTTTGCTTGTAAATTGGGGGGGGTTCGTCCCCACAAAACTTTCCAAGGAGGCGTTTGAGGCCACTCTTGCTTGGTCGAGGCACTCCTCATATCCATGAGGCGGGTGCACAATTAAATATGGGGTGATTTATTTTTGGTTCCGACAAGATCCTAATGCACTTAAAATAACATGCAGATTATGTCTCTCCCTAGTTCTAGGGAAGAAGGCGAAATGGAAAGTACAACTTTTGTACTTTGACGGCATGCTCTCTAATAAGGAACACCTTTATTAGCTCCCTATTAGTTTTGGAGCAAACATAAGAGTGTAGAAAATTATTTCCTTCCAAATAAAAAAAAAATTCCTTGTCTTTAGTGGAAAATAACGCTTCAACTCAAGTCAAAGATTTTCACATATTGCCAAAAATATAACGGGCAAGGTACCAAAAACAAAAACGTCTTACCACATAAAACTTAGAGATTTTAACTTTTTATACTTTTGATTTTTTCCACAACAATATGTGGTGTAGACCTTCATATTGACCATAAATATACATCAATCTAAAACATATCAAGTATCTAAAAACTAAAACGTTACTTGCCCATTTTTTAGCTTCCACTACTAGCATAGTTGACTTGAATAAGATACACCCTTTTTCTACCTCTAACAATTGGTGTATAAGGAACTAACATCATCCTAAACAACCATTAGTAATGGATTTAGGCCTTATCTAGTGCAAAAATTTGATACCAAGTAGTGAATAGCATGGGAGCTATGCAAGCCTTTCAATCCGTGTGGTTAAAATTTATGAAATTTTGTGGGGACATTAACAAAGAAGTATTTATTGTGATCCTACGGTTAGATGTAGAAATAAAAGGTTTTGTCTCCATTCTTAGGCATTATACTATAGCCTCGCAGTTTTGAAGTGTTTTTGGTGCAAAAATGCCTTGGTCCTTTAGGGATTAAAAATGTTTGGAGGTTTAAAACTTGGTCCACACCATTTTTTTTAATACAAACGCACAAATCCTTATGAGGCTTAAGTACATTCATAATCACACTGATTCACACCACTATTATCAAGTAGAATGTAGACAGTACTATTCATTTTTTTTTTAGTATCCATAATGTAATACGAAAATGGGAAAATACATTAAACGCTAAAAGATGAAGCATTGTAAGAAAATTCTCTCTTGGCACCGCAAAAACAAAAAATACACCTCGTCAATATTCATCGGGCTATTAGTAGTGCCACTCGCCCATGCCTCGTTGTCGTGTGCCCCTACGTGCATAGGGAGGTCTTCATCTGAGCCCAATACAAGTCTACGAGACGCCGATCGTGTTCTCCTCGCTGGTCCATCTTCATCCACACGGACCTTAGGATTTGGGATTGCATGAGCTCGTCGAGCGCTAGCCGTGTCCCTAGACTGTGCACATCGAGCAAGAAGTCCATTCCGTCATTTCGGAAAATTTCTTTCCACTCTGATTCCGATAATTGTCTTAGTTCTTGCGGGTCTGGTTGGTCAACGTCGTGAGAAATGCGATCCCCGTTGTCGTCTGTGATTCGAACTCCATCAACGGCCCACAACCATTGCCGTGGATGAGGTGCGAAACGAAATTGCTCCCCGTTCTCGTCCTAATGGCCATTAAAGCATTGGTAGAAGAAATTTTGTTTTCCTTGACCGTATTTGTCCTTTAACGGGATCAAATTCTTGCACACCCGGACAATCTGCTCCAGGTCCCTTTCCCAACCCCACTTGTTTGAGAGATGCATCTTATCTAAGGAGTGCATCTTCAGTTTCCAGCTCCACACCAAATCCTTTCCCCACATATGTGATTGATCATGAGCGTTCGTCACATTGAACTCCCAATGCGGGGGCATGTATGGAACTAACCCAAAAAGTTTGTACAATCCCTCGTGAAAAGGGGCCTTGCACAATGAGCACCACCGGCATACAACCATCAAGCTAATCAAACAAAATGGATGGTACAAGTGCTCACAAGTGCCTAGATGCATCCCACCTTCTGGACCAAAATGGGTTAAGACAAATTGAGCAAGTCGTACCGTCGAATACGAAGCTCGAAGGTTGTGGCCACAATAACATGGGTTTGCCCCGATGATCGAGGGTAGATGAAACCTCCTTTTTGAAATCCCATTTGTAACGGGACCAATCGATGGTTGTTTGCCCACCAGCGGTTTTCACCATCGCCATTTCATCCATCTTGAAAAGATCATCTACGAGGGCCCACGATGTCAAACCAAACACCCTCTCGTGGTTGTTTTCGGTATAGTTGTTGCCGATTTTTTGGAATTCCGCCACCAATTGTCGGGACCGATCGACCGTGAAGACGCATGCCAACTTCCATTGATAGTAATGTTCTACCAACACATCCAAGCGACTTTGTAGTCTTGAATTCTCTTCAAGCGCTTTAGCGAGCTCTTTGCCGCCGTCACCCGCCGCACCCTCTTCTTTGTTGACCATAGCTTTGTCTGCGTTGGTAGGGGCCTCATCAAACGACAAAGAATCGACTTGGGTTGACACGTGTACAAGCACTTCTTCCTCCCGTCGTGGATTCCGATCTTCTGTGGTCATTGTACTAGTTTGAAGGGCAAGTCGGAGCTCCTCCATATCACGTCGTTGCTGGTCAATAACAATGTTTTTATCATTGACTTCAACTCTCAACTTGCGAACCTCATCGCGCAATGACAATAGTTCTGTTGTCTTCCCTTCCAATTGGTTCAACAAGGTTTGGATAGTGTTGGCAAAAATAGCACCAGTAGAGGCTTCTAACGTTCGATCAACAACCGCGGGGGATTGTACCTGAGCCCCAACTTCATTCACGGTATTGTTAACGACTACGTTAACCGTTTGTTCCGCCCTCCTTCGTTTGGTGCGCGCTTATGTCCTTTGGCTCCTTGTGATTGGAACGTGGGATCCGTCAGAGTCTGTATCCGTGTTTGAGGGATCGGTCTCGTACGTGTCAACCGGTTCAGTCTTCGCCATCGATTTGCCCAATCCGCCTTCTGGATACCTCCGTGTCCCCATTGGAATCAATCCATTCCCCGGAGAAGGAACTCTTATGCTATCTCCCATGGCTTTCAAGGTGGACCAATCCACCCTCTTGCCCAACTTTACCTCCGCATGGACACCTCGCGCAAGGAAGAGATTTACTTCGTTGCGTTTGATATAAGGGATGTCGTACAAGACCTGGTATACTTCAATGCACCGATTTTGAACGCCTCGTCGGTGCACTTCCATAAATTTGCCTTGTGAAAGCGTCGGTGATAATTGTGTCGCTCCTCCGGGAAAGCCTTGTCGATATGACACCACTCGATGAAGTTTGCGCAATCCTCGAAACTCCATGGCTCCAGAACTTCTTCCCAACCTTTAAAAGCCAATTTAACAGGATTCCAAAGCACATGCAACCTCTTCCGCTGTTTGTTTCCCAATCAAAGTCGACTCTTGTCTCGTTCTTCTTTATTCATTTTTACCGGCGTGGCCATGGGTGGGGAAAATCTGAATAATATATGTGATGCGAATGGATGAAGTCCTCACACGACGCCCACAACCAACTCAATTAAGAGGTGGATGAAGAGGGAGTATGTGAGGCGGGGACAATTAGAGGTGTGCACGATAATATATAGCCGATAGACGAAGCACTAGTCTAGGGTCCCCGGGCAGGGGCGGGGACGTCTCCGCCCCCTACTGGGCAGGGGCGGAGACCTCATCGCCCCTACCCGGGCAGGGGCGGAGACGTCCCCGCCCTGCCCAGGTAGGGCGGGGACGTCTTCGCAAAAGGAACCCTACACCATATAAATAGGGGACATTTTGTCCTTATTCTCTGCCAAGTCCACTCCCTAGGCCTCACGTGTCAGTTCGCTTAGCGGCCTGAAAGTGAGTTTGGTGGGTGATCGGGCTTGGCCCATTTCTTATACCCAGACTCTTTGCGGTTTTTTTCAAACCATCAACTTGGAATTTCGACCAGGGTAGGGAGTTGACAATCACATATGGCGGGAGAAGGAAGTAGGTCGATGGAGAAGCGCCCAGTATTTATGGACTTGGATGATGTTGATGAGACGGTTCTTCCGTCCACCAACACGGAGTTGACTTCGGGATCATTGAATCCGTCGTCATCGAGCGGGAAGAGGCCGAAGAAGTCACCAAATCCGGATATGCCCCCGCACGAATACATGGTTGAATGTAGAGGGATTGCCGTCGAGTTTTACAAGCGTCGGTCGATAGGGGCGTTGACGAGGAGCTATTTGATACACAACGAAGAGGGATACCACAAGTTGACGGTTGACATGCGACACGAATTAATGTCAAACCTTGATAAATCTGAGAAATTTAATCATTTCTCAGATTATTGGTTGCATTCGGAGTGGTTGGACACACAAGTGACCGCACTGACCACCAATATCGTTGCGAACTGGTGTTACGTCACAGGGAAGAAGGAGGATGAGAGCACCTGGAACCTGGAGGAGCGCGCACTAGTGGCGAAGATGAGGATGATCCAGGGCTTCGTTCAACAGTACTCTTCTTCCCGTATGAAGAAACTAGCTCCTTGGACAGCGACTATTGAGGAACAAATCTTGGCTCACTGCGTTGGTGGAACTTTCAAGTGGCTTGAAAGTTGCGTTAAAGTGATTCCAATGCCAAGGCAGAGCGCGGTGGGTGGCTATGGGGCTGTACGGAAGGTGATGATAACCAAATTGGAAAACATTCCAAGTTGGATTTACTTCGCCGGAAAGACTCTGACCAACACCAACGAGAGGGAGAAGTGCCGAAACATCATCAACGAGGCTGGAGGGTGTCCGGTAGTGCATCCAGGGATCATTAGACTTGCGTACATCCACCCGAAAACTATGGAAGGGTACACGCTCTGGTGGAATGGGGGATCTCTGCCTTCTTTTTGGTCCAAGTTTGACTCGAAAGTGGACGAAGCATTGCCATTTGAACGGATTGAGATGCATCCGAATACCGGGTTGTCAATCCAAGAGCTTTAGTGGGTAAAAACTTACCGCCAAAATCGAGTGAACCTCGCGCTATCATTGCTTGTCATTGTGGGCAAATGCCACGACGCAAATTATATACACAATGACATCTCTCCATCGAATGTTTTGCTCCACTTTGATGAGTGGAAACCCGATACGGTGTACATCGGAATTTGCGATTGGGGGCTTTCTAGTCAGGTTGTGGAGAATGAGCCATCAAGGTATGGTTATCAATTCAAGGAGGAGCTTCAACAAGAGAGAGAGCGGCGACAGTTTGTGGCACCAGAACTATTCTATAATTTTAGGCCGCAGGACTCCACCAACTCGCTTGAAGTCATGCAACAGTCACACCTCTACTCCAAGGCAGCAGATGCATTTGCGGTGGGTTGGATTTGTGAAAAAATTTGGAAAGAAGATTGGGACACTTTGTATTTCACCAGCAAAAACACGGAGCAATATGTAAACTTGAAGCTAAATTTTATAACGTTGCAAAAACAACTGCTCGAAGAACGGTCTTCTGTACCAGATGTTTTAGACACATTAATGAAACCCCCCCACAACTGGACTATGCCTCTATGTTGTTACCGACAATAGTTTTTTGTTAATTAGCTGCATTAGTTTCGCATGTGGTGGTTAAATAGGCAATACGGCATCTTCGTAGAAGAATATGTTTAATTGGCAATTGCCATACATTATATTTTAATCAAAATTGGATACGTCTAAATCTTAAATTCTAAATCCGAGATTTGCATTTGTTCAAGCACAAATAACAATTGATACACTATTGATACACTAAATGTGCACAAGTGAAAGAAATAAATTTATTATTTCTACAAAAATTGATACATAGTGTAGTAAATGGCATTTAGTGTCCGGTTATGTCACTACACTAAGTGCCTCATTTGCAATTGGTGTATGGGTTCACATTTAGTGTAGACTACAGTAAACATAAATTTTAGTTTACCAACATAGTGTCAATAGTTAAACACTATTAACTAACTCATGAAGGGGCGGAGACGTCCCCGCCCCTGCACTAGTAGAGGCGGAGACGTCCCCCCCCCTTTATGGGCAGGGGCGGGGATGTCCCCGCCCCCACACGGGCAGGGGCGGGGACGTCTCCGCCCCACCTTCCTCTTGCCATTAGTCCCCGATCCTACTCAAACATGACCCTCTCCTACGTGGCAGCTATGTGGTGCCAACATGGCTGCCACGTCGCCTGTTTTTTACCTAGTGAGTAAGTCAACCCTCAGTTGACTTACTCGGACGGGCGAGAGCTCTACCGGACGGGCAAATCGGACGGACGAGCATACCGGACGTCCGCCCAGTATGACAACCCTGCCCCAGCCCCCTCTACGAACACGCCTAGCCCCTCTACAAACGCAATCGACCTTGGTCGGACGCGCCTGTCCCTCCAAGTATGCGCCCGGCCCTTTACCGCGCGCACCCTGCCCCTTGCGATATGCGCGCGGTCCTCCCTGCACGCGCCCGGCCCCTCACGGTACCCGCTCGGTCCACCCCTGTATACGCCCGGCCCAAAACGGTACGCGCCCGATCCTCCCCTGTATGCGCCCGGCCCCTTCAGTGCGCGCCCGGCCCATCTCCGCACGCGCCCGGCCCTTTCAGTATGCGCCCGGCCTATCTCCGTACACGCCCGCCCCCTTTACGCGCTCGTTCCCTTGTCTGCACGCGCGCGACCCTGTTGACGACGTGTCAGCCACGTAGTCGCCTTCGTGGCAGTGGATAGATTGTTTTACTTTGAGTCATGGTCAAACCAGGGTTGACCCTTATTGGACGGACAACAGCCCCTACCGGACGGACGGAGACTACCGAACGGACGGACGGCCGAACAACCCTGCAACAATTGTACGCATCGAGTCCAAGATCTCGCTCATCGTCAAATTAATAAGCACTTAAAGAAGCAACCAAGAGAGGATAGGCCAAGTGCAATGTCAGCCTCATCTTTAATCGCCTTCGGCAAATTTGTACCTTGGTACCAGGGTGCCTATTTTTCCCTCATTGAAATCTTGTCAAGTTTAAAATATTCTAACTAAAACAACTAATACAATTACAAGGGGGCCAAAAAATCCTAAACCTTGCAAAAAAACACCTTGGTTTTTCCATTGTATACAAAGCAAAAGATATATATTGTTGAAAATTACATTAAAAAATTTAAGGCACAAATAGGCACCTTGGTTCCCAAATGCCCTTTTTTTCTCCTAAAAATCTCATCAAGTTCCAAATATACTTTCCAAAATCACTATAATGATTGCAAATTGGCAAAAAACCATAAATCCTTCGAAGAACACTCCGTATTCACCATTGTATTTGAGGCAAAGAACTAAGTTTCAAAATTTACAAAAAAATTTAGAGCGCTATATAGGCACTTTAGACGGGGGTGCATTTTTCCCTTCAACAAAAAATTGTAAAGTTTAAAGAATGTTTCATCTCACAACGGGCAAGATTGTTAGTATATTCAGAAAACCACCTTGGTACAAAGACCTTGAATTTTCACATTTTAGTTCATGCATAAATTTCAATGTCTCATTTTACAAGAATTACCACCACCAAGTGTGATCTTTTGTACTAAAGTGCCTTTTATTCCTTCCCTAAATTCTTGTAGAGTTCATAGGATAATCCTTGTAATGAAGGATACTACGGTAGGAAGGCCGGAAAATCCAAAAACTCTATACTTAACAAATATTTCATCCAAAAACATTCATGCAGCTCAAGCCGAAATGGTTTTCTATAGTGTCAATGTGTCGACATCTTGTAGTCATGTTGTATCAATTTGTTATGGACCTTCCCATCACAATAGGATAGGATCAAGGTAAGGTCATATTTCCTTCTTGATAACTTAGTTACCTTGTTGTTGACATGGACAACACACATGAAATGACATTGTACATGTATATGGTGGCTTTTACCTTTATGAGTGGTTTGTTTACCTCGAGTGGTTTAATTTAATTGCTCGTAGTTGTGAATTGTATGTTTTAGGGAGAAAAGAAGCAAACAATGGCGCTTTGACTCAATTGTCTCCGCATTGACAACAAATGTGCAAGGTGTCCAACTAAGAACTCCTTTTGAGATCCTAAGTTCCCTGTAAGAAAATTTAAGTCATGTAAAACAACAAAGCATGTACAAGATGTCAAAGATTTGAAGAATGCCACGTGTTTTAGGAGTTTATCGTATTCAAGCAACACTTTTTGAAGTACTTTCATGAAAATTAAACTTGCACTATTTTGAATTGCAACTAGTGTCAGAACTAATTTTCTAGGTAGGTATTTTAGTGGTGTTGCTAGAGTAGTTGGAAAATTAGGATAAGCATCCACAATAGATTGTACTAATAGAGAAAGTGGGGGGCTTGAAAAGCCATCAATGTTAAGTGAGCATAGCACTGCAGAATAAAAAGAAAAGAAACCTGCCGATTTGGACCTACACATTTATAACAACCATACTTTCTTATGCTATGAGGAATTAGAAAATGTGAGGGAACTATGGACATCTACAGTTGCAATCCAATATTTTGGTTTCCAACATCTTAACCAATTGTAGCTCACTGAGTGGCACGGAAGGCATTGTGCTGCAAAGATAATCACAAATTGTCACATTCTTGACTCGACAGCAAAAAAGAGGTTCTTCAAAATGTTCCATCTTAAATTAGCCAAGGTGGAGAAAAAATGATATTTCCATGAAAATTTAAAAGTTGATGTTCGTGGAATATGTGTAGAAGAAAAAAAAAGATTGGTCAAGAATACAACTTGTAGATGGTTGTTCTCTCAATATTGAAAACCTTAGACCTGCATATTCAATGTGGAATCCAGTGCATACTCCAAGAAAGCTTGTTCTGTAATTGTTTCTAAAATAAACAACCATCGTATAAATTGCAAGAGAATCTATTCCCACCGCCGATGAATACAGTAGCAGAATACTATACAAATGACAATTCCATGGCACTTTTAATGCCTTTGGTGGTGGAATATGCTCCCCTGGATAAAGCATTCATACATCAATGTCACAATGACGTTATTCGTAAAGGGAACCGGTCTTTTGTCCTCCTTTTTTCATGTAAAAGAGAATCTAACCTGTATTTGAGTGTAGCCGCAAAGTAATCCTCAGGAAAAAATTCAGGATTTGAGGGTTTTGAGGAGGTGTTATTTATGGCACAAATGGCACAAATCTCCCAAAAACAAACAAGAACAATCATGAACGTCATGACATTGTGGCATGTATCCTACAATCCTAGAGTTGTGCATGACTTGAAGGGTCAGAGTTTGCTTAAAATAAAAGCCAGGCACAAACTCGAGTTTGGGAATTCTAGGGCTCAAAAACTAGTCTATCCAATGTTCTATTCAAGGTCTACAGTGAAACCGTGCCAGTGGACTCAGCAACCCTGACTTTTCCATTTTACAAATTAGAAACTGAGGATTTGGGGTACTTTGCGGATAACTCTAATGTGTAGAAATATATCACCAAAGCATTGATGGCTGAATATGGTTCATATCGATACCACAAGCATCAATTACACGTGCATCACTAATGAGGTCCACCATTGGAACATCCAGCAAGAAGAGGAGGAAAGAGAGCAAATGATGGAGAATAGTATAGCTTGTTTGAGATTAGAGTTGCTCGTTGTAAATTTGATATCGTAAATAGTTGAGGTAGTTTTAGAAGAGAAAATAAAAGGTAGAAAATAGAGAGAGATGAAACAAACTTAAAGTTGTCCCATATGTATTAGCAAAGCTTATTACCAATTGGTACTATAAATAAAGGCCTTCAAAAGAAGGCCATATCTCACTCCAAGCATTGTTTGTAATACCTTCTGTATTTCATTTTCTTATCCAATCATTTCTCTACTTCTTTTAAACCTCAATAGGTTATGGGCCTACTCATGTGAGTTGAGAGTGTAGAGTTTTCGTGCAAATTGGTTAGGACAAGATCTTGAGAGTCTTTGAGTATTGGAGGTGCACAAGATCCAATTTGGAGCATTGGAGGTGCACAAGAATTGACTCAAGGTTGTTGAAGCATTTGAGGTGCACAAGTATTGATTCAAGGCCGTTGAAAGAATTGGAGGTGATTGAAGACGACCCAAGAAGTTTCTAGGAGCATTGGAGGCGCACATTCAAAGATGTCGACTTTGGAAGTGTTCACATTTGCACTTTTGCACTTTAGGACTTTGTTCATATACATAACACACAATCCATATAGATAGCCCTCAAATTTGAGTGTTCAAGGTGCATAAGTGCACATTAGAGCCTTTAAAGGCCCATTTAAGTGATTGTAGAGCACTAGTGCACATTAGAAGTTAGAAGTTAGTGTTTGAGTGCAAATACGGCAACACATGATGGCGGAGCGCTAGAGTCATTGACAGTTCAAAGTTGAGAATTCGATCTTTGGAAGTTCAAGATAGAGATGGTGTTGACATCCATCGACCTTCGAGAGATTGTAGATGACTCTGATGAGCCCCCATGTTCTAAAGGTCAAAAGGACTATAGTCGGCGTGTAAAGATGGCCATGTCTATCATTGGCCTCAACTTGGTGGACAACCAACTTGCCCACATCAAGAGTTCCAAAGGACCTACGGAAGCATGGAAGACTTTGTGCAAGATCCACAAAATATGGAGCTTGTCCAACATTTTCTTCATTCGTCGCAAGTCCTTCACAATTAAGATGCAAGAGGGAGATGATTTATTGAATAATGTCAACGAAGTGAAGGCACTTGCAGATCAACTCATTTGCTGGGATGTCCCAGTGAGAGATGAAGATGTGGTCATGACCTTTCTTGAGAGTTTGTCCCCTTCATATAAACACTTGATCATTGCCTTAGAGACCTTGGCAATTAAGAAACTTACCATGGAGTTTGTGACGACGTGGTTGATGCACAAAGTATCCAAGCGCAAAAAGAAGGAGCCCAATGGCGACGATGCGACCTTGTTGTCAAAAAAAACAAGTGGAGCGGCTCTTCTTCAACACCTGGTGAGCCCAAGGTATATTATAATTGTGGCAAACTAGGCCACATTGCACAAAACTGCTTCAAGCCAAAGAAGTTGGTGGGGGACAACGCGAACCAAGCAAAGAAGAAGGAGAATGCCAATCATGCAAAGTACTTGTATAGGGTTGCTCTAAGAGGTTTGTAATCAAGGACGTTCTCCATGTGCCCAAGTTGCAAGTGAGATTGCTCTTGGTGAGCAAACTTGTGACAAGTGGAATGAAGGTGCAATTCAACGTGGACAGATGTATGTTGAGGGCACCAAACAAAGATGATCTTGTGTTAGCACCTCGTAAAGGAAATTTTAATCAAGCAACTATCATGAAAGTATTTGAGGCGGGTGCGGCTAACGTGACACAATCATCAACAAAGAACGGTGCGTTGGAGCTTTGGCATTGTTGTCTTAGTCATTTGAACGTAAACAGTGTGCATTTACTTGAAAGCATGATAAGTGGATGACTCTTGGTAAAGATGAATTATCAAATTCCTTTTGTGAAGGGTACGTGCAAGGCAAGCATCATAGGGCACCATTTCCGAAGGATGGAGCGACGCATGCAACAAAGCCTATGGAGATTGTACATTTGGAAGTGTGTGGCCCTATGAGGACCACTTCCATAGGTGGTGCAAGGTATTTTGTGACCTTCATTGATGACTTTTTAAGGAGAGTGTGGGTGTATTCTTGAAGACAAAGCGGGAATGCCTTGAGAAGTTCAAGGAGTTCAAGGCCCTTGCGGAGAAACAATCGAAGGACAAGATCAAGGTGTTGCGGTTGGACTACGATGGGGAGTTCATATCCAAAGGCTTTCAAAGTTTCTTGAAGAAGCATGGCATTGAGAGGTACAGGTCAACACCTTACACGCTAGAGCAAAATGGAGTCGCGGAACATGCCAATCGTACCATAGTAGAAATGGCGAGGAATATGGTCTATGCATGACGTCTTAAGCTTGAATTTTAGGCAGAAGCGGTGGCCAATGCAATCTACATCCGCAATCAATGTTCAACGAGGGCTCTTGTCACCATCACCCAAAGAAGCTTAGAGTAACCGCAAGCCATGCATTGCGTATATGCGTGTGATTGGATGAATTGCATATGCGATGGTGCCGAATACAGAGAAAGATAAGCTTAATGCCAAAGGCACAAAGTGTTTGTTTCATGGCTATTGTGAGGGCACTAAGGCATATTGGCTCATATGCATTGAGACGAAGAAGATCATTTAGAGTCGTGATGTTGTATTTGTTGAAGATACTACTAGTATAGGTGATGTTTTGGAGATGAGTCCAAGTGGGAGAAACGAGACTTCTACTTTGGTGGACAAATCTTTCAAACCACCACCCTTGAAAGATTGTGATGGTAATAGCAATAAAAGAAGAGAGATTGAATGCCAAAAAAGTCGGTGTAGCATCTTCATCAAAACCTTCACCAAGCCATGAGGACTTGGGAAACTTACAAGAGCCACGATATCCAAGAAGAGAGAGCGTTGCCCGCTTGGTGAATGGTAAAAGAGCCACATTTTGCCTCAACATGAGATATAGGGTGCCAGTATGGTGTCATTGGAGGATCCTTTAAACAATGTGTGTAAGGCTATGCAATCGAAAGATGCGAGCGAATGGGATTTGGCCATGCAAGAGGAGTACAACTCGCTCATGGCGAATGGCACATTGGAGTTGGCTACTCTTCTAAAGGATTGCAAGAGCGTTGAATGCAAGTGGGTGTCTTGTACAAAGAAAGATGCTTCATATCGAGTGGTGCGTCACAAGGTAGTATTAGCTACCAAGAGATACTCTCAACTTGCGGTAGTCAACTTTCTTGAGATGTATGTTCCTTTGTCAAGTTCACCACCATTCGGTTCATTCTTGCACTCGGGGCGGCCCTGGACGTGGAGATCCACCAAATGGATGTAAAGTCCGTATTCTTAAATGGTGAGTTGGAGGAGGACATTTACATGGACCAACCCTAAGGTTTTGAACAAGAAGACTTTGATCACCTTGTGTGCAAACTCAAGAAGTCATTACATGGACTCAAGCAATCACCAAGAGCATGGTACCAATGCATGGACCTTTTCTTCACCACATAAGGTTTTACAAGGAGTCAAGTGGACCATTCCTTGTACATCAAGCAAACGGATGAGTACTTAGTGATAGTACTCATCTTTGTAGATGACTTGATCATCTTGGTTAGCCTTTTGGCTAAGTTGACGTGGCTCAAAGGTAAGTTCAACACGGAGTTTGAGATGAGCGATCTTGGTGATCTTAAGTATTGTCTTGGTGTGAAATTTGTGAGAGACCGCAAGGCACGCACCATCTCCATGAGCCAAAAGAAGTACGTTGAGGAGGTGTTCAAGCGCTTCAACATGAAGGAATGCAAGCCCATTGGTACCCCTCTTGATGTGAATGTCAAATTGTTGAAGCTTTAGACTTCAAGGTGAGATTGAAGGCGTGCCATACAAGAGTGGAGTTGGATCATTGATGTATGCCATGGTAGGCACACGGCCTATCCTTGCATTCGCGATGAGCGTCGTGAGCTAATTCATGTCTAAGGCTTACCCAACACATTGGAGTGTTGTGAAGCGCATCATGTCGTACTTGCAAGGTACTATAGACCACAAATTGTGCCTTGGTGGTAAGAACATTGTTGTGAGGGGGTATTGCGATGCGGATTGGGCCGGAGATGCAAACGAGCATCATTCCACATCAAGGTATGTGTTCTTTGTCGGTGTTGGTGGCATCTTATGGAATTGCAAGAAGCAACCAACCATTGCCTTGTCCACAACGAAGGTGGAGTACATGGCAGCTAGCCAAAGTACAAAGGAGGTCACTTGGCTTTGCAAGCTTTTGTCGGATGTGGGGTTTGTTCAAGAAAGAGCAACAACCATCATGTGCGACAACCAAGGATGTATAGCTCTTGCAAAGAACCCCACATACCACTCACGCACAAAGCACATTGATGTGCAGCATCACTTCATTTGTAAGAAGTTGGAGATTGGCGAGATAAGCTTGAAGTATTGTCCAACTGAGAGCATGGTGGCGGATGTGTTGACGAAAGCACTTGCAAAAGAGCGGCATCAAAGGTTAGCAAAGGCAGTGGGATTGCGAGAAGGTAAGTACTTACAAAGTAGGAGTTTTAGAAATTAGAGTTGCTTGTTGTTACTATAATATCGTAAATACTTGAGGTAGATTTAGAAGTAATAGATAGACGACCTTTGTTTTGAGGGAGTGTTACCTACGAAACAATGCCTTTAGAAGTGATATTTGAAGGCCATAGTAGCCAAATTATCTTTAATGTCATTAGAACCCCATCAACCCTATTATTCTTGCTCTCTCTTGGTTAGAAAAATACAATGGAGTCGTAGACTGGAAGTTGCAAAAAATGACTTTCTCCTTCCCTATAGAACATCCAAACAATAACCTTGTTAGAAAACATGTTAACAAACGTGTTAGAAAACCACGAATGAAGAAACCCCTCTTCATTGGTGCAAGGGCGTTCGTAAGATCATCCAAGGAAGGCATATCATTTGTCATCTATGCGGCTCCAATTATTGAAGAGAAGACCTCCGCAGGAAGTACTTTGGAACAGTATAAGGATTTTCAAGATGTATTTTGAAGAAGAATGCCGACATTCTCCCGGAGCACCGTCCATATGATTGTGAAATTGATTTGGAAGAAGGAGCGCAACTATCCTTTGGCCGGATCTACAACCTATCGCAAATGGAGTTGGTGGAGTTATGGAAGTATATTGACGAGAATCTGGCCAAGAACTTCATTCCCTACTCCAAGTCACCAATTGAAGCGACTATTCTATTTGCGAAGAAGAAAGATGGCTACAAATGAGCATGGATTATTGAGGTCTCATCAAGGTGACAAAGAAGAATCAATTCCATTGCCCTTAATTTCCGGACTTTTGGAAGAACTCGAAAGTGCAAAGGTCTTCACAAAGATTGACATGTGCGGAGCTCATAACCTTGTACAAATAAAAAGGAGACGGATGAAAGACAACTTTTTGTACAAGATATGGCCATTTCAAGTACAATGTCATGCCTTTTGGCCTTACAAATGCCTCAACAGGTTTTCAGCACATGATGAATGACATTTTTTGGAAGCACCTAGACGACTTTGTTGTCATCTATTTAGATGATATTCTGATATTTTCCAAGAATGATGAAGATCATTAGAAGCATGTTCTTTTGTTTCTTGAAAAATTACGTGAGCAAAGGATCTACGCAAAGCCAGAGAAGTGTTTATTTCACCAAACCATGATGGAGTTTTTGAAATTCATTACAACTACAAAAGGCTTGAAGATAGACCCAAAGAAGGTGGAAGCTACAGTGTCTTGCGAAGTTCCGAAGACAGTTCGAGACGTACAGTGTTTTCTTGGCTTTGCTAACTTCTATCCCATTTTTACCAAGAATTATTCAATAGTCGCTACTCTACTCATGCAGTTCACATGCAAAGACAAGCTTGATTTAGGGCCGTCAGCAGAGAAGGCATTTAAAGATCTTGAGACGGATTTACAACCGCGCCAATCTCGGTGCACCCGGATTTTACAAAGACATTCTATTTAGAGACTGATGCCTCGGATTTTGGCTTGGAAGCTTTACTTTAGGAGATGTGGGAGGACGAGAAGCTTCATCCAAGTGCTTTTTATTCTTGTAAGTATTCTGCTGCCGAGATTAATTATGAGATCCATGATAAGGAACTTCTTGCTATGGAAGATTCTTTTTAAGAGTGGCGTCATTTCCTCGAAGGAGCTGCGCATCTAGTAATCGTGTATATAGATCACAAGAATTTGGAGAACTTTATGTCAGTTTGTGTTTTGAATTGGCGCCAAGCTCGATGGAAAATGTTGTATCTCGATTTGATTTTGTTATTATTTATCGACCGGGAAGCAACAAGGACTATCTGACGCTTCATCGAGGAGATCGCATCTTGCGCCCAAGGTTCTAGAAGCAACACTTGATCAACCCCGTGTAACTTTGTTGAAGCCAAAGCTATTTCACCTTTGCACCACTATTATGGTAGCACCAATTGATGTTGACTTTATCAATCAAGTACATGTTGCAACCAATGGAGATCTCCGGACCCTTGACATTAAGCGTCGCCTCGGTAAAGACAACAAATTTAAGGTAGACAAAGATCTATTATATTTTTAAGAACGTTTATTCATCCCAAAAGGTCCAACACAGCTTCGAGTTCTTCAATCCTGCCATGACTTCTCAACTGCGGGTGATTTTAGATACAACAAAACTTTGAAATTTCTTTTTGAAGATTTTTGGTGACCCAAAATGTGGAAGGATGTGAAGAATTTTGATGCCTCTTGTGACATTTGTTCAAGGTCCAAGAATCCTTGGCATCGCCGTTATAGTCTCTTACAACCATTGACTATCCCACACCAGCCATGGTCTTTAGTCCCTATGGACTTGATTACAGATTTGCCATCAACAAATTCATTTGACAGCATTTTTGTTGTGGTGGATCTGTTTACAAAGATGGCATATTTTGTCCTTTGCAAGAAATCTTTGTCAAGCGAAGACACGGCAAGACTATCTCTTGATGATGTGTATTGATATCATGGTCTACGAGACAATATCGTATTTGATTAGGAAACCGAATTTATATCAAAGTTTTGGAGATCTCTTTTCGCAATATTGAGAGTGGATATCAGTCTCTCTTCAGCTTTCCATTCTCAAACTCGCGGTCAAAGATGATGGATTAATCAAGTTCTTCAACAGTATTTAGGATGTAGTATCAACTATCAGCAAGACAACTCGACAACTTACTTGCCGCTAGCAGAGTTTGTTTACAACAATACTCTTCATGCTTCGATTCAACAAACGCCATTTTATTCCAATTGTGGTTATCATTCAAAGCTTGATCTCTTGAGTTCATCGGCAAATAGTAATCCTGCAGCGGATGACTTTACACGGCAACTATCGCAAATTCAAGATGTTCTGAAGCTTCAACTATAAGCTGCCCAAGAGTCTTACAAGACATCTACAGACAAATTATGCAACCAGGCACCTACTTTTCAAGTCGCAGATAAAGTAATCTTTAATTGATAGAATATCAAAACCAAGCGGATTTGTAACAAGCTGGACTATCAAAGATTGGGACCATTCGCCATCTAGAAGCAAATCAATCTAATGCCATTTTGTCGAGAGGTGCCAACTTCCATGAAGGTACATCTAGTCTTCTATGTCTCTATTTTAGAACCTTATCAAGAGTCTCATGCATAAAGAATTTATTGGTATACATAACACAAATTGTAGCACTAATTTATATTACTTAAATTATTAATCTTACAACACCATAAGAGTTTCTTGAGTAGCTTGTCTTAAGCTAGGACGAACACTTCACCTTCATGTGGGGGTATTCTACTAAAATGCGTAGCTACTTATTCTAAGAATTTATGAAGCATCATGTCTTTATAAAAGGTTTCTTCTCAATTCTCTACAACTCTTCCAATCCTCTCTTGAAACCTTTTTATATATTCAAAGGTCATGACCTTTTCCAAAGCTTTTTCTACTAATCCATAAACACTACTTCTAGTCCTTTCAAAATATTTAAACCTTTTTATTTATTTTAAATATTTCACTTTAGCTTTTACTATTTTTTAATTACTTTAATATATATTTTCAATCCTTTAGGCTATACAAATTGAAAAAAGCTAGTTTTGACATACTGGCTTCATAGCTCGCTAGTTTGCACATCCGTTTATTTGCTATAAATACCAGCACAATTTTATTCTTCACCTCTAATTTTTGAATGTTACTTTTAGTTCCTAGTAACCAAAAAACATGGAAGAGTACATCTAAAATGGCAAGAATGTCATTGAATAAAATTAATATTAAATTTCAAATACAAATTATAATATATGCTAACTTCTAACAATACCACTATTCAATATTCTAATTGTAGTACCACAACACCTATGAACATAGACTTCAAATATATAATTTGAACTCTACACTCCAAAACAAATTAAATAAGGTAGACCATAAACAAACACACTAAATTCTTTAAAGGGTGTGTTAGGATTGGCGCACTAATGAGTTTGTGTAGGTAGCTTTGATGTTAGAAACCACCTAGAAAGTTGTAGAGTTTCAAGAAGGCTTAAGACTTTACCCTTATTAGAGATAAGAATTAGGGTTGGAACAACTTGGCAGATAGGTCAAAGGTGGTGTCATAGACATCTCATATGGAACTTCGAGCCCAAATGACCTCCACATGTGATTAAAGGAGAGTCATCTTTTTCAAACTAAGCCTTTGATGTGATGAGGTGAGGCTATGTTTGCACACCATTAGGCGCATTGTGATCATGCCAGCATTCTTCAAGAGTGGCAAAGACTTGGCTTATAGCATTAAGGAAGCATGTTTTGTTTATTTTGTCTTTAAAAAAAGATCATGTCAAGGCAATGGATGAAATGGCAACATTATGATAGATCTTATCGGATTTGAGAACGTTGCTGAAAATTCTTTTCCAATACTAGGGCTCTTCGATAAGTGTCCGACTTGGCTCATAGAAGGCGCTTGCAACCTTGTCCACAAAGCGTTCGAACTACAGTAGTCATTTAGGTGCTTTATTTTATAGAAGACACCAAATTTTGAGCCTCCTAGTTGTGCCGTTGCCAATATTACCTCGAGCATTGCGCTACCAAATTGTTTCTTCTATGGCTTGGATTGTTGCGTTGTGACAACGTCGAGAGGTTGTGCACTACAACAAAGAAGATGATGTGTGAAAGTTCTTCGATGAGAGCGTAGAATGCCGAATAGATCAATCAGTTGGGACAACTGCAGATAAGGTGGCTAGCTAAAGGGGCGCATGTCGTGTCAGTTTGCATTGCTGATAAAAGGTATCGTAAATTATAAGCCTACCAATGATAAACCATATACAGATGCCTAAACGCAAATCGTGACTAAAACAAGCCATGGATAAACAACCATCCAATAATAAGCGTCCTTAAATTCCAAGATAATTTCTATGTTATCTCAATGGGATTAGTACCGCATAAACGCTTGAGAAAAGAAATAAGATTTTGTAACAAGAATGGCAAACCACCGACCATCATTTACAACAACATGCTACAACTCCTATCAACCCAAACTACAACAACATGCAAGATTTAAAGAGAACAAAGAAGCAAGGAGGCGGCCAAGGGTTAAAACCACCTCAAAAGAGCCCCATATTAACCCCTAAGGTACCAAGGCATTTTTTCTCCAAAAACACTCCAAAACTGCTACTATTCAAAAGTGGCAAGAATTTCTATATTCAAAGCAAACTTTTGAACTTTTAACCGTAGGATCTTGATTTAGACTTCTATATAAACATGTCATAATTTTTTGGATGTAATCCACCGCACACATATGAAGATTATAGTGTTTGAAATGCCAGAAAAAGTTTTTTTCTCCCTTACCTGGAAAGGTCAGCCCACTTTGACTTAGCATATATTGTAGATTTGACACTAAAGTGTGTTTGAATCTTATACCAATATGACTCACATGATGCTAGCTTATTGTGTGCAAAATTTGATGTCAAGTCGTGGGGTAGATCATGCTAAAATGCATACTTCAGTGAAAGGGGGTACAAAACCATGTCAATGACTACAAATGTGATATGAAATTTCTTGTTTTACAAAAGTTTATAAATTTGAGAATTCCAACGGCTCAAACATGCCATTTCATTTCTTACTTATTTGTAAGAAAAAAATCCTAAATATAGTAGAATCTCTAATTTACATGAATTTATTGAATTATTGATGCATTATGTGGGAGGGCAGCGCTTGAAATTGGGGATCCTTCATGATATAGAGGGCCACGTCATTCACCCACTCATCTAAAAGTCAAGGGACTTCGAATTAGAGTACATTCTTCAAATTTTTAAAATACAAAAAATGAAAAAAAGTTCCCTACGCGGGGTCCGCCGCGGCTGACTGTAGGTCAGCAGCAGGACCCGTTGTATGCCGCCTTGTCAGCCTAATTGAATTGGCCTAGCTTCTTTTCCTTCATTTTTTTTATTTTTTATTTTCCTCTGAAATGCGTCTTATTATTCGTAATAAACGATTTGTTATTTGTACAACTATTCACACGATTTATTACAAAAAAAATATTATTTATAAATTATACTAGTTTACTTGAATATTTTTGTAGTAAATTTTGTAATATCAATTTTGTAGTAATTATGATGACATGCTTTTAGTAATAAATTTTGTAATAAAAACTTCACAATTTTCCATATAATTTTTAGTTCCTCTTTTAATTCTCCTATGTGTAGTTGCATTTTGAACTTGAACTTCTTATCTCCTAAATTTGTATGAAGCATTTTTTACCTCTAAAAGACAATTTGTACTTTCCGAGGTACAAATCAAATTTTGACAAGTTTCCAGAAATCAATTTTCAAGATCCGTCTTTAAGATTTTTATGAAGAATAGGCATACACGTTATCTTTGCGGAATAATTTTATTTCTTTTTCTAGAAAAAATAAAGATTCAAACATGAAAAGTTGGACTCCAACCAATTGAGCAGGGTATGGTACAACTAAATTTTGCAATTTTTTGAAGAGATAATACTAAAGGAAATTTGACAACAAAACAAGATTAATCTAGGCAAAAAGAGGTTCCTAGCACCCCTAAAGTCTGGGCCCCCTAACGCCCCCAAATCTAGGTTTTTAGGTCATGACATTATATTAAATGAAGAAGAATTTTACAATGGTACATTAAGTTCTATATGACATATGATTGTACTTGATGGTTTTTTTCTTCCCTTCCTTCCTTGACTTGTAAAATGGCATATTTTACTTTATACATTACAAGCATTTTTTAGATTTATTTTCTACCTTTCTTAAGGTGATAGCAGGCCAAAAATCACAAGTATTCGAAAGGTTTACAATAAGGAAAAAGGTCTTGCAATTACTAGGGGTACAAAATGGGGTCATTTGCTTAGCAAAGTAAAATTTCTTTTTAATTTCACGGAAAAAAAAATTTGAACAAAAAATCCCAATGATAGATGATATAATCATGTCATCTTCTATTCGGAGGAACAAAAGTTTGGAAGACAATGGATTTTTTGACGCCAAATAAATTCTGAAAGAACCAAAGCATTTTTTAGGAATCTCTATTCTATTTGTTATAAGTTTCAATATGAATGTTTTGAGAATGTAATCGTAGGATCTTCTTCTTTCAAACTCATATTAGTTGATAAGGATTTTAATATGTGAATTCTGACAATATGAAAATGAATGTACCACCTTTTTTGTAGTACAAATTACTTATAACCACACATTTAAAAATGGCAAACAACAATGAACACACATATTGATAATAAAACACACAAATTGAAAATTATCCAATTTATTTATTTATTAAAAATATGTCTATTGTAAGCTCTTTATACAATATATCTACCAAACATATATTACATAATACATTGGGCATAAAGTAATTTAAATTATTTTGTATGTAGTATATATTACTTTGTGTATAGATATTGTGGATAGAGATAGAAAATTTCTTTGAAGATATAAAAAAGATAAAAAGCATGTAGAATTCAAAGTTTTTCCTTCATAAACATCTACTCTCCAATCTTTTGTAAAGCTTTGATTATAAAGCACGTATGAAAACTGAGTTTTTCTTTTAAATAATAGTTCAATGATTACGTAGTTTTTAGTAGCAGAAATTTTATATGCTTTGAGAATATAAATTTATAACATACTATGATGTAAATCTCTCATTACTACAGAATCATAAACTTTCACTTGTTTTTATAACATCCTCCCAAAACATATTTTCACTTTGCCAAACAAAGTAAACAACGGCATATATTTCCACTATACATTGCCTAAATTTTATGAATCTATGTCATTCCTTGTGTTAGATCATTGCAAGCCAAGAAATCACAAGTTATAGAGGTGTTTACGTTAACCCTCTGAAGCCCACAAGACCCAAAATGGGACTCTTTAGGTGTTCAATCTCAATTTGCATGACATCCATGAGGAATTAGGTTGTGAAACTTGAAGTTTAGATTGGCGCACACATCATGAAAACTCTATAAATACCAGATCATGATTTGGAGTGGTAGAACTCATGGAAAAGCCAGGAATACATCACAAAATACATCAGATACACTAAAATACAATGATTACCATGCCACATAGTATATTGTAGTTCATAGACATGCAAAATGGTTTTGGTCTTAAATTTGTCTATAAGAGATTCTTCATTGTTTTGTGCTTTTTGATCTCTCACATCACATACAAAAGTTTTGTTTTAATTCCATATGTTTGAAGCATTTTTTTATACAATCAAGTTAACAAAAGTAAAAAAATCATCAATAATCATGTATAAATGTTTTCTTGACATATGATATGTCAATGCAAAGCCATCAACCTAGTGCACATGTGAACCTCTTTCATTCAAAGTACAAAAACTCTTGCAAGAATCTATTGATGGATAAATTAGTATACCCTCCAAAGTCCACAATTTTCATTACCAATATACAGTATCTTTAAACACTGTATTCTATTCCATCAACCATTGGATGTTGTGCAAATTTCCCCAAAAATTCATGTCTTGTTTGAGTTCAATTTTGAAAGGTTGGATAGTAAAATTAGACATTGTATTTCCATCAAAGTTAGCTCAATTTAAAAACCGACACATAGCTCGGTTTTGGAGAAACATGAACTAGGTGCCAAAGGATTAAGACTTCCAATGACTAGGAATATGGAAAGTAGCCATTTACGTCAATAAATTTATTTTTCTTTATAAAAATATTTTTCTTTATAAAAATAATTGTCGAATCTAGAATCCATTTGGTAGAGACTAAATATTCTAACATACAAATGATTATTTAAAATAAAAAATCATCTTTTTCTTGATATAAATGATTGCTTATGTTAATGTATTGCTCGAGTTAATTTAATGTTCAATATATATAAAATAACATATAAATATAATTATAATGATACTAGTATATAGTCGTTAATTAATAGTATATATTGAGTTTAATATGTATATAAGGCATAAAATTGACTCTCATAAAAGACCAAGGTAATTTAGAGAAATTTGTATTCTTATGATGAAAACCTGCCATGATATAATGGAAGTGGTATCATACAATGAAAGCCTTAATAATTTAGTTTAACCCCTACATTTCCAAGAGTCCCCTTGAGGGACTCTAGAAGGTTTCGGATAGGTTCCTATGGTGTCATTTTATAATAGTTTTCTTTGAAATTTTTAACGTAGACGGACATTACTAAATGCTACGTGTGAGTCTAATTTTTTCCTAAATCCAACATCAAATGAAAAAGTTACAGGGTTTTGAAGTTCAAATGGGGAGAGTGGGCAAGTCGGGCAACTCCAAAAACTTTTGCTAGGACACTCTACTGAATGTAAGATTTTCAGTACCGGCTAATAATTTTATTTCCTTACATATTATCAAAAAAATCTCTTGTCTTCAGTGAGAAAAGGCATATAAATCCTAGTCAAACATTTTCACACATTATGGGACATTGTCGGGTAAGGTACCAAAAAAATTCTTTATTTCCACATAAAACTTTGAGATCATCATATTTTTTTACTTATTATTTTTTCTGTAGCATGATGTGGTGTGAACCTTCTTATTGACCACATAGATTCTCATTCTAAAACATACCAAGTTCACAAAAAAATATTTTGCAAGAATACTCCTTGCACAAATTTTTTGAATATGCTACATCTTTTTCCTACCTCTAAAAATTGGAGTGCAAGGAGCTAATATCATGCTTAACATGATGGTAATGAATTTTGACATTGTGTACTGCAAAAATTTGACACCACGTGAAGTCAAAGTCTGCTGATCGACTAAACGCAGGGAAGAAAATGGACCCTTTTGTCTTCTTCGAACACTATAATATTACAATCCTTGCGGTCAAACTTTATAAGATTTTTAATGTAAGTTAGTTAATAAGTCTTAATTGAGATCCTACCGTATAAACTAGATATAGGAGTTTTGGTTTTCTTCCTTACTCGTTGCATTGAAACAAACAGGTTTTAACTGTTTTTAGTGTGAAATTGTCAAAGAAATTTAGGGGTTAAGTGACATAGAATAACCTTAAAATTTGTTATCGTCCAAGTGAATGAAGGTCGAGTTTTATTTTTTTAAAGAATTCTAGGAAGTTGAATACTCATAAAAAATTCTTAGAAGTAGTCTCAACTATAGTACTATATATTATCAATTATGTATAGAAGATATAGAAAATAGACTTTTCTAGACATACCCATGATATTATTACTAGGAACCGTGTGCACAAGAGAGACACATCAAAATTGATTGAAATTCTAAAATAAGTATAAAGGTACATGTTATGATTGTAAAAGAAGATTTAGGAATCTTCCAATAACTAGAAAAAGTTTAAAGACATATAAAAGTATCAAAGTATAATTTACATGAATTGTAAAAATTCATGCACTATTGCATATTATGGCATAGATAGGTCAAATAAAAAAAAGTAATAAAATATGCATTTGCTATTAGATAAATAATATATATTTATGCAATTACAAAGTCATATTTATCCTAAAGGTACTGAGTCAAATATGACAATTAAGGTTCTCATGGAACCTTTGAAAACAACCATGCTTCAAGCACATGTATTGGTTGTTGCATGAAGAAAATCTACTAGAACATTAATAATCACGACGTCTATCCGCCTTCTTGCATACTATACATGCTTTCCTTTTTTTTTAATGCACCGGGAAACAAATACGTCTCTTACGTTGTGAAGTGCCCTCATTCCCATCTTCACTGTGCCAATTTTGTATAAGTGCTAAACACAACTCTGTCCGAAATTGCATATGCGTCATAGGTTTACGAGGTACAACATTTTTTTGCATTTATCCAAATAGATGATAAACAAATTTACCACAGTCTTATCCAATAAGAAAAAGAAAATACGATGCCACCACTTGTGGGTCCTATTTTGAGTAGAGTAAGATGCACATAACTGATATGCAATATCAACACTTCTCATATGGGTCGTATATTCCAAATGAACTGGAGATGTCACTATATCTTTGCGCGTCGCACCAATTCTATGAGGAACAGTGACGATGGGCATTATTGGTAGTCCTCTTGGCATTGTATGTGTTGAAAGCAATAAGACTGGTTTTTTTATCTTTCCACAAAACCCAAGAGATTTTCCGAGTTTTGTGCATTGCCCACTCATATTCCCCATGTTTTTTCACTCTATTGAAAGCCTTTATATTCTTGCATACATTAGGAATACCAATCCGATTTGATCGCATAGTTCCTGTGACATATATTCCTTTTGATAACAAATCTTTGAATAATCCAATGCTAGTAAAAAAACTATCCGTTACGATTACATGGCCTTTATTTGTAATATCGAATACCAAATCCAGAACCACTCTATGTGCAAGTCTTGGCTCTTCTTGTGTTGTACGTGGAACATCAACAATATTTTGATCCTTTCCACAATACACGGAAAAATTTCAAACATACTTTGATGTTGAGCATGCAAGACACCACACCTTAATACCCCATTTTTGTGGTTTTTGAGGCATATACTGTCGTAAGGGCAATAAGACCCTTTACAGCGTATCATCATCTCATCAATAGTTAGAAATTGCCCAAGGCTCCACACTCGTTTGCATTTGTCACGAACAATATCTACTAACCACCTCACTTGTCCCAATTTGTCATAACCTGGCAATGACTTTTCTCTAACATATGTAGCTGGATTTGTGATGTGTAAACAATGAAGCAACAATAAAAATCGTTTTTGGCTCATAAGTTTAGTAATATGCTCACACCGAAAAAAAAATCCCTCTTTTTGCCAATAACTCTTCATACTCGGTTGTCGCTTCATACCCATAATCAAACATATGCTTAGAAATGCTTTAAATTCCTCTTCCAATAAATCTTTCCAATTTGTACCACCCATAGGAATTTCCTTGCCATCTACTTCTTCACGAGCATATCGATTGGTTTCGTTCACTATATAGCGTAAAGTCACATGTGGCCAAAATAGATAGAATAATTGCATGAATGTGGGGAAATAGCGGAAATATGTACTTTGCAAAGAACCAATAAATTCTTGAGGCAAAGGATCATATGTAGAACAATTTTAGTTCCATGTGACATCGCGATACAAATATTTTATGTCATCTGCATCCGCAAGATCACGACCATCATCTTTCCTACCACTAGAATCAGTACCTTTATTTGATTCATCACGAACTCTCATATCAGTATGCCTCATTTCATCTGTAGCTTCATCCTCCATCCCTCCGACCCGGATATCCATGGGTAAGAAATGAATTGTTTCCTCACTTGGAAAAAACCCCCGTTCCTCATCCAAACTAGTCCCGACAACATTTGGATCATCAATAGATAGTGAAGAAGGGCGTATAGATGAAATAGATTGGGGTGTATGGAGAACCTCCGGAGGCCACCACACATCTTCTATAGTTCTTGTCTCTTCATGACCATATTCACCTTTGTCAAAATCATCTTCTTCAAATTCTTCACCACTAGACTCACTCCCTAGAAAGTCTTCAGTGTCAAAATACTCGTTGTCACATTCTCCGATGATAGTGTCTTCATTGTTTTCTACATTACTCTTAAAGTCTTCAGGAAACAGAGAAGGAGGAGTAGGTACCGATTGTCTTGAAACTGGAGATAGTGACATTGGAAGTGAATCTTTTTCAGTACCGCGGGAGCTACGCCGCTTTGATTTCTCTCCATGAGCAAGCTGGAAAAGACACATAAACCATTTGATTATTTGTATAATTTACAAATTCATACATAAATTATACATGCATGTATACAACAATAAATATGGCACTAACCTCTTTATCTTTTCCACGCATTGCAGGTTTTCGTGGCATGGCTATATTTTATAAAATTTGCACTTTAGTTGAGAGAAAGTAAGGATTTGACCACCCACCAATAGTAGCATCTAGAAAAATATTCTCAATGTCTAGAGCCACAAAAATATTGCATGTTAGTCCCAGTAAACATGAATAGGTTCACCAAAACACTTGAAATTTGTCTTTGTAAAAGAGATATTATGAGAGTAATCTAAATATCTTTTTAAAATTATTTTGAAAATAGGACCTTGAATTTTAGTACTACAAAATTGCACTCAAATTTTTTTTAAACTTTGACCGTGTGGATTGTAAGATACATGCATTTGAAGGGTGCAATATTAATTTTTCAACATTATGAAACTTCATGCATAGAGCAAAGGATACAAACCTACATTAGAACATACCAAGGAAAGAATTGAAATATTAACCACTAAATAATAATAAATTGTAAAAACCTTCAATTTTTTTGTGAAACTCAATTGTAGGTAGAAACTCAAAAAAAAACACAACGTTGTGTTTGACCTACAAAGTTCATTGAATATGTTGAAGACATCAATATGATTCTGGTTCTAAAAGAGCATGTGGGTTGAAATTTGATATGGGCACTAATTACATTTCCTTGGTATATACCCCTTTCTCAGTTAGAAATTAACAACATATTAGAGTTATCTGCAATTTTTCCTGGTTCACCTAGTCCTTCGCAAGCTTTATTGTTGATAAAAGAATATCTTCCAAAGCCGATTGCTATAATTAGATATTGAAAAAACTTGTCACAAAACACAATCGCGATACCATATACTTCTCAAAACTTGGCCATGAAGTATGCCGTCAAGGCTCATAATAAATGAAATGTCATGTATTCAAAGTTGTGTCTTTGCAATCCGGCTTTGAAGCAACTTGGATACCATATCCAAGTCTACAAAAGAAAAGAATAAAAGAAGCGTTTACAAGTTTGAGTCCATGTTCATATTCATTTATAGTCCCATTGAACTGAAAGACTTAAATCTCTTTGTCAAGAAATGTCTCATTCAGTGTGTATACGCTAATCCTTCATAAAATCATAAAAGTCAATGATTCTTGTTCTCCAAACAGCTGCTACAGCCCAGAAAAGAAATGACGTTCCATTAGGAATGTAGAGAACCAAAAGAATGTTAAGTTACAATGCATGATATAATTCCACTATACAACAACTACTGTCCGGCACAACCCAAATTCAACCAAGTGTGATGCATACTCTTGTGCCCATCCATCATCGTGTACACATTAGCTCAGAAAAAAGGTCCGGATGCACTGGACTTGGGACTCACTCAAAGAAGCTGAAGAATAATACGACACTTGATGATGACTCTATCCATGCATTTGTGATTGCATAGGCTTCGACAACTTCAGCCTCATAAAGGATAACTTACGGCTTATTGCGAAGCACCTACTCATCTGTACATGTTCATCCACACATGAATCATGATGAGTACACATATTATGTGGCTATCATTAAGTCTAGCCTCATATTAGGTATGCACACGAAACATAATATCAACCTTATATCAAGTATGCACACAAAACATTATATCGGACTCATATCATGTCAATGACTCAACATCACCATTACACAAAGCTCACGATGATATCTGTCAGCTAGGAAATCAAGTGAACTGAAGAAATGAGCGAGCAAGTAAAATCTAAACAATGATTTGAATGAGCTCAAGTAATTCAAATGAACGAGAGACCAAGAGTTGTGTCTCACCGATTATTGAACAAAGTTTTCTTCGAAGCTGTCAACGTCACTGCTTGGTTGATCCTTCTCCGAACTAGTTCTATTGACGCAAAGTATGCACAATGTGTATCACACAAGTTCTAATTCGTGTAAGTTCTCTATACGATTATGATCCCCACAGGTTCTCTACACAATCCGCACAGATAGGAAGAAAGAGAGGTCATGTCGTATTGAGAATCCTACCCGCCTTTTACCTCTTTGAGAAGCTTAAAAGAGGTCATAACTCACTTTAGGAATAACTCTAGTTAAGCAACGTCAAACCAAAAACCAACAGAAGAAAAATCTTCTAAATCCAGGAAAACACGAATGATTCAGATTTAAAAAATGTGCATCAGGCCTTCAGACAGCACCAGGCTACTCGGCCCATACAAGACCAGTCTTCGCCACTCGAGACTTTAGAATGCGGGACCCTATTTTTTGGAAGTGACCAACCCCTTCCATCCTTTCTGCCCCACGTGGTTGCCCCTACTTAACCGCCTTGCCACAAGTGGCTAGTACCCCTGCCCAAGGTGCTTGGCCTCCCCGATTTTTAAAAATTTGATATAATTTTTTTTAATGAGCCCAATTCAAAAATAAATTACTCCCGCGTAGCTCTACAAAGTGCCCACCTTCAATAAAATTCTTGAAGACATTCATTTCATAGGGACACTTTAGGAACTTGACCAAACTTTCAAAAAGCCCTTTTTGGACACTTGGTCCTTTAGGGGTTAACTCCGTTCTCACCTCTTACAATCCAAAAATACTAGTCTAGCCTCCAAATAGCCTATACACGGTCGTTTTGACTATACTAAGTCTACCATAGATTCTTAACAAGCTTTATAAAGCCTAACAAACATCCGCCGTCAACTACCGTAAGTGAACCTCTAGTCCGGCATAAATTAATTAGAAAAGCCCATGCCGAATTAAGTGGGAAATGTTTTTTTGAAAATGCCGAAATTGTAAAAATTGCATATTTGCAGATTTTGGCACATGTAGAGACATCAAAGGGGATTAAGGCTTGGAAAAGTCTTCATCCATGGCTATCATGCATAAGCCCTTGAGTTTGGAATTCCAAGGTCTTGAGTTCAATTCCCATGGGTGCCAAAACATGCCAAATATGGTAGTATTTGATTTCTTGCCGAAAATAACATTATTGTAATTTTCAATGCCGAATGTCATTTTTTCACTTTAATTAATTATTCGGCATTAAGGTGCCGAACTAGAGGTTCACCTACGGTAATGTGAGAGCTCTTGTGTCACTATACATTGCTAATAAAAGGTGTTGTAAATTATAAGTCTACCAAGAATAAACCATATTCAAATGCCTAAAAGCAAATTTTAAATAAAATAAAGCATAGATAAACAACCATCCAATGTCCCTCTAGCTGAATAAAGCGCCCTTGCAACTAAACCAACATTACAAATTTGAATCCATCAAAATCAAATAACATTCATTAAACTTATTATACAATCAACATGATGAAGTGGATATGCAATTAGCCTCATCCATAGCTAGGCTTGAATTTATCATCAGTGAAGGGAAAAGTTGGGTGCATTTGAGCCCCATCCTCAATCACTTTCAACTTTTAGTTGGACTGTACAAGATCTTTTTCTAAGATGCTATATCAAGAGTCATTGTTCAAACTCTAACATAGAATGTCACAAGTGTCTGCATCTTTAGTTAATAGGGAAGATCATGAGCAACTACTTGAAATAATAGCACAAATGGATTACTCTTTACAACGAGGACAAGTCCAACGTCTAGTAGGATTACCAACTAATGGTGACCGAAGGCATGCCATATGCCAACCTCGTTGACACAAATTGCATAGCAACATAGTTGCACCACACTTGCTTTCTCTACAAACAAAATATTTGTATTCAGGTGGAAATATTGCCAAGTTTGGATCCACAGTCCTTTTAATTAACGGATGACAAGGAACACAATTCTTTTTTTGTCTCCACACTCTCATCCATCCTTTTCCTATAAAGAATACTCCATTTGGCAAAATTGCCTTGATCCTTGAAATGGTCCTCTTCGCCCGAACATCTAAGGTTGTTGGTCCCTCACATTGTAGATAAATTTAATCTCCAACCTTAAATCGACAAAGTTAATGCTTGTAAGCCCCACTTCTAATACGCACATATCTCAGAGTATCTTTGTGTTGCGCTATTGCCAAGTTTTCCATAGACAATGGCATCTTGCTTTTTGGAAATACTCAACTCAATTCGGTAGCACCAAACTCTCACCAAACTCTGGGGTCATCGAAGTCTATTACAAAATCCAATTTCTTCCTTATTGCCAATGATAGTATTGGCTTTTTGCAACACAATAACTAGTAAAAGCTATCTATAGGACTCAAGAGAGGCTTATGGACAAAAACTATAGTCTATTGCTATCCATGGCAACTTCAAACCTCAATCTAGGTGATTGCTTCCCAACAAGCCATATTTGCGTAACGACTGCTTGATTGTTTGAACCACCCTCTTTGATAATTCATCAACCTCTAGATGATTTTTTATGTGATGTGGTGATCAAACAAAGCTATAGTGCAATACTCTTCAAATGCCCCATAAATTCTCTTCCTATGTCTGTCAACACTTCAGCTTGAGCTCCAAATCTAGCCAATATACGGTTTGGAAATGTCGTTGCTGCTTGCTCTGCGGAATTTTGTAGTACCGCTACCTATTCAATTGATTTGTTGAAGTGTTCTACGATCACAAGTACATACTTGGCACCTCGTAACGTGGTCGTCTTTGGTCTAGCAAAGTGAAGACTCCATCTATAAGCTAAATCCATGATTGATAATAGCCGTAATTGGAGAGTTAGAGTGTTGGAGCTTGATCACATTCAATTGCAAACTTCACACCTTCCTATATAGATTGTCTCCTCTTGTTGCATGCCCATCCACCAATACAAATCACATAACATTAAATATATCTGACGTACTCCAATATGGCCCAACTCACCATGAACTTTACGAATCAATTAAAGATGTTGGTCAGGCCTAAGACAACCTATAGTATTCCATCCGACCAGCTTTGATATATATGTCCACTCTTCCAATGAAACCTAGCCAAACAATGGCCTATCATTTCTCTTTCTTGTGATATGCTTTGTGAGGCACACGCAATGACATACTCGTTGCCATCATCATCTTTTTAAGTAAAGACAATACCAATTTCTAACATACTCCAATCTGTGTGGAGCTGGAAAGGTCGTCGAGCATCGGGCCATTACAACACTAATGCTGAACTAAGTGCTCCCTTTGAAGCCTGAAATGCATTATCTTGATTAGACTCCATATCCATTCTTGATTAGTTTAAGTCAATCGAGTCAAAGATTTGGCTAAGAGACTAAACCCACGAACAAATTGTCGATAATAGTTAGCTAGTCCCATTTAGGTCTAGGTATGATTTTAATAGGATTTCGAAGTATAGAAGTTAACTTCACATCTAAAGGGTTTGATTTTAGATATTGGCACCCCGATTGTTAAAAACAAGGATTTTCAAGAAGTGGGTTAGAATATGGTAAACAAAGTGCGGTGAAAACTCTATAGGGTTTAAAAAAACTGATGTTCTCTTTTTCTTTTCTAGATTAACTATCCTATGCACTGGTCGGGTTTGTTCACAATTAATTCAAAATGGACGGAGTCCAAATTTTTTTGGAAAATATAAAATATTTGTTGAAGGTCATACTCATACAATATCTAGGCAGTACTTATTTAATACCTAGGTGATACCCATGGTGTCCAAACCGCTGTGTTAAATTTTTTTTTTTGGTTTGTACAGGGTGTCCGAACGATGCGTACGATATACTAAATCAAGAAAGTTTTCTCTACCACAAAGGGGTTCTAGTATGTGTGTTGTTCATATTGAAGTTGTTGGTTTTGCTTTTGACCTGAGTGCACGGAAGGTTGCGGGAGCGATGGAGTGGTGGGGTCGGAGCTGGTGGGATTTCTCGGGGGCTGAATGGGGCGGTGACCTTCTCAATTGGGATAGAATCGGATTTGGGTCTTTCTAAAATTGGTTGGGGTTTCTTCCAATTTGAGAGGGTATTGGGTATACGGGTGGGATTTTTTTCTCGTTTCAAGGCGGGGGGAGAACGGAGCTTTTGATTACTCACGAAGCGTTAATAGAGGAGGGCAGGGGTGGAGGCAGAGGTGCAAGATGAGCGTGGATCTTCGATCGAGGGAGAGACAGGGGGCTGGAGCGCTGGGGCAGCCTCCAGAGATAGTGTTGAATGAGACTTTTAATCCGTTTCTGAATGATAGCCAATTTGGCAATGGATCAATTCCATTGTATGAGATTCTGAAGATGGTGATCTTGCTGCCGGTAATGGTGGTTCGGGTTTTAGCTTTTGTGGTTTCGCTTCTGTTAGGATATTTGCTCACCAAATTAGCGTTATTGAGAGCCAAGAATGTGTTGACAAGACCGTTTCCTCAATGGCGTCGTTGGTTGATGATACCAGTTCGGCTTTGTGCTCGAGTGAACCTGTTTGCGTGCGGATTTCATTACATTCATATTAAAGGAACGCCTGCTCCGCGTGAGGAGGCTCCTATTCTCGTGAGTAATCATGTGACATTCACGGATCCATTGTTCCTTTTCTTCAGGCATCTGCCAGTGATAGTTACTGCTTATGAGAACCTGGACCTGCCCATAGCTGGTGCTATCACGAAGACCATGCAGGCAATTGCTGTTGACCGACTTTCAAGAGAATCCCGGCACCATGCATCTGGTGTTATCAAGCGGAAAGCTATGTGCAATGACTGGAGTCATGTAATGATATTTCCTGAGGCCACGACCACAAATGGAAAGCTCCTTGTTTCTTTCAAAGCGGGGGCCTTTACGCCTGGTTACCCTGTCCAACCGATTATTTTTCGATATCCGCATGTGCACATGGACCCTTGCTGGGTTGCAGAGGGACCTGCTATCCACTGGCTTCTTTTTCGTCTCATGACCCAGTTCCACAATTTTATGTCGGTATGTTCTTTCTTCACGCTTATTAAAGGTTTTTAGTGCCGTATTCAACGAGTCGTCAGGACCATATCCTCTTTCATAGTAGGTGGCCACAGGATGATTGCTTCGAATATCATGTGTAAGTCTGCCAATGGCTCATGGGGCTCAGAAGCACAATTTCAGTACAAATTCAGGCTTGGTACATCAGTTGATATGAGTTGTTATATCGAATGAGATAACAGTATCTAAAGGGTTATGTGTGCAGGTTGAGTATCTCCCTGTTATCTATCCTACATTGGCAGAATTAAAGAATCCATTACAGTTTGGAGAACGGGTGCGCCTTACCATGGCCCGAGCAATGAATACTTCCGTGACTAATCATACCTTTGAGGATGCTGCTCTGGCGATGGAAGCTGTGAGGTTGAAGATTGATAGTTCATCTGCCATGCTAGAGTTTGGGGAATTCAAGAAGATTGCTCCATTCACTGTGAAGGAAGCTAAGCGATGTTTGGCCAAGTTTGTGACCATGGACTGTTCTAGAAGGTTGGTGATTGTACTGTATACATGTTAACTTGTATATTTGCGGTCCGATGTCCTATGATTGACACTCCAGCAGTTGATTTAATTTTCAATTGCAAGATCGTCGGTAATCTTCTTGACTTGCTCGATCTGACAGGACGTTCTGAAATTGTTCCAGGGGCGCTATCTTCTACAAGGAATATATTAAAGCAGTGCATTTGCCTGATTGTCTCCTTCTACAGCAGGTGTTCCGGTACTTTGACCGCGTAAACAGTGGCCACATCAATTTTCGTCAGGTGTTTGATCGTTTCTGGATGTTCATCTTTATATGGACACGCTTCTCTAGACAGCAAAGATGTTTGACGAGTTGAAAGAGTGGTATTTGTTGTTGGTGGTTCTACTATTGAATCATAAGCCCTTTTCAGCAGAATATATTTTGGACTCAAAATAGCAGTTCTGGAAATGCTCATAGAATGGTATAAGGAGTGGCCACCGATCTTGGTAAATATGGTATTGTTGCTTTTTATTAACAAATCATCGCTGACACGGTATGTATATTTGGTGTGTATGAGTAGCATGCCGCAGGAGTTGCTTTCATAAGCAAGCACTCAAGATATAAAGAAGCTGTCGAAGCGGCCTTTGATTTTTGTGGTGGAGTGGTTTTACCAGATGAATCCACGTTGCTGAGGAGCATGCGTGCACTCATTCCATCAGTTTCAAAGCATCAGGTCAGATTGTATATTGAGTAGTTCAAACCCGGTGATTCAGCAAGCTCGCATGTAATTATGTGTAGTCCTCTGTACGTTCTGGTGTCTTTGATGGTAATTTCAGTTTTTTGTGGCAGGTTCACTTTTTGTTTGACAAACTTGACCTGAAGAAGGATGGAATACTTCGGCGGGCTGACTTTGCTACCTATTGCGACGACAACCCTGATTTCCTACTGCTGTTCCTGATCGGTAAGCCAAGTCTGCTTGGTTGATCGATCACAATATGGTGAGTGACGCAACATCTGCTGCGTGCAATGGTGGGCATTAGATCTGCTTAATTGTAGTAGATCAGGTCATTTCTTGTTTTAGTATGTAGTGACAGTCGATCAAATACGGAACGGAAATATTACATCACGGCTTTGCTTTTCAAGCCACTCAGGGTCATATTTTCGGCCTTGGTGATTATAAAGCAAGTATTATTTTGTAGATTTGAGAAGCTAAGATGATTCTTAGGTGCAACTTTTACTGTATAATACATCCGTATTGAAGTACAGTGTTTTTTTGTCACCTTTGAATTGGAGTGTGCTTAGTTACGAAATCTTCATTCAAGTGCCGAAATATTATCAGTGAATAAGTATTACCAGAACGAGTTAGGAAATATTATTAGTGAGTTAGTATTACTAGAACAAATTAGGTGAGGTTGTTTAGATTGATTCTGGTGACTTCAAAGAATTCAAAGACGAGAAAATTTTCAAAGACGAGAATTTTTTTAATAGGGGACTTCGAAGAATTTCAAAGAAGAGAAAATTTTCCTACCGGCTAGATGAATTTCAAAGAAGAGAAAAATTTCCTACCGGCTGTAGCCTTTACTAGTTAAGACCAAAAGTCCGGAGGTGGGTCTTTGCAAATCTTGTGCATCTGTTATGATCGGGGGTCTCAAAGCCGTGGCATAAGGCCACGTTAGGCTTGGGGAGTGAGGAGGTAGAGGCATGTCAGCCTGGGAAGAAGACGGGAATGGGGCCGAATAAGGAACAACAGTGACACCGTGACCGTACAAATGGCGGAGGTTGGGAGGCGCGCATGTGGCGATACCTTGGCTGCCCCGGGTACCGACGTCCCAATCCGCTAGGCACCGATTCACCACATCGTCGCGCGCCATCACGCACCCTAGGGTTTCGACAATGGAATACTGTACGTTCAGATTGTTGCTTACGATGCACTCCGAGATTGAAGGTGCCGAGGCTCCACAGCGGAATGGCGGAGATGAGGGAGACCGCCGCGGTTTTCGATGGAGCGAGGGAGTTGATGGACCGAAAGAGAGATTTCAATTAGAACATCAACCTGCCTTCCGCCAATGCGGAGGAAGACGATTTTGATACCTGCAACGTTCAGTTCTTCCGCTCCATCGACGCAGGTTTGTCAACAAATCCTGATCAAACTTGAACTCTTTGTTATCCTCTCTCACCTTATCAATAAACTTTTGTGATCTCCTAGGTACACCGAGATGCCAGCAGATAGAATCCAAGGGCTACGGTTTTGGTTGCCGAGATGGCGCAAGAGCAAGGTACAACGTGGGGAGAGTGGTTGGAGAATTAGGGTTCACTAGGCTGGCTCTTTGCTCTAATTGCGACACACAAATGAAAAGTTTCGGTTACTTCCGCATCTTTGGAGTCGAGGTTATGCTGGCAAGAGATTTCTTCATGGTCTCGGATGCCGTGTTGGAGTCCACAACTGCAGTGCTCTGTTGCGAGGTAAGAATTCAGACACAGATATCTCCAAGCAAGTAACACAACACAGTGTTGAAGGTGACCGGCAGATTGTTGCAAAGCCAGTACCTTCACTGCCCTTCACTGTAGCTCGTTGCCTTAAAAGCACATGGTGTTCGATGTCGGTTTATTTGCACTTTGAAACTAAGGTGCAAAATTTGATGAGATTTTGAGGTCAAACTTAGTGTGTTTTTGGAGAATTGCCTTGGTGTGTCCACTTCAAATAACTTTGGCATTGCCGGTACCAGCTGGCAACACATATTTAATGCTATATTTTAGTAAATCTGGACTTTTAAAAGTTTAGATTGGTCAAAATCTAGATTTAATCAAACTCCAACCGCAAAATATGGCATAGAGGTGCTTTGGAAGATCCCTTGATGTAATAAAAAATGGTGAATAAATATTGATAGTAAAGAGATTACAGAAAGAAATACTTCATAAAATTATTGAATTCGATGGTGTAGGATGTGACCTTGCATTAATAAATAAGAGGATCCACCTATGGGACTAAATCTGCATACTAAGAGAAGTAGTGGATGATTGATAGCACAAGTTAGGAGTGATCAAAGCACCCGAGACCAAATTTGTGGCAAATAGAATGATAATAAAGGGTGGGTGGATCCTCCCAATGCAACAATATAATGAAATACAAAACGATTAATGATATTCAAGAGGGAAAAGACAAATAACATGGATGTATTAAGAATGAGGAATAATGTATATATTGCACCATAGGTAAGAAGGTAAGAAGGTAACGTAGCCTACAAGCGGTTCCAGTAGAAACATAAGTATGTGAGCAAGGCTGATACATTGTAGACAATTCATTGTTAGGCCAAATGGTATGTATTTAAATTACCAAATATGTGAATTCTGACATAGTTGGTCTAGAAGAACAAGGATTGAAAGATCCTACGATCATCTACAAGAACAGGATCTTTCAATCCTCAATCCCGCTAGAAAACTAATATGCAATAATAGTTCGCCGCGTTTATGCAAATCCATAGATAGGCAGTTAAGAGGTAATAGTCAACGGATCCGCCAATCTCGTTGTTTGAATTTCTATATGATCAAAGGTCCGCTGCGCTTGCAGCTTCAAGGTTGGTCATTACTGCAATCTGGTCCCTTAGTGGAATTGTCCGAGTCTAAGGGTTTGTTGTACTTGACCAAGAGGCAAATACGACGGCGTTAACTTAAAACAAGCATTGAAAGTTGTTTTTTAAGAACCCATGTCAATATCCAACAACCCTTATACTTCTTATTGTGGTTTATTGTACGTATTTATTAGCTCTCAGAATTGGATAATGAACTTTTCATAGTACTCATGTTCAACTTCTCTTTTGGCTACTAAAACGCTCTCTCTAACGAGATATGATATATTTGGGGCTTAAAGAACGGACTAGAATCCATGATCTTGATATGACATCTTGCCATGGGTTGAAGACGTCCTTCGATTTCTCCTCTTGTGGGCTGCAGTAAAGTTTAGGTTTGTCGTCGTCAAGTGTCACATTGTCTCTAGTAATGAGGTTAAAGAGAGCTGGAAATGATGCAGTCCAATCATGAATTGGCTAGAACCCTTCTACCAAGGCCAAAGGAGTGAGAGGCTAAGGTTTGTCGAGTTCCTCAAGTATTGTAGCCAAATAAGTGATGTAAGGTTGAAAATGCTTTTTAAAGCCATCGTTTCCAAATTCTATATAACCTCATATTCTAGACTTAATAAACAACCTCTTATCAAACACTTTGGAAGCCTTTTTCCTTACCTTGTCTTGGTTGCCGGTTGAAGAAAGAATCTCTTCTCCCTACAATTGCCTGAGAGGTACAAGGTTTGGAAGACTGAGGTATCATGGATTTCCCGTCGCCATACTCCTTCCAAAGACGAATAGCAGGCTTGTTTCTAGAAAGCTGGTGCCTATCAACGGCTAGCTCCTTATTGCGCATGACGGGCCAATCTTCTTCAACTACATAGATTTTGAAGAGGTGCATTTCTCCTAGGCCAACAAATCTGTCAGCACCATCTCATATATAGCCATGGACAAAAGATTTGAACTCTACAACCTCCCGAACAAACTCAGGCATAAAACTCATCTCCTACGATTCTATGAAGGTCATCATCAAATCAACGACTACATAAGTAATCTAATTCATTAAGGTCTTAGAAAAGTGGCTGAACTAAGCGTCAATGACCTCATGCGTGTGCCCCACCAATAGGAAACCAACTTGGATTTTCTTTAACACCCTTCGATAAGTTTACATCAATAAGAACGCCATGAAAAACTGGTTCTTAAGGTCCTAGATAAAGTTGACGAGTTGCAAATACAAATTGCTAGGATGAGAGACGGCTGCAGTTGCGTGAATCAGTACCACCGGGGGTAAGTAGTCTATACATCTAGACTTCTCTTTGAGCATAGCCTCAATGAACGAGTTTGGCACTAAGTTATTCAAATGGGACGTCCGAACAAGACGACACGTGACATTTGCAAGTTAGAGGAAATTTTTTAAATTTTTTTACCTCTTTCACGACCGGTCCCTACTGTGTCCAATTGCTACCCAACAATGCGCGGTCGTCCGACGACCTGCCAAGTCCCCCAATGACCAGGCAACCACTAGGTTGGTCGTCTAGCGACCGGGCGTCCACTGGGCCGGTCTCCAAGCGACCGGGTAGCAACGGAGGGTAAATTGACGACCGCCAATTTACACGGATCAAAATGGATAGGGCGTCTGGACAGACGAGATGTCCGGGACTTCCGGAGGCTTGGATTTTGGACGTATGTGACATCCTAGGTTCGGCGGCTTGTAAGGAAAAAGTCTACATGTGATACGAATGGGTGGTTCTTTTAGACGCCGAAGCAATCTCGCAATAGATGAGATAATGTAATTTGAGTCTCATGGCTACAAGTAAGTGGATTAGTGAGAGCAAGCACCATCTCCATATCCATGCGTGGTCATATTGGTGACGTTCATTGGGAGGTGACCAAGAGGTGAAGTGAGTTTGGTGGAAACTCGCATATGAAGGATAGCGGTCTTTGCTGAATACATTATTTTATGGATGATGCAAAGAATATTTTCTTTTTTGCACTTAGACTCTCCTCTACAGATATGCTAGACACGCTCATACAAAGCTTAGAGGTTTTGGTGTTGATGCTGTTGTTTGACAAATTACACATATTCGGTAGAGCCCTTCACCAATCTGTCAATGAATTGTGTTACAGATGGTGCACTTTGCAAATAAACTCCTAAGTGGTTTATCTACAACATTGTTGACATTGAACTTTTTATTTCTACCAACAACAAATTGCAAAATTTTAGGCAACCTATACTATAGACTTGTCTGCAAACAGAGACAAGCAGGGATAGGTTTGGATAGGAGGTATGTGAAACACTGAGACATAAGTGGCCAATGATAGGATCCTAGGATCCACAAGGGATCGTGGGATCGTTTGATCCTCAATCGTTGGTAGGATTGTACGATTGTAAAGGGATGGCAGAATCCTATGATCCAAAACATGATGGCAAGATCCTTGAATTCATCAAACACGTCCAATTAGGCATTGTTACAATCTAAAAAATATGAACGAGGTGTACAAAATAGAATATACCATGAGTAATGAGAACAGAGAAAACAAAAACTTGTACAAAGCAAACACAAATGTGTGAAAGAGGAAAATGAGATGTTCTTGTATTACAAGTTTCGGTACCCGTCGTTCCGACCGGGGAAGATTTTTTATTAGTGCTCCTCAGAATAAATTGACGTACTATATAGGTAGATTTCAATTTGCATTCCACATTTTACATCACAGGATCCATTGATCTTATGTGCGGCATCAATGGCCTTCAACGCAAGGCCTCCTCGTATACAATGTTACGCATAAGTTGATCCTCGGTCCCTTCAACTGTTTCTGCATCAAGAAGAACAGTGACGTTTTCGATAGCCGTGGCACGTGAGAAAGCAACATACAATTGACCATGGGAGAACACGTTCTTCGTGAGGCAAATGCCAACCCTGGGAAGCGTCTGCCCTTGAGACTTGTTGATTGTCATTGCATACGCAACTCGGATCGGAAACTGCTTGTGTCGCACTGGAAACGGAAGCCCAGATTGTTCACTGATCAAGGGAATCCGCGGGATAAAAGCAATGTAACCGGCACGATCTCCCGTCAACACTTCTGCTTCGATCACCCGCAACGCACATCGTTGAACAATAAGGCGCGTGCCATTACATAGACCGTTGGTTGGATCTAGGTTCCGTAAAAGCATGACCGGTGTTCCAATTTTGACCGTGAGCTTGTGCGGTGGCCATCCGTTGATTTCAAGCTTGTTGAGGTACTCCACGGGAATCAAGTTGGCACCTTCCTCGCTGTCCACCTTATCTGCGCTCAGAAACTCAGACGTATCGCCTTGTACCATGTCAAGCACGGCTGCATTGATCCGCGAAACGTCATCATTCCATGCGGCAAAGATGGCACGACCGCTGAAGTACTCGCGCGCATTTGCTTTGACGTTAGCAATTCCTCCATAGACGGCATTGATCAAGCCATTCAAGGTGTGATTGCCGACAATCATTGCCCGTGGACACCTGATCATGTCATCCTTCACCTTCTCCAACTTGTCCTCCCCCAACGCCAAGAGCCACTCTGGAAATGTACGGTTGCCCAAATCCACACGGCGTTCACCAACAACAGCGCGCATGTTCCGGCGAAGTCGACAGACGTGCACTCGATTCCACAGATGAGATTCCTTGATGGATGCCGCAATGATATCTGGCCGGAGGCCCTGGGGTACCACCGGCAGGACTTGTCGAAAATCACCACACATGACAAATGTGATGCCGCCAAACGGCTTATTGGGACGATTGGTGATATCCCTCAGCGTGCGATCTACTGCCTCAAAGGCAAACTTGCTCACCATCGGAGCTTCGTCCCACAGAATGAGCTTTGCACGGCAAATCATCTCTGCGAGATTGCCTTGCTTGCTGAAGTTGCAGACAGATGTGGGACTAAGCTGAATCGGAATCTTGAACCTTGAATGCGCGGTCCGCCCAAGCTTTAGAAGCAACGCTGCAATCCCCGACGAAGCGACTGCCAATGCGATCTTACCCTGCCCTCGAACGGCCTTAAGGATCAGGTTCTCAAGGTATGTCTTGCCTATCCCACCGGGGCCATCAACGAAGAAGATCCTGTCGGCAACATCGCGTTGGCAGGAGTCCATAATCTGGTCGTAGATATCCCGTTGCTCCTCGTTCAATGTCTCAACTTCACGCTCAGCTTCGGTCCTCAGCTCTGCAGGGTTGAACGACAGCTGCTCGGCCACGAACAATTCCCTTGCAGCTCCTCCATTGCAAACTCAGGCTCCGGCAGGTTGAAATCTGCCAGAGTCATCTCGCTGTTTTGAAGGATCTGCGCAATCAGGTTGAGGGCAAGGCTGATAATCTGCTGCTGGGATGGATTCTTCAAGCCCCCGTTCTGACGAAGCCGATGAGCACAATCATCAGACAAGCTTGCGCTAAATTGCTCCCATAGTTGCCTCGGATCCGCTGGTGGGCCATGGGTGAGGATCGTTACAAAGAGCGATCGCAGTTGTGCTCCGCTATGCATCAACGCGGCTTCACGCAAGCAGTGCTCCCACTCCTCGTCATTCTCGTACAACCCGCGCGCCACGCACGCCGCCTTGAACGTCGGGTGTTGGACATCTTCAAACCTCCGAAGCGCCTCTGGACTTGTTTCACCCTTCACCACCGTCAACAGTGTACGCATGAAGTATCTCTCGCCAGCGTTTGGGCTCACAAAATAAAGCCGACCAATACACATCCCACGCTTGCGCACAGTCCACTCCTTCCTCGAGTTGTTCCACACAAAGCGTGATGGAAAGTCGAGGTATGAGGTGTCACGTGCGCCCGACAAATTCGTGCGATTGGCCTCAAACCACTGGGTCAATGTCATCTTCCGTGCTCTCTCCGCATTCACCGCTTGTGCCAAGTCTCCATCGGCCCTGAACGTCACCCGTTGTTGGTCTGGCAGGTGAACTTGGAGACGCTGGATTGGTGGTGTATGGTCGTGCATTTTGAAGCTGAACAACCGCCAAGCCGCCTCCGGAGCTGAGACGTAGCGCGCGTCAATGTACTGTTTGATCTCATTGACGTCCTCGATGACCACGGTTGCCCGGTCATGGCCCTTGTACACGTACTTGAATAGGTACTTGACGGCGGAAATGGATGAACACACGTGACACGTGAAAATTGGTGAGATTGATGCATTAATGATGAAAATAAAGATTTGCATTTTTATTTTCACCGGGCCACCCTCTCACCTCGACATTAATATGTGCGTTGTACTTTGTACTCAGGTAGAGGTTGTGTGGAACGATCCATCGATTGTCCTCGCGCCGGCCTATCGAGTCAACAAAAGAATGCCCATCATCCCGCCGCCTATACTCGGGATAACCATCATGATCTGCGATTGTCTCCTCTCGGAATGTCTTTGGGTACCGCTTGGTACATTTTCCCTCTTCCATGCATGGCGCGTTCGGGTATTCCGCCCCGCACGGTCCATGAACCAAGCAATGAGTGACTGTCTCGTATGCATCCGGATGCGTCTCCCGGACAGGAATCTCTGCCGAGACAGCAGAGTTGATCTCGTCGACCGTTCTCAACTTCGAATCTTCGTCTAGGATCAGCAGGATGTGCGCGTGCGGAAGGCCTCGCTTCTGAAACTCAATCACCCAGGTGTATCCGAGCACAGTCCCAAAAACTTTTCGATCCTTGAGGTCGGTCATGAGCTCCTCAAACTTGATGCTAAACACACGTGCCACCAAATCCGGCCTATCCTGCGCCGTCTGCCGCTCTTCTAGCTCTTCCGTAATCTCCGTCCACTTTGGATTGCATGTAAAGGTAATGAACTGGTCGGGCTTCCCAAACCGTCGCACAATGGCCATTGCGTCTTAGTAGAGCTGATTCATCTGCCGCTCCCCCCCGGAAAACGTTGCCGGCAGAATCATCCGCTGCCCAACTTGCGTTGCGTCGTGGTCGCCAGCATTCAAAGCGTCCATGACTCCCGAGTACAGCTCAGATCGAAGATCTTGCTAATTCTCCGCAAGCCAATTCAGCCTGTTCTGCTCGGCGCACGCCCACGCATCCACCATGTACTGCTGCAGTAGCTGACCGGCCAGGAAGACGTGCTCGCCGCGCTCACGTGGGTGCAACATGTACGCGTAGTACTGCATTTGAGACACACGCATCCCGCCGCCACGGCCCCGCACGGCATCTTGATTGACATTGTTGAACTGTTGCACATCCTCATCATACTCAAATCCTTGCAGCGGCATGGTTGTGGTCCAACCTTGCCGCCCATCAGGAAAGAGCAGGACATAATGGAGCGGAGTATATGCCGAATGAAGAGTCGAAAGGCATTGGAGCGGTCCTCCACGGAGCTTGACAATGACATCGCGATCAGTCATGCTGCCGTCGTGACCATCTCCCACCATGATCCCCCCAATCTCGTCGGCTCTTGGCGTGTTGTACCGACGCCGGTCTTTCGACGACAAAGATAACAACCGAAGTTCGAGCTCTGGTGCAGGCTGGTCAACAATGCGCTGTTGTACTTGTTCGTACACCTGTGCATACGGATTGCACTCCTGCAGCATGGTCTGGAGCTGGGCCATCGTCCGTCGATCAAGGCTGCCAAAGACGTTCATCCGACCGTCGAGTGCGGTGCTGTTGTCGGTAATGTATAGTTGAGAGAACTTTGGAGCTTCCCCCACCTCCGGCAGTAAGCTTTCCATCCTGTGATATAGGGAACCTTGGAGCCGGAACGTGTACACCCCGCCCTGCGTGAACCGTTCATCAATCTTAGCGCCCAGTGACGTGAACGACAGAGCGCTATTGTATGCCCGGATGTTTGTTCGAAATGCCTTTGCCACGGGCGTCTGGCTGCTCAGCAAGGTCCGAAGAGGCTCAGGCGGCGCCGCCAGCGGTTCGATGTTCGAGACCTTCCCTCGGTCGCAGCACATCGTGAAAAGCGGCTCTGCAATTGTCGACCCGTGCCCCACAGCGTGCTCCTCCAGCCAGTGAAGCGCACGACATGCTCGACAACGGATGTTCATGCGGCCAAGGACATGTCGAAATACACCCATAGCTACATTGAATGCTTGCCGCGCAAGAGGGATTTCAGGATTGGTTGCGCGTGCCGCTCGATGTGCTTGTCGATCGTGCTCACGCACTGCCGCTGCCTACTCCTCAGGTTGAGCCACCCTCTGAGTTGCATGCGCTTCACGATCAATCCGGAGTTCCTCAAGCCGTTCCTCAGCTGTGCGTGCGTCACGGCGATCCACCACTCGCTGCCGCTCCCGCTCACGTTCTCCTTCTTGCTCCAGCTGCCGAGCACGCCTAGTCTGCCGTGCGACGTTATCTGCCTCGCGTTGAGCTGCACTCCGATTTGCACGACGCTCGCGAGCAAGGCGATTTCTCCGTGATCGCGGGCTTTCGTTGACCACCGCGTTGGTGGCCACGGCCTGGACGACTTCTAATTTGCAATGCAAAGTGTTGTCAGAGATGGGCCTTTCAAAGTGATAGCAGACATACGATATATGCCTCCACACATCTAATACCCGTCGTTCTGACTGGGGAAGTATTTTTATTAGTGCTCCTCATAATAAAAATTTGTTTGACGTATTATATTTTAGATTTGCATTTATTTCAGGCATACTTTCATGAACGTACCCATCGTTCCGACGGGTTGAGGTTCGTGCATTTATTTAGCATTGTACACAGCACATAGTGCCCCCTCACGGTGCTTCCGTTTGCAAAACGCTGGAGCCACCCCTTGCCACGCACTGTCCCCACCCTGCGTTCGCCGAGTGCGGCAATCCTGCCCATTGTAAATTGTTTGCTTTTATTTTAAAGCTTACTATGGAGATCCTTTTGTTATTAAATGTTAAAATAAGAGACCTAGTCACTAGCGTTGAAGGTGAGGTAGTTCAACAAACGCCTTCAATAATATTATACTTACCCATTGTCTCCAACTGATGGTGTAAGTTTAGGTAAGTTAACAAAATCACGTCCTATCCATTGTATAGGTTTGTAGAATGAAAATAAAAGTAGAGTAAAGTAAAGTAAAAGTAAAAGTAAGAGAACGCTCCAGCTATCATATTTTTTATGAGATTGATTCGATTTTCATTCATAAGATTGAAGTGATTGCCACAACTCGCAAACTGGTGCACATAAGATGGTGTAGGGTATCGAAACACACCAAAATTTATGAATGGAATGAAGCTATAGCGAACACGTTCTGGGTGCGGTCTTGGATGCAGACAAACTGACAAAAATTTGGACCAATTCCATTCTGAACTAATTATGTACAAAAGCGACCACTCTGTAGGGTAGTCAAGAACCAAAAGGGTTTTCTTACAAAGACTCACATCTAGTTTAACATTAGGCCATTAACAACATATAGTAAAACCTCAAAATCCAAACTTGCCTACTTTCCAATCAACACCATGTAACAAAATTTTCATATAAAGTTTGTCAAGTTTAAACCATGACAAAGGAACGAAAATTGGGACCTAGAAATCTCTAATATGATATCAAATCCAAAAATCCAGAGCAGGAAATGAGATCATGACAAAAAACCCTGAAATTTTAGAGTTGTCTGCTTTTCAAGCACCATGTCCAGCTTCTAAATCTCTGAATGAACAATTAGTTCACATGGACTCAAGAGTGTTCATGTAATCATTGGATTTAACAATAGGTGTCTGATAACGGTAAGAAACCTCATGCGAAAATAGAAGCTTCATGCATGAAATAGACGGAAATAGGCTTCATAAGAGTGACATTACCAAAGCAACAATCCTCATCTTGCGCCCTCGTCGTTCAATGCATCCTTGAAGAGCCGCAACCACGTCTTGGCCAATCTGCAAATTCAAGCAACAACATCTTGAGTTACACTGAACTTCTAGCCGGCATACTTAGGTCTCTTCTACCACCTCAGATTGGTATATTATTGAGAAAACCATCTCATGAACACCTTGAAAAATCTTAAAGTTACATAAATAGAAAATTGTTGCCAGTAAAAGTTGAACAAATCCTTGAAAGTAAGCCCGAAGATATACAATGCCATTCGCTAGTCTCAACCAAAATACTATAATTCAAAGATGAGTAGACTACGTGCAGTCAAGTCCAAACCGAAATCTCAACGAATAACCACAACACATGGGATGACTGCATCGTTCACTGATAAGTGATCGCAGATACTCACTAACCCTACATCAAATCATGTCCTGCATCTGCCGCATCAGCTCATACATCTGCAACAAACCCTCTCAGCTTCACATGGATAAAACCCTTGCATCCTGCACATCATGAAAAGGATATCCTACAAAGTTTGTTGATAATAGAGCATAAACGGTAGAAAACAAAAATCGCAGGATAAAATATTAACATTTATTTTAACTTTCTAACTTTCCCACAAAGGTCGATGTGCACTCTAGGCCAAATGTACTCAATTCGAATTTAAACCCAATTTGATCACATTCACAATATTGATCAATATTACTACCTCGTCAGTCTCGCAAATTCTTCAGCTCGGTGCAGCAAACTTCGGCTCTAGAACCCTCTCCGGTGAATTTCAGCTCCTCTTGTGAAGTTGTTTGCAAGAATCTCACAGCTACACAGAATTCTCCATAGTAAAGGTTCTTTAAATATCCTGCAGTTTAGGTTTTGCAAACAACTTCACAATGCAAATCAGATTTAGCAAAATCCAAACAGATGTTATGCATTCTAAAGCCGAGAAAAGAAACGCAGGGAACAAAACCAAGCCTTTTGTAGCGCTAGATTCCAGTTGGCTAAGGTCACTATTACTTAAAAAATAGGGAATGACTTTCCATGTAACTGCAGAGTTGTACCTCACCAAAGTGTTGTCAAACTGGTACTTAAAGTTGCATGTCTATCAAGATGATTTTTTCACCTCAAGACTTGGTCTGCACTTCGGGAATTGTACATATACAAATTCTTTGTTTATCAAAAGAGCCTGGATAAGTAGAAATGGATCAGAGAGCTGAGAAGTCAGAAAGTTGCAAACCCATGGATTACATAGACGTTGGAGAGAAAAAAAACATATTTTAATGATGTGTGCCCAGAGTGATGAAATCTTACCTAAAATGCTCTTCAAAGGATGCAGCTGAATTGATCATAGCACTGGAATTGACAAAGTCCTTGAAGCTCATGACTCCCTCGTGGGTATCCCTGAATCTGCTTTCATTGTTAAGCTTACAGGATGCAGGGCTGGACAACTCTGGAAGATTGATTTGTTTTATAGGAGTAGATAATAGATCCAAAGGAAGCTATGGCGTGATAAGGCAGCAGGGGTGGCGACATGGATTAGTACCTGGTTTAAGCTGGCATTAGATTTGCACAATTGATGTGCAAAAGCTATCAAGGAAGGATCTCCTGCAACTGTGCGTTGACCACAACGTTCGAACGGCCGACCTCAAGGTACAGATCGACTTCCTACTAATTCCTCAATTGCGGTGTGATTGGCTTCCCACTAACATACTTTGTGCACCATCACAGCATGATGATCTCGTCCGTTTGCTGCAAACCAAATTGCCCCGTCCAGCATCCGATCCAGCCAGGTATATTCAACACGCCCTGCCATAAGCGTAGTTGCTGTGATTCACCATATATTCCTGCCACCAAAAAAGAACATCAGAACACACACTCCATCTATCACACTCAAACAAAACCCAAAAAGAAAGAAAAAAAAGGTCGCTCGCTCTTCTCAGACCCCTGATTTATGCCAAAACAGAAGCTCATTCTGAAGCATCAGCCTATTGTGATCACCTCAACAGCTCAAGAATTTGAATAAAGCATTCGTTGTAACAAAATCCTGAACAGAATTGCACTAATCACTGAAATTCACGAAAACCCATCACCGTTTTCTGCTGCAAGTAAGTTCGCCGCTGTCTCTTGACGCTCCTTCCACTGCTAGGGTCGGTACCCGTCGAAGATGTGTCACTACAAGGTGTGCGGGATTTGATCACATTCACAATATTGATCACATTCACAATGTACAGGGTCAATATTACTACCTCGTCAGTCTCGCAAATTCTTCAGCTCGGTGCAGCAAACTTTGGCTCTAGAACCCTCTCCGGTGAATTTCAGCTCCTCTTGTGAAGTTGTTTGCAAGAATCTCACAGCTACACAGAATTCTCCATAGTAAAGGTTCTTTAAATATCCTGCAATTTAGGTTTTGCAAACAACTTCACAATGCAAATCAGAACAGATGTTATGCATTCTGAAGCCGAGAAAAGAAATGCAGGGATAAGTAGAAATGGATCAGAGAGCTGAGAAGTCAGGCAGCTTGGTCTCGCCCAGCACGTACACAACGCCGTGTTGCCTGGCTTGCTGCAGGTGCTGGATCTCGCTCTACATGCGCGCGTCCACCTCGGCGATGTCGATGTTGTCGCTCGACCGGCCGCCCGTCACCAGGCTGCCGCCCTCCGCCGTGCTGGTGTGCGCCGCGTGCTTGGAATTGGGGTTGGACGCCAGCTCCAGGTGCAGCGCGCCCGCGGCCTCGACGTGGAAGAACTCCTCCAGGCTGCTCATCAGCAGCTCCTCCAGCTCCCTGTCCCCCTTAGGTCCAAGCGGCGCGAGTTCCTCTTCGTGCAGCGCTCTCGCCGCTCTCTCTTGATGCTCCTTCCACTGCTAGGGTCGTCTTGTTCAAATAACGTCTTATCAGCCCATTCACTCAGATCGTCTTGTTGTTCTTCTTGGTCCGCTGGTGTTGGTCTTCTTGGTCTGCTGGTGCAGGTTTTCTTGGTCTTCTTGGTCCACCAGGGAGCGGCGGTCAGACAGACTGTCGCCTGTTATAGTAGTAGATTACCTCTGTGGAGTCGGCCTAGATCATCTTCCAGGTATGTCTCGATGGCAAAAACTTGAGTGTGTCGATTTGGCCTAGTACAATTGATCGCATCTAATGAGGCATGTAATCCAGTGATGCCAATGTTTCCATCCGCCAAAGTACTGTCTTGAAATGGCTCATCAACTACGGCACAATTGACACAACCAGAGGCCATAAGATACCCTTGACCATTTATAACGCTTCACGCCCTTCTCCACCTATTCTTCTTGAGCTACAAAAGAATGAGTGTCCTTGGAATCCAGACTGCGATCTTTGTCTAAGGGGATTGAAGGTCTTCCTATAGTTGAACTACGCATGCTATCTCCCAGTAAACAGATCTACCAATCAAATTAGCCAGAACAAACACGCCCTCTTGTATTGGGTGATTGAGGAGACTTTGTGCTTCTAGACAAATCTTAGCAGGTCTTAGTAGATTCATTTCGGCCAAAGTGAGATTGATGTCAACGCCAAGCCAATGCCGAGTAGGAGTGGCTTTAATGGCAGTGGCATGTCCAACAATGCCATGGCCAGGGTAACAAAGAAGAAGAGCATGCCAAGTACAAAATTTTTACGCCGCTTGTTGGCGTTATCCTTAGGGCCATCCCATGGAATTTTATTGATTGTGAAATGCGTTTTAGGAATAGTAGACATCAAAATATCATCTAGATAGCAGAATCCTTTGATCCTATGATCAGCCGTATTCCTTCAATGAACCCAATCGACCAACCCTAAGATCGCAAGATGCTTTGATCCCGCCTAAGTTTCATTCCACAAGACCAATCATGAGATGTCAAGATCCTTTAATCTTAGAACCATCCTAGAGGATATGCGTAGAGATCAAAAGATCCGTTGATCCTTTGAGGACCAACTCAAAGATCAGAAGATCCTTTGATCTTCTTTTTCACATATGAACCCCATTAGCCCATATCAAAAGTGTACTATCAACAACATATTCATTAATATGAGACAAAATGTGAAATTTGAGATAGAAATCCTATTAATTTGGAAAAAAAAACTTTTGAAAAGTAATTGCAAAGTGAGACATACAACATACAACTTATGAGAAAACATCTTAAATCTATCATATCAACATGTCAATCAACGCAACACTCCACAATAGCATTACACACATATACTATCAATAGATCAACACATAGAGTGGAATAATATGTTAGTCCAAGACTACCGAATGTGGTACAAAATCATACTAATCACAGTATATTTCAAGTTACTTTTCACCAAAATTATAAGGATAAGCCACTATCTATTTATAATAGTAAAAAATTATACTATTGTGTCTATAATAAAGGGGGGAATTACTATAGTGGCTTCTATATCAAATCCTTATTTGCGACATCACTAAAACTAAGACTTAGATACATTTGATCTAATTCCACGTGCCTTCCAAAGCAACGCCTCTTGCACTTTCACTTTTGCATATTTAATCAAGATTTCTTTCTTTCGAGAGTAAGGTTTAAAATAAGCATCAGGTTTGATACCCTTCACATTCTCTAGAAGAGGTGATGGCTGACATCGATAACTATCAAGCCTAAGGCCATCACCTACTTGAGAGAATAAAGACTTTTGAAAATACTGTGTAGATGCAGAACTTAGACGTCTCGGCTTTACACCAGTGAATGAGTCTCCAACTCGTGTGAATGTAAAGGAGATTTTCTAATCCAAAAAGCACCTTGAGATTGAATACTCTGAAGCTGACATTGCTTAATAGAGGGACAAAAAGGCTGAAGGGGCAAACAAAAAGACAAAATAAGATCGGAAGAAATAAGCTCATCTTCCTTCACTTGGTTAAGATCAAGTGCTTTATCAACATAGAGTTGCCGTTGAGGAGCACAATTTGTTTTAAGCTCTGCAAAAGAGCACATCCGCTTGAGAGGTGAAGGAGATGCCACAAGCGTAATCCTTGCCCTACAATCTAGAGGGCTATTCACAACACCATCATCAACCATTTGCTTGGAGAAGTCCATGATAACAGGGGCATCATCAGTTGCAGTGTACACAGGGTACGACTTTGATTGATAGGACAGGGCAATACCTTCATGAAGAGACTTAGAGTACCCAAAAAATGAGCCAATGTTGGAAGGCAGTTTTCTACAATTACTCTTGCATGGGATAGGAGTGATGCTATCTTCCACAACTTGCAATGTGAATGACATGGTAAAGAAAGCAATGAGAATGACAAGATAAAGGTAGCAATGAGAATGACAATATTACATTCAAAACAATCCAATTGATGGTCGATTCAAGGATAAATAGTATGCTTTATCCAACAATATTTTTTCTGCTCGATCCACAGATAAATGTTTGGCCAAGGTTGTCATAACAGACAAATCAGGGTCATCGGACGGGATGGGCGGACGGGCAAATCAGACCGGACGGACGGGCGGTCCAAACGGCTTTGCTCAAGTAGGCCCAATAATCTCTTGAAGGGTAGAATATTTGGTTGTAAATGACACATGAGTTTGTGACGTGCCATTATACGTTGGACGTGATTCCACGGTGGTAGCGGACGTCACCGCCCAGGCCAGGACTTCTGCTAGAAGTCCAGAATTTAAGCGCAACGGTTAGCCTTTGGATTGCACTTACCTCTGTCTTTGACGTCCACGAGAAATATAATAATATTAGAGACCTAGGGGCTATAATGTTTATTATAACCATGAGTATTGATAAATTTCATGCATTGCACGGTACAAGTTACAACAACACAATGACTTTATACTTCTAAAACATCCCCTATCTTCACTAATTAGCTAAGAAGTTCCTTCCTTATAGTTGTAGATTTCTCTTTGAAAGGACACTTCACTCTTGAATTATTGAAGACCATCCGGGCTACTTTTCTTGATCCTCAATTATTCAAACGACTTGATCTATGCACTTCTTCGATAGATGGGCCAACTACATGAGCATCTCGAATGAAAACATCATCATCTGATGGTGCCTCATCACAGTTGAGTCGTCGTCATAAGTTAGCACCTCCACTGTCGCCTTGTTCATTTTCTCCATTGCTAAAATTTGTGCTCCAGTAGCCCTCGACTTCCGAGTTTTCATTGCAAAGCTCTACAATTGTTTCACCATTGCAATGTGAGCGTTCAAACCTCTTCTGTTGATGTGCTATAGGGTCCTCTGTGTGAGAATTTATATTAGGGCCGATGGTAGGACAAAAAACTCGAGGAACGACTAATGCCGGCGTTGACGAAGTCTGTCCCGGAACGTATGTGTCAACAAACGGTTCTATTGCCAAGTTTGGATCTCTTACCCCTATTCCCATGAGAGGACATTTAGGACGCCTTGAAGATGACGCTTCGCCGTTGTTTCTTCTACCACGGCCTCTAGTCTTCCTACGGCCTTCACTCTCTCTATGGCCTGTAGTCCCTCCACGGCCTCCAATCATTCCACGGCCTCGTTGATTTTGACCCATTGGGCGATGAACAGATGGCCTAGGGGCCGTAGGAGATCTAGCACCAATATTAATATTGAGAAATTTTGGACATGTCACTTCAATATTTCCTATGGAGCCTAACCCTTCTTGGAAAGATTTGTTGTTGACATTTGAAGTTGGAGGAGAAGATTGTTTTTGGAAACGTGGATTCGGTGTATTCCGGTCAAAAACAACAATTTCCAATACAATCGGAGCAGGTCCATGGACAAGGTCCTCAGTGAATGCAAAACATGGTAGGGTTCTACACGATCGGGGTTAAAATACCTTGCTTATTAACAACCGTTTCAGATCTTGCAACCGACTCTGCCAATATTGTACTTCCAATGTTTGTGTCGTGTTGTCTTTGAACCACTCTACTCTTACAAAGTCATGCACCCACTTCTCTCGGCCTCATATTCCCATTGTTGTTGTCAACTGGTCCGTCACAATTTTGAGTTGCAATATTTCCAACGTTACCTCCACCTCTAGTATTGTGATCATCACTATTTCCACCGCCATTTCCGTTGTTGTTGTGGTCGTATTGGAGGGTTCCATGATCATCAGGGTTAGCTGCATTCTGATGGTTGCTCTTTGAAGAAGAAGACAAAGCGTGCACTACGACAATGCCTTCATTTTGTGAATGAAGAGGGGAAAGACTCCAACAAGGAAAGGGTGTCCAAGGGCCCCAACGGCTACAAAGGATGTCCTCTTCTACACCGTCGTCATCTCCGTAGTAATTTCTTGCCTCTTCAAGGTAATTAGCACCCTTCCTCTAGAGATCTGAATTTTGTTAGTACTCTCGAGGTGCTCGGTTTGCTTCCATATTATCTTCCGCCTCATCCTGTGCTCGCATCTCGTCAAATTCACGATTGCGTTCACCAGCTGGGACGGGGCCAAAGGCATCTGGGTCGGAATCCTTTGAAAAGATATTCGCATTATATCAACAAACCGGATTGGCCCCTGGTTGTTCACGAAGTACAGAGCTATTGGTATAAATAGACACCAATGACTCTGCCTTTTGTGGCGCTAACCGATTTCAGCTCTTATTGTCTAGAAGAGAATACATGCTCCAATTTTGTTCACAAAATTTGGCCAAACAAGTAAGGGCTAGAATACGCATAGCAATTTTAGAAAGAGCTTGGTCTGCAACCCTGTGCCTCTATTGGTGGTGAAGCATCTGTGTTTGATGGAGGTTGGGTGTCTCATCTAGGCTATATGGTCATGCTAGCCAGAAAGAAAAGAATGCAAAGAAAACAAGAGACAGGGATTTAGGAGGCCCTCTAGTAGTATTTAACTACTTATTTAGGCTGTTGTTCACCAAAGTTGGTGTGGAGACTTAGTGATTAATAGTAGGTGGACGACCAAATTTTAGGAGACAAAAGAGAATAGTGGAAAAAAGGGTTGTATAAGTGGTAGAGTGTAGAATTTAAGAGAGGAGACTATACTTCTCAAAGAAGAAGAAAAAGAAAAGAAATTAGAAGTAGAAGAAAATTAGAAGTAAAGAAACTAGAAGTAGAATTAGAAGGAGTAGGGGAAAAATGGAAGAAGTAGAAGAAAAATTAGAAGTAGAAGAAAATCATAAGGAAAGAAAGTGGAAGTAGAATTAGAAGTAGAAGGAGTAGAGAAAAAAAGGAAGAAGTAGAAGAAAGATTAGAAGTAGAAGAGAAGAAAAAGAAAAGAAATAGAATTAGAAGAAGTAGAAGAAATAGAGGTAGAAGAAGATGCTAGAGAAAGAAAAGAATGCAAAGAAGGGGAGTGGAGAACCGCCGGCCATGGCGGGTATGGCTGGCCATGCTAGCCATGGCCGATTGATAGTGGGGTGTAGCTATGGCGGGCATGAACAAGTGGGAACCCCAGTAGGATATCAATCCCAAAGAGACGTTAAAGCAAGTGTCGAAGAAGAGGGGAAAGAAAGGGCGCGCAGCCAGGAATGGAAGAGGGACGTGTGCGCTCACATGAGAAACGGGAAGGGCGTGGAGTAAGCGGCGCGTAAAGACGGTGAACGTGGACAACAATGTGTGAAAATTAGAAGGGGAACAACTGTTGACAACGGTGGGGAGACTTGACGGCACCCGCATCACAGGCAATCGCTAGAGCGGAGGAGGTCCACGGTGGGTGAGGGGTTGTGGGGTGTTGCGGTTTTTTGTCTCTCTTAGGGGGTGATGTGTGTGAGCGAGAAGGTGCAGTTGTGTCTGTGAGGAGAGGGTTTTTGAGTGTGTGTGAGGTCATGGCGCGGCGCCAAGGGTGCAGAGGTCATGTGGGGTCTGGGTGTGCGAGGCGCTCGGAGCAGTGGGTTCGAGTGAGAGTGTCTGTCGGCGCTCGAACTGTAACAGCGTTTGGAGGAATTCGGGTGCTAGAGTGAGCAGACTTTGTGTGTGCACAGTCTCTGTGTGTGCTTAGAGTTTGTGTGTGCGCAGTGAGAGTGGGGTTGGATGCGAAAGGTGTGAGCGAGTGGTGTAAGTGAACGTAGAGAAGGAGTTGCCTACGGAGAGTCAAACTGTGATTCTGATCACAAGGCTGCACCGGTTCTCTCTCTCGGGATTTTGTAGATGGAGGTGATTACGTTCGGACTAAGAGAGGGTGGGAAGAGGTTAAGAGGAATTTGAGGTATGAGGGTATGGCGACGGGAGAGGTGTCGGGTGAGTATCGATTGAGGGTGATGATTGAATGTGTTTGGCCCCGGTGCGGAGAGCGGAAGGTGGATGTTGGAGGTGGTGTTTATGAACACGAGGGTGGCATTGTAAAGATCAGGAGTTTGGAAAGTGAAGACATGGAAGGTGGAGGAAGCGGCGAAACAACTGTGAGCACAAGACCCATATGATATCAGGGTTTTGTGGTTTCCGATGTGAGGATTCCCATGAATTCAGATTGTGTTCGAGCTGGTAATGGCGATAGGGAGCCGTGGCGGTCTGCTACAATTGGGTGTCTGTCTGTGAAGGGCTAGTCGGAGGAAGTGTAATCGCGTCTTGTATGTGTATGAGCCGGGGGTTGGAATCTGGAGGCGAGTTGTGCATGGGTGGCGATGCTGGGGTTTGGATCTATGACGTTGTGTGTGTTGTGTGGGTTGTGAGTGGTTTCTGGAAGAGGAGAGGAAGCACAGTGCGGATGAGTGGTATGTGAGTGAACAATGGTGGGAGTTCGTCGAGATAGAGACGTGTGTGATCGCCGTACACTAGTCGGGCTACAACCAGCAAGGATGTGTGGGGTGCGGACGACTATGGGGCGGATTGACGGGTGCGGAGATGAGCGCAATCGTTGGGCGAGGGACGTGTGCGGTGGGCAACAAGAAGGAACTTTGGTAGGCGAAGAGCTGCTAGAGTGTGTGTCTGCTTAAGACCGGAGTAGCAGCGTGAAAGGCGATGCGGCATTGAAACGTGCTCATAGGCACGGTTCGGCGGAGGGAGTCGGAATCACGTACTTGCGCACGGACAGGGGACGCAGGAGGTGTTTGCGTGCAAGCCCATAATTGAGAAGAAGCTGTGGGCGGCGGCTGGTGTGACGAGGGTCTAAAGTGCGAGCGCGCCGCTGGTTCTGGTGCAAGGACGAAGGAGTGTTTCCATGGAGTTGATGCGGCAGTGCGAGAGAGTAGGGTTTTGGTCTAGTATTTGTATCCGCCCTACGAGAGCAGCAACTCGTGGAAGCGGAAGGGTTGTTTTTAAGGAAGGAAGTGGTTTTGTTTACTTCTTGTATAATCTTTCTGAATCTGGATGTTGTAGCGTGTTGGTTTCTCTTGATGGTTGTATCTAAGCATGAAGCAAAGAAGGTGATACTCGAGAGAGCTGCCGGGTGCAAGGAGCAGGAGTGGTTCACAGTGTGCGTGCACGTTGTGGGAGGGGGCGTTGTGCTTGCACGGCGACTATAGCTTGGAGCTCGCACGACCTGATCGTCACGCTCGTCATACTAATTGTCGGGATTTCTCGCTGCAAAGCATCGTACTTGGATTTAGGGTTCTATTGCATTCAGCCGTCTTTCTTCTCGGTCTTGGTTGTGGTACTAAGTTTTTAATGCAGAACCGCTGTTTTGGAATTTGGGAAATTGTGGAGTTGGCTATTTTGGAATTTGTGGGGCTGAGTTCTTGTGTGGATATCAAGCCGTTGTAAATCCTGAGTATCACACGAGTATTTTCTAAGAAACATCCCCATAACCTTGCAAGGAAAAAAAACAAAAGAAAACAGAAAACAAACAAAACATGTAGGAAAATGAAAACAAAACACACTAGAAATTATTAAAGGATATAGGGAGAATTTACAATCCAGTAAAGGAATAAGGCAAGTCATTTCCGTCACGGTAACTATAAGTCAACCTTCGAGATTACTTAGTACCCTCCACAGGGTGGCAGTTTCATATGGGATGGAATGGGGTGGTCTTAATTCATTGAACTCCTAAAGACCAAGTAGTCGTTACCCTGTAATATTAAGATAGAAGGGTCGTGGTAGGTTGTTGGAGTTCAAGTACTTAGAGGAAGCCATAAGCAAGAATTAGTGTTGTATTTTTCTAGGGTGGGATCAAGGGTGATATTAGTGATATAATGTAATCTCGACTTCACCACTTGACTATATAACGCATTTACGGGTGGTGAATTTGGGGTTACAAGTGCATGTGCCATACATCCCTGCTTGAAAATGCGCGTGTGTTTAACAACAATATTGTTCAATGCTCCAAGCATGTTTCCTACATTATCAGTACAAACTTGCATTACGTAATTGGGACCCACCTTGTCAATGAATACTTTCAGCTGGTCCGCTATATAGCGCATGGATTTTTTTACCTTGGGTGTGTCGATGCTCCCTAAGGATACATCACATGTGGAGCATGACATCATTACATTCATGTGGGGCCTCCAATTGACATCATCCCAACCATCAGTGCATGTTGTCACCCCATAATTCTTGACCGCAAAACCAACTTTGGTTTTGATCTCTTTCTTGATTTGCAACCTCTTAGGTTCAATCGATTTAGTCCTCAACTCGTGATAAGAAGGTGAATTGTATTCAAACTTTGCCATAGAGGTTACCTTTATTGCCTCAATAAGGTAGGATTCCTTGCCACATTATTAAATGACACATTTTAGTCTCATAAAAAAAAGTTGCCCACTTGTCATCGAGCTCCTTCTCCTTTGCAATGTTGAAAGCATCTACCATCCGTTGCTGACAAAGTGGCCCAGATCTCGTGGAATTTGATGCAACCGGACCACCAAACTTGTGTGAAGGGTCTTTTCCTTCATAGAGGTTTGCCCTTCCTCCGGATCCATGCTTGTTACCCCATCCATGACTTCATTTTGAGCAATGGATTGGCTTGAAGTCTCAAGAGGTGCTGCTCTTGATGGACCACTCGGGTTTGAATTTCCTCTATACATATCCTCGTGACTCATTCGTTGCGGGACTATGCCTCCGCAATTGGCAAATTTATCTCACAGTGACCAAGGTAGGCTAGCACAAATTGACCTCTCCGACTTCGTGCGGAATCCGCAGTGTGCAAAAGTGTGCTCACATTTGTAGCTGAATTCTCCATTGCAAAAAACACAACTCACTTTATTCCTATTCTCCAAAAAATTGTACCACGGTTCCCATTCTTTCGTTTGCTTCCTGTGACTTCCCATTGCAATCATAGATGATTACAATGTCTCCCGTCGTGAACAAAAGAGGGAGGATCTTCTAAAGAAAAGGGTTGCACTGAAAATGAATAGTGCCAGTCTATTGCTTGAATTGATTTTTACATCACATAAGCAGCAAATCATGGCCGCCCGCCACCCAAGTAGACTCACAAGGAACTCAAACTAAGTTGAAGTCCAAGAGATAGAAGCCAAGGTGACAACCGTGGGGAATGTTGATCCTCCCAACTGCTTTTATGCTCAAATGAGGTTTGGGAGAGAACGGATGAAATATGGGTCGGAACAGATGAGGTATGGGCGGAAACGGATGATGTATGGGCGGGAATAGATGAGGTGTGGGCGGGAACGGATGAGGTATGGGCAGGGACGTCACCGGATGCTACGGGTACCCGAGTAGGGCAGGGACGTCTGGGCGTGGACAAAAGGTCTAGGCTTGGCATTAACTCACTCATGGAGGAAGGCCACCTTAGGCGGGGCGGGCATCTGAACTGCACTTGGGCGTTGGTTATGCCATTCCTCCTCTCCATGGATTGGGGGATCCATTAAATGCTGGCAACCATTATTTTTGATTTCGATAAGATCTTCACGAACATAAAAAAATTCACAAATTTTTTCTTTTCCATAAATGAGAAGGATTTCGATATTATAGTATAATGTTGAAACTCAAACTTTAAGCTATTGGAAACAAACATCTCCATTGTGTTCCCATATTTATCAGAGCCCATGTAAAGCACTACAAATGAATCTTATGTTAAAAAAGGAAATACAATAAATAACAAAAAAATTCAACAAATTCAAAGAATATTACATGTATTATAGAAGTTTAGAACTAAGAATGAAATGAATAACATTCAAATATACTACATAAACAAATACAGTTGCAATAGTAAAAAGAGAATGTATAAGTTACCAAATAAATGTAAAGAAAATGAGTTCTTTATTTTATATGTACGACATATATGAAGAAAGAAGTTAATCTTTCTTTTGTAAATCTCTATCTATAATATTAAAAACATGGATGTACTTCCATGAATTCCGCAATGGACATGTTTCATGAGTCCTTGGAATGCACCCTCTTTCAATAACATTTTAAGAAGGGAGTGAATAATTAGATATATGATAGTCAAAAAAAATTGGATCCATAGAGTTATAAAAAGTAATTGGTCGATTGTTAGAGTAGTGACTTACGTATCGGATAGACAATCATTGGATGTTGTGCTTCATAAATCTAAAGTTTAAACATGTCGTTGGGATTCGTTGTTTAAATACAGCTCTATTCATATCTACTAGAATGCTGTAGGTCCATCAATTATGATGGAGGTTGTCGAAGTCTAGTGGTTCATTATTCTCAAAATTAACCGAAATTAACCTTAAATAAGCCCACCTTACCATATCGTTTCCAAGGATTTTTATTGTGCATCAAACTCTTTAAATCTTAGCAACAATTCACACATAATACCTCGGCACATCCCGGAGGATGGCTTCCTCGGTACCTTAGTAACCCGGTAACAAGTAACCACATGTATTTCAGTTAAACTCTGTTGAGCGTCAGAGTAGATTTCCGGTAAGTTTTTACAGTGCCCGGAAAGTCACTGCCGGCCGTTCTCGCAGTCCAGAGGCTACAATATCCACAATCTAACCCTACACCTTGAAAGAGTTAAAAAGGTCGCAGCCGGTTCACCAGTCTTTACAATCTACCGGGAACTTGTCCTGGTATACCGGTTACACAAGCCCGGGTTCCAACTACAACCACACCCAATAAATCAAAGCAAGAAGATAAAAGACTCACAACAAGTTAGTACTATGCAAATCATATGAGCAAAAGAACCTTCCACGGGGATCCTCGGAACTCATCCACAGCAAGGGTAATAATCCCGGAATTCTTCGGACTCAGGCTCAGCCGGGATGTTTCCCGGTGTGCCGAGAGAAGGGGGATGTCACCCCCTACTCCCCACCAATCCGAACACTTCCTACTTAAGGGAGGCTATCATAAATAGCCGTGGGCTTCCCGGATCCCATCCGATAAGCAACTCTTCCTCGTCCCATCGGTGAAAAGTCTAGAGCATAAGTCCCGGACCTCACTCTACCTATCTAACCCGGATATCCTAGCCCCTCGGGATGTCTCTAATCACACTCAATCACTTAACACACAACAAGTCACAACCTTGCACACCTAGCAAAGACACACTAGAAGGATTCAACCTTCTCCCGGTCTACTCACACAAGCTCAACAAAGACTCTAGACAGAAGCAATGAAGGCAAGACACGAGCACATCAACAAAGAGAAGAATACTTAACACAAGAGCCCAAGGCTCTTAAGTACACAAAGGCCACTAGCTACCCTCCAAAATTAGATCCCCAAAAGGTGGAAATGGCATCTAAAGAGTGCACTGAAGTCAATAGCTACGCTCCAAAACTAGACCCCAAAAGGACAAAACGGCATTTAGGGAGTGCACTAAAGTCAATAGCTACCCTCCAAAATAAATCCACTGTAGGACAAAACAACATCTAGATCATAAAATCAAGGGTAGCCTAGTCACCGACGGATTACCGGTAGACCGGTAAACCGGAAGACTCCCGGTCCCGGGACCGGTAAATCTTTCCCTAACAAAAGTAAGTAGCCGGAGAAATCACTCAAGTGGTAGTGACCGGGTGCGCAATGGGACCCCATCGACATCACTACTCTCACCCTAGTGTATAATTCTAGCAACTTAAAACATCTCACCAACCGGTGAGGTAAATCAACACATAACATCTAACGAAGACTCAACCGGAAGACTCTTCTGATTGAGACATATAGGGATTGTCACTACGTCTGGAAGTACCAACATGGTCAAGAGAATCCCCCGAGAGATTGGATGTCTCAACCGGGACGTCTACCAGTGGAGTGGCGGTATCCACCGGAAGGTTGGGTGTATCTATAGATATATGCGGAGTCTCTTTAAGCTCGATTAGTATAGCCACAAGGCTTCCACCAAGGACTCCGGGGTTGAGGAAGGGAGGTCTACCGGTTCCTTCCCGGTAGAAGTTACCGGGAGGCTTCTTTTTCTCTCATAGACCTTCAAGTCCCACTCCTTTGAGGAAGGGGAATCCACCCGACTCACTAGAGAGCCATGTTGTTCCAGGTGGCCAAAATCCTCAAAGTGCTTGTACTTCCATCAATCTCCCTATTAACTTGTCACAAACTCCAGTCCGGTCCGGAAACACAAGTCTACCGGTCAACCGGTAAACAACTCCGGAACACTTTGTTAGAATATGTGGATATAGGTGTCTCACACATCTAGCAACATACCAACAACACAAGGGCACATATAATCGTAACTAGGAGAGGACTTTAGAGACAGGGACTTAGAAAGAGGTTTTTCCCGGTTGACCGGGAAGACCGGGAAAAAGATAGGAATTGTGGGCAAGACCTAAAATGATAGGCGAGAGACAACTCAAAATAACAACTTGCCACAAAGCTAGGACAATCGACAACAACTACACATGTAAACAACACAATAAGGTCTAGATGAAATACCCCGGGGGACTTTTTCTCTAGATCGGGGAGGATGTTACCGGGGAGTCACCTTGGTAGACAAGAGAGGAAAAGACTCACAAATAAGAAACTCTCACAAACAAATGAAACCCAACATGGGCAAGAATCACCTTTGTTGTTGCACCCGCAACCTCCTTCCTTTGTCTCTTTTATCTTCTCGCTTCGGCCACAAATCTCCTCCACTTCCACAAACCCTAGAAATCTCCACCAAACCCTAGCTTGCGCACCTCTTCCATCAAACCTTAGCTTGCGCACCTCTTCCACCAAACCCTAGCCCGTGCTACCTCCTCTTCAAACCCTAGTTGTAACTCCTTGTTGCACCACCTCTTTGACTACTTCTTCAAACCCCAACTCCAAACAAAGACTAAATAGAGAGAGAGGGAGAACTTATGAGAGAGAGAGAACTAGAGAGGGAGATAGAGGACAAAATTTGAGGAGGGGGAAAGATTTCAGAGAAGGAGGGGTAGAGAGAAGAGCTCTGGAGGGGGGAGAAGAAGAGTTCTGGACAGAAGGGGAAAATTTCGGGGAGAGGGGGTCGGCCAAGATGGCTGGAGATACCCAGGCTTCTGCTCGAGTGATACCCGGGTACCCGGATATCAACCCATATCCGGGTTGGTACCCGGGCTACTTCATACCCGGGTTGATACCCGGGTATGTATGTATGTATGTATTTTTTAATTTATTTTTTGAATTTTTTGAATTTTGAATTTTTATTTTTTATTTTTTTTAATCTTTTTCTTTTCTTTTTTTCTTTTGTCTTTTCTTTTCTTTTCTCTACCACTACTACTAGTTCAAACAAGAATTAGCATCTAGTAGAACTTGAATACTTCTAACTACCTCTTAAACTTAAATAGTTAATTTAGATTTAAGTGGTGATTTTAGACTTACGTCTCGGGATATCTCCCGGGACTCTTTTGAAATTGTTTCCCGGGACTTGAATTAGGGATTTTAAGACCCGGTTTTATCACCACTATAAATCTAATTAACTACTTAAGCATTTCCCTATTTTCTCTATTTGCTATCTAATCTAATTTCACACAATACTAACTACTTTTCTAGTTAACTAATATTAAAAACCCTATTTTAACTAATTTTTTTGATAGGGGCGACCAAGTGGGAGTTTTAGACTCCCACAGAGGTTCCAGTTGCAATATTTTTCATGATGGGTCCTCTCAAATATTATTAATTAATTGATATCCCTTTCCATCTCCTTCTAATTCAATTGTGACCATTATTCATGTTTGTCCTTCTCTACCTCCATATGTTTGTTTGTCTTCCCCCATCTCCCCCTACCTTTAATGTAATTAAGATCTACATCTATAATTGTCCATCTCTCCCTCCCCCACTCCCTCCTTCCACCTTAATAAAAAATTGTTATGATTTGTCTTTCTCCCTCTCTGCCCCTAATACAATTCACATCTTCATTTGTGATTGTTTTTCTCTCCCTCCCTCTTCCTACTCCTTTCAAAAACTTACTTATCAAGAACCTTACTTTTTCAAAACCCCTACCCTTTACAGTATTATACTTTTTCAAAAGCTTGCTTTACTTGAAAGCTTGTTTTTTCGAAAGCTTGTTCTTTTGAAAGCTTACTTTTCAAAAGCTTACATTTTAAAAAGCTCACTTTATTGAAAAGTTTAGTTTTCAAATATTTATTTCTTAAAAATATCATTTTTAAAAGGTTAATTTCAAAAAAAGTTAAAATGTTTAATTTTTCAAAATTTCCGTACTTCTAATTTTTCTTTTTTACAATTGTCCTTCTTTAAATTTCCCTTTTTCAAAAAGTTTCTTTTACAAGTGTTTTCTATTTCAATTTTTTTTTTTAGAAGTCAAAAATTTTCATTCCTTACAAATCTTTGTTTTAAATTTCCAATCTCTTTGTTGCAAATGTACCTTTTTTCAAATTGCAATTTCACTTTCCTTCCATATAGATATTCTTTGTTTCCCACATTTTTCCTAAGTTATGCCATATTTAAGTAAAAATGGACTTTAGAATGAAATGTGGACTTTGAAATCCGGACTTTACTACGAGACCCAAAGAGCTCTCGATGTAGGTAACGTGGAGAGCTGGAGATAAATTTTCATAAACAGAAAAGGGAGGTCCCGAACCATGTTATGTCCAGACCGGGCGAGCTCCCAATCCAAGTTACCGCGTGACCCAAGGAGGTCTCATCCAGGTGACGCTGAAACCGGGCGAGCTCCCAATCCAGGTTACGTCGTGATCCGGGAAGGTCCTCATCCATGATACATCTAGACCGGGTGAGCTCCTGATCCTAGATTTTTTTAGGGGAATCATAATAAAACAGCTGACCTGCTAACAATTGACAAAACAACATCTCTTAATATTTTGTACATCTAGGTTACATCTTAGACCGAGCAAAGAAAATAGACAATGTTCATGTGTTGCATCGAATTGAAGACCTTTAAAGAATTGAAAATATAAAAGGGAGTAAATAGACATTCATATATGCAATGATTTGAAGACCAAGAAGGAATTGAAAATTTATTCACATAATATTGGAGTGTACAATAGTGGGAACAAAAAATAGAGAGAGTATCCATCTATATTAGGTTACCTCTACATATTTAAAATAACGCTCACGAAAAATCTCCTACGCTCTCAGGATCACCCAAAACAGTCTCGATCGGGGGCTCTCCCGATCCCACAGTCCTGATCGCGTTCACCTCTATTCTTGCAATCCCCAATCGAGTGCTCTTACAAACTCGGAGACCGAGATTGCATCACCTCTACCTATTCTTAAATAGCTCGTCATATTGCCATTGCTGACATAGTCTCCGTTTACACTGACCATCCATATCATGTGTCTGAAGATACTCCTTTACAGACGCTGAAGATCGCAACGGTAGGATGAACGGAAGCAATGCTGTTGCAATGTCAGGTATAATTTCCTTGCATTGGGTAAGGTCATCTCTTCATGCCGTGACTTTAGAAAGTAGCATGCCATGTTTCCGTTCATCAAATTCCGCCATGTGAAATCGTCAACCATCAATACCTGGTCCTTTATGCATAACTCCTTTGTTGCCTTGTCGTGAGTTAGCCTCAGTAGATCCTTCATGCATGAAGGATACCTCTCCGGCAAGGAACACTTATTTTGTCCATAAACAAAAAGGAGTTTTGTCCTTATATCTTCGGGGAGGATGACTTGAAGAACCTTTCTCAGGCGCTTGGCTTGCATGGACGACCATATACCCACACGGAAGGACCTCAGAAGGATTTGGAAGAATTCTACGACACCAAGCCGAACTATTATGTTCTATGGATCAAATCGTTGTGGGTTGTGATTATGGTATGGCTCAAAACAAAGCAATCCGTTGACAAACAATACGACAACTTTCTTCGAGTAGTCACGGCGTCTCTGTGAACATAACAAAAGAAAGAATGTTATACACAATAGACAAGGTAATGTACAAAGTATTGAGGGGAATCATAACAATACATCTATGACATGGTGTTGTCAACAGCGTAAAAGAGCGTAACAAGCCCTGCAGGTATACAAAACTGGCGTGGTAAAATTAAAATATACTAGACCACTTCTGTTCACGACGGAGAAGATTCAGGTGAAATAAATCTACAAGTTTGTTGGTCCCACGATTGAGAGCATCCGTTTACTATAGATTCACCTACTTTAGAGCGTCTAAGAACAAAACCATCGGTAAATCCGGAAAGGAGATTGGCCTGCACATATTGACGTACAGAACAAAGTGATGCTTTCATACTCGACAGCCACAAACGTAGGGTGTGGCGGAGGAAGTTGTCATCCATATCACCAGCCCACGTAGGTGGGTGAATAGCACTGAACTCGTCATTCATGAGATTCTTCTCAAGACTATTGTCAATAAGCAACGTTAGGCTGGGGTCGATGATCTCATGGTCCCTTGCGAGTTTAGAGAGGTCCTTCAGCATATACCTCTTGGTAGGATGGTCCACTCTAGGATAAGTGGACTTTGTCGTATCATCTTGCAACAAGACTATAAGCTGATCTCGTGTCAGTTTAGTATCACGTAGAAGTGATGTGACCATATCATCTACATTGTCGAACATCGCACAACTCCATATAACCACATTAGCCTTACTGTACAACCACTCTAGAAAACGTCTGTCGTCGGGTCTAGGAATGCAGATGCGGTTGAAGCCAAGCCTGTGAACTAAAAATCCATTTAAGTCCACGACGACAGTGTACGTCGATACCCTTACCGAGGATTTCCGAGGTGTTCGGGGCTCAGCTGGTCGAAGGAGACCACCTGAAACAAGAAGCAAAATCCAAAGGTGAGCCATACTCTATCAGACGAAACATGGAAATAAGCTTTTAAGAAAGGCGTCTCAAGTAGAGGACCGAGCGAGCACCCAATCTCTAGAGAAATATCGGGCGCGCTCCCAATCACCATTGGATGATCGGGCGCGCCCTCGATCTCAACAGGAAGAAATTCTCACACGAAATACTCAGAATGAAACATAGGCGTGGAATCTCACCATCAACTAATGACGCCGGATCGGCACATTCGCAGGATGAATGACGCTTTGAAATGCTTCCGCTTTTGGTAAAAGCTACCGCGGGCTTCGACACTCTTGCACTAGGAGCAACGACTTGAAGATCTTCTTTCGCATCCGCACCAGTGGATCCTAGATGACCAACTGCAGGTCGTGACCGATGAATATACGACTCAGAAGAAAATGAACCAACAACCATAGGCATGAGATACCTACCCGGGAGAAGGGGATTTCCTCGAGCAAGTGACGAGCACTCCAAGGAAGACGAGATATTAGCTTGAATCACCGCTCTTTCAGAGATTAACCCATCATGGACTTCCGCAACGGCAGACTACGATGCAATGTTAGCGGGGCTAAGAGGCTTCAATTCATCATCGAACATGCCTTCGTAAGCCCCTTCATCGACTACCAGTTCGCAAGTTGAATCCGTCAATGAAAGATTACGCCCCAAAGTAGGAGGTACTTGTAGAGACTGTAGGTTAGTAAGTGCGCCGACAACCACCACCTCCACTTCTGTTGGGCCTTGCCCAGGTTCGGGCACGTGACCATCAGTGGCGTCGCCAGATGAAGACTGATAGGACTGATCTACCTACATCAAAGTCGACCCGGACAAAGGAGACTCCACGTCTGAGGGAGCAATAACTGCTGCTGGGACACGTACAATTCTCACTGTTATCCTCAGTCTAGAATCGACACCTCGGACTCTCATTGCCCTTTCATGATCGAACGGAATACAAATTGGCGCCCTTGGTGGGAATTCAGGCCTGTTATACCACCTCTCTTCCGCCTCTAGTACCTCCCGCTCCTCATCCGACTCTCACCCTTCTTTCTTTCATTGTCTCTTCCTTTGCTTTGCCTTGCCCAGCTCTGCCAACCTCAATTCCATGCCCTGACAACATATCGACGTGCATATCCTCCACGGAGTAAGGGGTGTCTTGGGTGGATATTGAAGATGGAGATACATCGTGAGGGTCGGCGGCAATTGGGTGCGCAAAGGACATACATTCAGTGGACGGACATACAAATGTCGACAATCATACCCAAAGCCGAAAAAGATCGGACTCGAAGATCGGGTGCGCACTTGATCCAGACCATGAGATCCGGGGCGCACCCGATCCGATCTGGAAGATCCGGAGCGCAACAGATCTGATAGACGACAACGAAGGCGAACCTAGTCCCATAGGCGAGATCGGGAGCGCACCCAATCCGGTCAAAGAGATTAGGGACGCACTCAATCTCAATATACCAGAATTTTAGAGTATAAAAATTAAACATTACAAGAGAAGCAGACGTTGTGGCAGACAAAGATTGTGTATTCAGAATGAGGAGGTGGGCTATACCAAATTTGAGGACGGCAATCCAGTCGTGTGGTAGACACTCCGTGATGCCTGCAAGAAAGAAGACTATTGAAGATATAAACACTACCAAAGATCTATTACCACGCACTGCATTAATTAATTCAAAGTCAATCATAAAGTGTTTAAGTCCATGGAAAAAAAGAAGTCGTTGGATCATACCTTGCCACCAATGTCAGTGTTGTCCGGGCCAAGATTCAACTGTTGCCTGGTGTCAATACATCGAGTGTTTGGTTTGGCATCGGTCTCGGATGGATGGCACTGAGTGAGGTCTGCTTTGTCGGCGGGCCGATTCACGTCAAGTCCAGGTAGCGCAGCGATCGGATTTCTAATTGGGGTGCCTCTTCCATCCGATCCACTGTCGTTGTTGTCCTCTTTGTGGGCGCCCTCTTCAGTACGATTCGATCATATCTCCCCTTCCCTATTGTCGTCCTCTTCGTCGTCACGGTCCGATTCATTGTCGTGCTCTTTGTCTCTCTCAGGGCCATCGTGGTCAGTGCCAGCGTCTTCTTCTGAGGATTCTGACGGAGTCTTCTCCTTTTGTCGTGCACTCCTGAGAGTGATTCTTCTCTCTCGCTATACATTTTGGGCAAATGCGCGTGAAACGACCAGGGACTTCTTTCTAATTCTCTCTAGCTTGGACAACCTCTTTTTAGCTGGCGGAGCCTCAGGTGGGGTAAGGGCTAGAACCTGACGGGCATCCCAAAATTTCTTCGCATTGTCAAAAGCGAAGGTTTTGTCTGGTGCTGAGAACACAACCTCCACGACTCTAGCGCCTTTGGTCTGCAAGAAAAGACATGTTTCGAATGTAAGGTACATGAACAACGCCGCTAAAAACTTCAAAAGCACAAATGATAATGATGACAAATGATGACATCATTCTTACCTGGGATATCCAGGTAAACGCAGAACCAGCTCTGACGTTGATAATAACAACGTTGCGACGGAAAAATACACCAATCAATTTGTCCACCGCGCCAACGTTGAAGTTGGCACGCCCGACCTGATTACAACATGGCGAACCGCTCTCGTAGTCCTTTGCATTCCACAGAGGATGAAACTGCAGATCGGGCCTGAAGTAGTCTCGGAAGCTTGCCTCCGCTGCGTTGCCATCGGTCCTTCCGAAGACGAAATTGAAGTACAGGGGTTAGGTTGGCTCAACCAATAGCGGTTTAGCGAACTGCTCGGCCGGAGAAGTGAGGTACACTGTTGACGTGTAATTCCAAACAAGGCCTTGAAGATAATTCCGATCTTTATCATTGAGCAAGTTCACCAGCACAACCAAGCCAGCGTGGTCAATTATAAACACACCTAGACTTCGCGCTCTTCTAAAATTCTGCTTATCCCTGTTCTCCATTGCCGTGAAACATTTCACCATCTCTTGCTTCAGGACGGATGGATCTCTGGATCCGCGCTGCCTTCCGTTGACGAAGCAATAAATGTAGATCTGCTTCAAATTCTTCGCGTTGAAGTTCCTCAGGCTGTCGTCTGCCAAGATATTCTTGAAATCACCGTTTTTCCTATCAAGCGACCTGACACCATAGTAGGATTCCATCAGCTCTTCAGGTTCTTCTCTGGATGCGCCACAACTACCAGCAGTATCCCTCTCACTATCCCTAAGCTGCTGGGTGAAAGTCAGCTAGGATTACTCACTTTTGGGCAAAAAAAATATGCCTCCAAGTATATTTTTCCGCAGTCTTTTGTAAACCAACTCGATCAATTACCACTGTCCATTTTGTGTACCTTGGCTAATCGTGGCAATTGAGTTGATCTTAGATGTGACTTAATGGTCAACAACGGTGCATTGAAGTGAATGTATGGTGTATCGACGCGTGGCGTGGCAGTTAATCAGTTTGCGCGCATTTCGAGGGGGAATTGGCTGGGCCGTTCCTACTCAGGAGCTCTGATTCTTCACGTGTGCAGCTGTGGATGTTTGCTTGGCGAAGAAGGTTTAGAATGTTGCGAGTTTTGTTGACTACAGCTGGAGTTCGCGTGTGCGCATTAGGGTTCTGCGGCGTTGGAGGCGTTAGTGAGGCGGTTGTGCGATCGAGGAAGAGATTGTGAAGCCCCAAAGCCTAGCGACTCAGGAACGCTGCAAAGTTGGATATGACAACAGGGTGTGCGTCATGGCTGTGGGCTTCACCTGCGCAGCATCGGAGCGTGTCCTAGATACTTGTTTCAGCCATCACTGTAAGTATCCCATCTTCAGGTTGCGTGATTTAGCTATCATAGTGAGTATCACGTCATTTTGCTGCAGACAATTGTCAGGAGGTATCGTGGTCTTCATCTCGGTAGGCGGGCTTGGAGTAGGGTTCTAGAAGAGGTTTGATCTCGGCTCTATTCCTAAATCATTTCCGGTTCGGCGCAGTTTTCTGGAGCAACGGTGGAGCTGAGGCTGGTGTGCCTGATTGGAAGGTTTTGTTGTTTTTGTACTCCAACCACGCTGGGTAAGTCCTTCTCTTGCTCCAGATTTCCGCTCTAGAGTTTAGGGTTTAGGGTGGATGTAGTAGATACTCCTTCGTGTTTCCTTGTTTATAGTCCGCTTGGAAAGCACGGTGAGGGTTAGGGAGACTGTAAAAGGAGAGAGGAAGAGAAGAAGAGGGTTTACTGGAGCGCCATTTTGTCGTGAATGTCATCTTCACACTATCTACAGGGTGCTATGTGCAGGGTTGAGAGCGGCTGCAGCGATGTGGAAACGTGGTCTTCGGAGGGCGGTCAGGTCGGACAGGTCGAGAGGGTTTAGGGTGGCCTCCAACACTGCCATCGGAAGCTCTACTATACTGTAGGTGCGCGATGGGAGGTGTATGGAGTCTGAGGTTTGTGCTCTCTTTGTTGACATGAATTGGTTGTCGAATGATAAAGTTCATCTTCAATTTTAGGATAACTTGGTGTTGGTGTTCATGTTTCATGTTGCCTATAAGACATCGTAGGGTTTAATTCTGGTCCTTGCCGTCACAAGTTTCTAAGCAGATGGAGATGCTGCATGATCAGCCCCGAGTGCGCGTGAGTTATGCCTAGCATAGTTAGAAGGTGGTGAAGACGAGCTCCATGTGAAGATTGACAAAGTATTCAGGTATGTCATGACTTTATTGCAATTAGGTACGTGTATGAGCAAAACCAGTTTTTGTTCCCATTACAACTTAGAATATAGCCATAGAAATATGCATTTAGAATTCAAAGGGTATTTAGGCAAGGATGAGTTCATACGTCGGCATGAAAGTGGATGAGGATGTGGTGTTCAGGGTTGGACGTGGATGAAGTTGTGATGTTGAGGGTTAACTTGTGACGTGGTTGTATAGCCAGGTAGGTACTTAACCTAAGTGGGTTGTATACCCTATTAGGTTGTATATCCGGGTAGGTTATATATCCGGGTAGGTTGTATGTCTGGGTTGTTTATCCGGGTTGAGTTGTATACTTGGGGTTTTGATGTTACATATGTGGGATTGTGATGTTACATATGTGGGGTTGTATACACGGGTACCTTATATACTTGGGCATGGGTGTATACCCGGGTTGGATGTTACTTGCTTATAAATTGTATACCCGGGTATATGATGTATACTCGGGTCTTTTCTTAGTTGAGGATGTGTATTCTTCCCTGATGGTGTGTATTCTTCTCTGATGGTGTGTATACTTTGCTGACGGTGTGTATTCTTTGCTGATGGCGTGTATGCTTCGCTGAGGGTGTATCTTCTTTACTGAGGGTGTGTATTCTTCGCTGATGGTGTGTATGCTTCGTTGAGGGTGTGTCTTCTTTGCTGAGGATGTGGACCTTGTTTATGGTGTGTATCTAGTGGAGCTGTATTGATTGGATGTGTTTTTGGATGGCTGAAAGCATATGAGAGAAAGTAGGAATGTTGCATGGAATATACTCATCTACATTGTAATACACTATATTGCAATAACTTTCTTCCGACACATGTCATTGTAGTATTTTGAGGTCCACTATATGCTGTGATATCAACCTTGTGGGTCGTCATTCTGAGGCGTTGATGCACGAGGCGACATGGGAAGGCAGCCGTGATGAAGTTGTTTCAGATGATAGCCCTTCCATCCCTTGATTGTGAGAGCAGCAATATACATGTCATACTCAAACACTCTATTATGTATTACACTCTTGTATACTGCTGTGTATATGTCACACCCATGTATTCTGTATACTTGGCAGTGTAGTATACTACATAGTATGCTATGCTTCTCGTAGTTGATTTTCATTTCGGTCAGAATTTGATAGCTTCCTTGTGGTATCTGTCTTCAGTTTATAACATCCTCTACATGTAATTGTAGACGGTGTGAATAAGCAGAGCAACTTTGGTGGACGGACATGGGGAGGCAGGAAAAGAAGGACATGCGACTGGCCAAGAAGGTAGCACTGTCCATTGCGAAGAGCGACTTTGTCTCGGAGGAGATGAGTGAGAGCGATGATGACTCAAAGGAAGAGTCGGAGGAGGAAGAAGAAGAGGAGGAGGAAGAAGAGGACGAGGAGGAAGATAGAAAAATACTCTTCTCATAATAAATAAGAGGATAAGGTCGTCAATCTTGACAACAATGTGGAGAAGGACTCTGCGCTTGAGGACATTGACAACGCCTTAGGAGTGTTGTTGAGAGGTCCGCCACCACTTGCGATCACGTACGACATGTTTCGGGACGATTACAGGCTTCACACTTGTGGTCTGTATCCACACAAGTACCATGAGAAGAATGGCGTGTGCAAGAATGATCTCGTTGAGATCTTTGGACCGAAGCGTGGGGGAAAGTTCGGGTATTCATATCGGAAGGTGTCCGACAACACCATACTTAAGGCCATTAATAGGTATTACTATATATGTTATCAGAAGGCAGGGGGCCTGCCAGGAAAGCTCGTGGGTCGGCACTTCGCACTCGGGGTGGTTGCAGAGGTGGTGAAGGGGATGGAGGTGGACTGGGCTGGGTATGCCTTTGTAACCAATACTACTCAGAGGTCTACATGGCGCAAGAAGGTGTTACGGTTGGCAAAAGAGAAGGCAAGTCTAATAGGTAAGGGCCTTGCTGAAATTCTCGAGGAAGATGGATTGTTCACGGCTTTGGAAGGGGGAAATTCTTTGAAGCACGGGGGTGTCGACCCTCTTTTGGGGATGTTGGACGTGAAGCCATCTCAGAGCTCCTCGTCGTGGACATGTTTGAAGATGAAGGAGGTTCAAGAATTCCTCACCTTGGTGAAATTGGAGACTGTAGCTGCTAGGAAGGAGCTGGAAACCGTGAAAAAGGATCACGAGAGTCTCTTGCACTAGATCCTTGGTCAGGGTCAGCTAGTTTCTACCATGGAGGCAACAGTGAATGCTGCCAAGAAGCGTATGGGTGACTGCAAGGATGACACTTTGATGCAGACTTGATGCTGCAGACCGATTTCTACAACGACATATATAGGCAAGCTGGCGACCAGCTTGGCATCCTCAAGGCCAACTTGGATTGCAAAGTGGAGTTGATTTCCGTGATGGAATGGAGAGTTCAAATCTTGGGGATGTAGGGAGAAGGCCTGGTGAAGCTCGTTGGGATGTTGAAGACATGATACAACGGATTAGGGATTTTCCCACAACCCATGGTGTACCTCGATGAAGTAGATGGTACCTCATGGAAAACATTGACGTGGAGGACATGCGTGGTTTGCGACCTTCCCTTTCCTCACAATGACATCCAAATCTGTAGTTGCCTGCATGTATATCACCCCTGGTGTGCAACGGTGTGGTTCCAGACGAGTGCAAAATGTGCATCCAAAGATTGCGGACTAGTGCATCCCGAGTGATACAAGAGCAATGGGTTTGGAGAGCTAGCTGACGACCTTGATCAGGAGGCTCAAATCCAAAACTATGAGTTGTCAAGAGTTCTGGCAATTTCAGCGCGCATAGTGGCAGCAAAGAAGACTTGCCCTACAGTTGGTAAGTTTTTCCATGTATAACTCTGGTTGATTCTATTTGTGGTATACTTACGTAGGAATGTATACTCGGGACATGTATACTTCAAAGTTCGGGGAATATGGAGTGGGTTCGGGTCTGTAGATAAGGTGGATGCAGTCTGCCTAGAGTGTGTTGGGATATATGATCGGTTTAGGATATATTGTAAGTGTGGATATTCTCTTCATTTGGGTGTATGCACGGACCTCTGTGGATGTCTAACCGGACGGAGTTAGGAGAATAGTGATGGAGACTGTATACTTTGATGAAGTATTAGGGTGCGTAGGGTGGGCTATCTAACAGGGCTACGTAGGGAGGGATCAATACATGGGTGGGATATATATATGAATAGTATATATTTGGGTGGGTGTATCCTCTCCGTGGGATATATTGAATTGTAACGTGTATATATTTAATGGGTGTGTATACCCTCACAAGGATATATAGAACTATATTGGATGTATATTTGAGAGGGGTGTATATTTGAGAGGTGCATATACTCTCGATGGGGTATATTTAACTGTACCGGGTATGTATTTGATAGGGTTGTATATCCATGGTGGGGTATATAGAACAATACCGGGTGTATATTTGATAGGTGTATATACTCAGGTGGAGTATACAAAATTGCACGGGTATACATTTGGGTAGGGGCGTAACCTTCGGTGGGTTGTGCATGACTGTTTCGGGTGTACATTTGATAGGGGTGTATACTTGGGTGGGGTATAGTTTTCTGCACGGGATGTATACTTGGGTCATGTCACTTGTACTTGGATGGGGTATTATATTCTACGTATTGTCAACTTCGGTGGAATGTATACTTGGGCTTTATATATATGGTGCGTGCCTGGGATGTGGTGTTGAGGGTTGTATACTTGGTTGTAGACTAAAGACTCCGTTGCTTTACATCTCTATGGGTCATAAAATACTTTCATGTTCACAAAATTAGTATATTTTGTACGACCCAGTGATGGAGTGTCTTCAGTTGCTCACGCATGGATTTTGTTGGACATTGGGGAGTGCACGTACATCCCATGTGGAGCATAGCCCCAATTCAACCACCACGGTGTTGTACAGAGAGGGGAGCGCTTTGAGAATTCACGGGGAACCTGGCTGCAACAGGAATAGATGGCAGGGGAGTCCAATCAGGTCTTCAATTCTTCTGTTCTTCAAATCTTCATATCTTCATATCTTCATATCTTTGACTCTTCAAATAGCTCCCCGTTGGCCTATCCTGTGGTGGCTCTAAATGGGTTAAGGGTAAAGGTAAGGTGATAAGAACCCACGGCCTTGGACGGGTAAAACGGGACGGCCAGACCACAAGCTGAAACCGTCCGAAAGATTGGCTCCTAAAATTCAAACCCACGTTGACTAGCAATCGTGCCTCACCGGTGGGAACAACATAAATACGACCGTGTAGGTGATCAACCCCACTTCGCCGCATCGAAATTTACGAAGCAGAATTAAAAAGAACTAGCCTCCAAGCCGGCTGGGAATAACAAAATAAAGACAATGAGCCTCCAAATCCGGCTAGGAATAATAAGCCACAAGCCACAACACAAGAGTCTTCATGTCTTCTTGCCTTCAAATCTTCAAATCTTCATGTGTTCAAAAACACAAACAAACTCAAAAGAAGTGTTCAAAAACACAATGGAAGAGCTTCCACCAAGGCTGTAACCTTCAAATGGGTGCCACAGATGACTCAAAACTCTAACTATTAAGTATAATAACTTTCTGGAAAGCTAATACAAACAACTAACATTCTTCCAAATTTCAAGTCATTCTAAACTATTGTCCGAAAGTTATATGAATTCAAAGTTCTGCCCTTCCAAAAATTCAATCGCTCATTACTTCTTCTTTAAAACTCCAAATATTAATTGTAACAGCTTTTGGAAGAGCTATGACAATGGTGCACACACCTTTTAAATTTCAAACCATTCTAAACTATTGTCCAAAAGTTATGGCTTGTTGAAACCTCTGCCCTCTCAATGGATGGCCTCGAGTTTTCACAATTTCAAGCCTTCATAACTTTTGCAATTCGACTCCAACCAACTTGAATGATAAGTTCATGCAAAGCTAAACAAAAGTTTTACAACTCCTTAAATTTTCAAAGAACGACGCAAAAACTACAAACTTTGGTGGCCGCCCGAATCTCTGCTCCTCTTCGTTGGGTGGCAGCCGATCCTCCTCTACTCGCACGCTTGTAACTCTTAGTTTACAACTCCATATCAAGCAAAAATAGTCGCTTTAGAAGCGCATCTCAAAGAGAAAAAAACCCTCGATATTTCATGTCAAAATGTTTCTTACAACCATATCTATCGCCCATCAAACTTTCGGCTCTCTACACACACACACTTCACTCTAAAAGCACACTAACCCTTTTTCCCCCAAACCCGACTAAGAGGAAGAGAGAAGATGCCTACTTACCCTCTAGATCCTAAGGTGGATAAGATTTGCCCATAAGCATATCACATGGGCCTCAGATCATCCATTGGCCCTAGGAAAACTTAAAAGATAAGTATCTACTTATCTTTTGAGGTCAACAAACCTTTAGAGTTCTAACTAAGAGGTAAACTACCCTCTATCTACCATCTTTTTACTTCTAACATTCAAATAGAACACAAAGTACTTATAATTAGTACAAAGCTTCAATCAAAATCAAGTAGAGGTAAAAACTAAAGTCAAAGAACAGTGCTACTCCATCTGTAAGAACTTGAGGATGCGTTTGATAGTAATTGTGATATAATCTGCACGTTGAGTCTTCGTCAAAGGATTTACTAGCCCTTCTAACCAATGATGGTAGCGAACGCTTACCTCGATTGGTCTAGGTATACAGAAATAATGGTCTTCGTTCAAGCCCTCGAAATTTCCATCAAATGTCACTTCACGAGTGCCCGATTCAACACATCCAGTTTGAAGTAAGATTACTAAAACACGAGCGTCCTTTCGGAGATTACCATGCCAACGCTGCTCAACATGAGGCTGTTTTAGCGGACGAGAAGATCCAGCTTTATCTTGAGGGTGGAATGACAATGGTGTGGAAACCGCCGGCTGGGATGGTTGAATTGGCAACTGAGACAAGGAAAACTGTAAATCTACCTCTGGTTCAGACTCTAGATCTTGTGACTCCATAAAAACCCTCCAGTCCGACATTTTAGCTCAAACTTCAAATCCAAACCCAAACTCTAAGAACGTAAAGAAATAATTCGAATTGGTGAATATTGTCTACGGCTTTCGCCTTTTAAACAATTCGGTGAGCAATAAGCGTCACCTTGAAGCTACTGGAAGCGTCACTAATAAGTTTCGTCCTCCTAATCAAAGATCTTTCCAAAATATAAACAAGTACATGTTTTACACACTGTAGATATTTACATCAGGACAACGGGCATACACAACACTGGTGAGACTAGCCAAGTCAGGGTCAACTCTGTAACCAGCTGTGACTCTCGACATCCCTCTCGACCTGGAGGTACTCCCGAGTTACCAGAGCTTGATCTTGCTCTTTTATCAACGGGCGCATTGAAAGACCCTGCCTTGCATGATGTAGTTAGTACCCCACGTCGAGTGTTGTACAACTCAGAGAAGGACGAGGTTGTTTTCACCACTCCGACGATCTCGTACCTATCTACATGTTTCGGGGGTGGAACAACTCCTCGAACAGCTGTGGACCCCACCATACAGCCAAAATCATCTCCACCTGCCTCATTGTGTATGTCACCAATGAAGGGTGTAGCCTCATCTGCGCCTCCAGCAGTGGACATCACAAAGCAGCCTATGCCAGCTGAGCGTCCAACAAAGGAATGGATGCTCGTGGCTCCGGTACAAAGGTCGATACCTGCATCCCTGGTCCGGATGGTGCCTCCGGATCCTCTGTTGTTGTAGTCCGGGCTGATGATGCGTCTGTCTAGTCTTCGAGGTTCGGAAGGTCCCGGAAGCTACCACTGGGGCTGACCACCATGGGTGTCGCTGCCGAGCTTCCGGGTAAAGGGTCCGTCACTAGTGGCCCTGGAGATAGAGACTCTGAGGGAATTCGGAAGGGCAACGGGGGTACTGCCTGATTCCCTGGCACCTCTTCCCACTTCTGCATACTCTCCGTGCTTGGAAAGGCCACCCCATCCAACTCAGAGGAGAGCTGAAATCTGGCGTTCCCACGAGATCATTGAACTCTCCGGTGAGCGACTTCGGCGTTCCGGCTGCAGGTCTGGGTAAAGAGCCGGCCAGAGGTTGGGGCGGGGAAGTAACTGCCGGTCCGAATGGGGATCCGGACGGACCTGCAGCAGTTCCGGACGGTCCGGCAGTGGTTCCAAATGGACCAACAGTGGTTCTGGATGGACCAGCCGCGTCTGGAGCAGGAGGTGCCAGGAACGGAGGTGGAGGTTCTGGTACTGTTGAGGCCGCCGCCACGAGATCCCTCGCTAGCTCCTGCATCTTGGTCTAGGTGCTCTCCATTTTCCGGCTGTGATCCACCAGGAACCGGATGATCTGCCCCCTGTTGAGCTTCTCGTTCTTCTCCAAGCTCTCCGTATAGATCAGCGCCCGGTTGACCATATCTACCGGGAAGTCCAACGCTGTGCGGATATCTGACAAGGTCTAAGAGGCTGCCCGGACCTTCGTTTCTGCCACCACTCATGCATGTTGTGCTGCGTCTCGTGTAGCTTCCGCCTGTCGGACCTGACCCCAGAGCCGGGTGTTGATTTTGGTTATAGTGGCGTTCTCATGCTCTAATCTTGTGATGGAACTGTGCTTCTCCTTCATCTGTCTGAGTTGCGCGATGAGGTGAGTGGTGTCCTCTAGTCCTACTACCTCTAGGACGGCCATGATCATGGCGTGCCTCTCCCAGATCTCTCCTTCCTGGATCCTGGTCCGCCAGACAATGTGTCTGCAGAGCTCGTGAACGTCCACGGGTATGTCGCCACTGATGGTAGGGACAAATGTAGGTCCTGGCTCTAATCCGGTCGTGAATCGTTCGTCTTCTATGGCCGGTTCCGGTGCGGTTGGTGGTGCTGCGGGTGGGCTCTGAGCCGAAATTGTTGACAAAGGCCGGCATGCTCCGGAGGCTTCCGGAGTCCTCTGCACCAAACGACTCCGCTTCCGGTTCGGTCTTCGAAGTATGAGGGAGGATGATGACTTCTCCGTCTCAGAGTCCGTCGATTTTTCCGGCTCCTCATCTGTTTCTATCCCTCCGTATGACTGGATGGTGAGCAAGCTATCGTACTTGGCCTGCTCATCCGGACTCAACATCTTCTGCTTTGCATACATATGAGCCAGGTAGGTGGAAAGTGGGGATGGGGTTTTCCGGGCTTTCGGCAGGTTCTTCACCATCTTATCGATCTGCTCGTCCATGATGGCTGCCCAATCGACGGACAACTTCCCTCTCATTGACCCAAGGATCAGTATAGCCAACTTGGCCACTATCCGTTTAGGCTTCTCGGGGTGGAAAATGGGGTTGAAGAATGCCATTACTAACCTAGCATTCGGATCGGTGAGGTCGCTGAGGACGTAACCGTCTATAGGATTTGCCTTCGAGCGGAACTCGCCCTTCAGGATGGCGTCATCACGCTCCGCCACCTTGATTGTCCCTGCTCGAAACTTGTAAATGTCTCTCCAGAGTGCCGTGGTCCAGACCTCCGGATGTGCCCTGACCTTCTGCGCGTACTGGCTTGGTGGCTCTCCCAGGAGCTCCGCCATCATCGTTTTGCTCTGGAAAGCCCATGGTGTCGCTAAAAGGCCTTCACAACCCATGATCTCGAGGAAGCTCTCTAAAACCCGGCAGGTCTTGACCGGCTTCGGAATCTCCGGAGTCACCTTCTGTAGCAGCAGGGCTTCGGTAGCCGGAGCCTTGCCCTTCCTGCCCGCCATCCGTGCCCACCTCTCCGTGATCTTGTGCCTCGCAATGGTGTCTAGAAATCCTGCATGCACTGATCTCACCAAGTCCCTCGTGCTACGCTAATTCTGCGCTACCGTCCTTCACAAAGGCCGGATGCGAAACCCTAAGAAAACGCGCTGAGCAGAAGGAGAATGAGACTGCTGGAAACCCTAAAAGATTGGCGCGCAGGGCTGCCAGTCGCGTTTTGTATCTGACGCCCTTGTACGGAAAACCGTTACGCGTCATAATGGCATCTCCTGATCCGGCCATCAGCGTACTCCGGTTTCGCAACTTCCGGAAAGAGTGTTGTAACTACCTCCTTTAAGGATTCCGGCACGGTACTAAAATCTTATTCTGTTCTATGAACTACTTATGCTCTTATGACTGACTAACTACCTAATTTTTTTAATTTTTCTTTATTTTCTTCCGGATTTGGTATTAAGTTCCGGAAGTAAGTGGGAATGCCTTCCCACACCTAGATCTAATCACAGATTCTAGAAGGCCCTAAACCGTAAACCGAATTCGGTGCCAAATGCCATGCATCCATTGTATGACACCAAGAAACTAGTAGCTTCAAGATTATTTACAATATCCAAAGAAGCGTATCTCAGCTACTTTAGAACTTGCGTGTAACAAAGTCGTTAAGGTAAACAAAGATGGTCTGGTCTCCATGGTGGGGATGCATGTCGATGAGAGCCTGCATGTTTGTGCATGATGCCCCAAAACCAACCCCTATCACAAGAAGTATCGCGTATTGCACAACTCCTTCTCACCCTAAAGCCGCAACCTCCTTCAACCTGCATGTCATATGCATCTCACCATGAAATTGATTCCAAACCACTTTGATGTGCGTTGTAGACCCAGCCTCTTATTTTCCATGTGTATATCATGGAGTGGTTAACGACGTCTTTACAGTAGAGTAGACCTTTCAACTTCAGAACAGACCCTAAACAATTACTACCAATATTACCTCAGAATGTCAAAGGTTAAGAAAAGTTGACAACAGTGCGGCCGTCCCAATGACCGTTTTTTGTAGACATAAACATTCCTCGGCTTGGCGTCTGCAGAGGAATTAAGGAATGACGACCAACCTACGGCGTATTTCACATTCTTCCGACGCCCAAGTATAGTAGGCTACTTTCTATTTGGACAACACGTAGTGCAGCGCGATCTTAAACCGTCCTAGAAATCGTTGTATCTGGGGCTGCGGACACAATCAAGATTGGAAGATGTCATTGTCGACGACAATCTGGCTTCACCGAAACTCCAGCGACATTCACGAAGAGGAAGAAAGGAAGGACTTACCTAGTACCTTGGTATGCGGTGTGAGATTTTGGTGGACTCGCGATCAAGGCTCCGATTTTTCCTCATGTTGTGTGTTGCATGGAGCATGCTCCTGGAAGTTTAAGGATTAAGCGCGCACTCGGCGCAGAGACCATCTTCACCACCACCGCACTCACTCGACACCCAGGAGTAATGACTTACGGCGGCCATGCAACTCTCCAAAGTTCGAGCGTCGTCTTCATTAAAGTCCTGCGGAGCAAGTAGTTCAACAAGAAAATCCACTGCCATTCGACTGACAGCTTTTCTGCGTTCAAGGAAGGCACGTGTTGCGATCTAAGCTGCCCAATCCTTTCCTGTGTTTCAGTATATTACATACTGCAGGGCATGAAAAATATACCATATATACAGTGAAGTATATCAAGAAACTCACAGCCCGAAAAACTTGATTTGATTCAAAATTATGGAAAAAAACCTTTTTTTAGGAAAAAAATATGTTCAAAGATAGATTATTGTATGATGTATTTGATTCGATAGGAAATCAAAGCAGGAAACACCATTGATCCCTATTTTAGGAGCCTTGAAAAAATAGCATGTTTTTTAGCAATAAAAGTGAAAAGAACTTGCCGATCTAGAATTTCCAATCAAAATATATGAACACATTGTGGCGTGGATGTGTCCTAAAGTTTCAAAGTATTTTACATCCTAGAACTCTCAAAATCAGTATATTTGTTGGATTTTGTATACCTGTGACAAGTATGTACTGATGAAAGATATACCTAGATTGGCCAAACCATTAGTCAAAACTAAATTTGCCAGTGGTTTCCAAACTTTTAATCAAGTCAGCTTCCACATTCCATCAGTGGAGTTCAAAGATTGGTCCCACATTTTCACTTTTGGGCAATAGAAGGTTCGTGACTATTTCCAAAGCCATTTGTGACACTATTTATATACCACCTTAGTGAACTTTCACCCTGCTGAAACATAGTCTTTAGCAAGGGTGCAATGTCGTCAGTCTGATGAGAAGGGTTCAGATTGGCACTCCGCTTTGAGAAGAATATTTGACCACCCTCGTCTTGACTCAATCTGGTGTACCAGCTGAGAAGTACATCCTCGGTAATCTTGTGGACAATAGCAAATTCCTCGTTCTCCTCCTCCTTGTACGATTCTTCTATCGTCTTCTGTGGAAGCGGCTTCGCCTCAAAGTGGTGCATGAGCTCGTTCTTCAACACTCTCAGCCTCCTCTCAGTGAAGCAGAGGTCTTTCAGACTCTTCAGAATAGCCCGCTTCTTAAGTCCCTTTGAGGATTTTACGGAAATCACTTTCCGCATCACCATGTCTGCTATCTTCTGACACTCACCATTTTTCAGTCCATACAGATCTCGAAGATCAAACTTCGTTAGCGCCCGAGACTCCCTGTTCTTTGCCAGCTTTGAAACGCAACTTTTTGATGATGTCGAAGTTGCTTTGTCGTCGTCGACATCATCGACACTCACAGAAAGGACTCCTGGGACATTGTTCCATGGATTGGGAAGTACTCCGTCGATGTATAACTCCTCGATTTGGACCCATTGTTGGAAGAGAGGATTCAGAACGTTTAGCAACAACAGTTTCGGCGCTCCACTACTTTTATCGAGATCCAGAGCCCCTGGTTTGTTTTCTGATAAACATGCTTTGAGCTTCCCAACAAACGCTTGAAAGCATGAAATGACGTAAGTACAGTCTCGATTGAGGGAGAAGATTGGATGAGCCCTTGATCCTGAAGTAAAGTGAAAACAACAAATAAAATGAATTGGAAAACTTAGTGGAAATGATGAACCTCAAAAAACTGAATGGAATAATACGACTTACATTGAATTCTTTGGTGTTTTGGGCACCATTCCGTTTTGGCAACGGGTTGTTGAGCTCATTCCAGCATCTCCGAGCTATTTGCAATTGATTTAAATAATTGCCCTCCTTCCAATTACCAGCAAAGTCTTGGTTTAAGAACTTGCTGAAGTACGTGAGCTGGTTGAATGACTCCATTTTTGTCCACAATATCGTAACAAAGTACTTACGGGCACTGACGGCGTCGCGATCACTGAGGCTACCTTCTTCAAGGAGCTATCTATGAGCTGCGACACCATGTTGACCTCCTGCTATATAGAAGTGTGTATCCCTGTTGATTTCATTCTGACTTTGTTGTTCGTCAAAGAACTCCACAGCTCCGTCTTCCGTGTTTGATCATCAACTGGAGTAGGAGGTCTCCTTATTGGCATCACGAAGACATGTTGCAGGGCCGCGTTAAAGGAGGGAATCGTCCTTTTCTGCATGACTAAAGCTTCGAGCTACGACGGTAAAAGAGGCCGATACACGATTGTTGGTGCCGGAGACTTGTGCAGGTTGTCAATGTCGACGAGGAGGTCCGGTTCATTTGGATCGTCCTTGATCTTGAAAGGGCGCTGGCCGAACATGTGCAGCGGGACGAACTCCGTCTCGGAAAAGTCACGCAACTGCAGGAGCTCATTTGTAGAGAATTTTACAACAACGGAATGGGTAAGATTCACAGCTTTGGCCAATGTCATACCCTCAGCAATTTTGGCTTTGGGTTTCTTCCTGGCCGACTTCTTCTTGATGGGTTCCTCTGCCATAGCCGGACCACCACCGGTTACAACTCTCTTCCGCTTTGGAGGGGTGATGGGAGCACGCCGTTGGCTTTCTTCACTAGAGTTTTTTTCAACAACACCCGCCATGAATTGAGCCTTGATATCACACAAGTCACTTGGATCGACATTGTTGCCATCGAGAAAGAACCCCAACTCCTCCACATTTTCGCAAAGCGAATAATTTAATCGCGCGGTGGGTAGAACTAAACCAAACAATTTTGATGCGTTTGCTGATGCTACAAATTCAATGACGATCGCAAGGATGTGTTCTACCGAATGAATTTTGTACAGTCCCAAAACCTGATAGTCCTTGGTCGATAATAAGTGTGGCGGTTCGTTTCGCTGTTCTTTGTCTTCAATCAGGATGACCGGTGGGACGAACGTTCTTCCATGAGCCTCTTCCATCCCCAACTCCAGACCCCATTCCTTGGTCATGTCGGCAAAGTAAAAAGCGACAGGCTGCGATTCTAGATCTCCTTGATAAGGCATTGTGAGCAATCTGCAACTGATCGCAGGTTTAAGCCTCACCAGGAGCAATCCCTTCGACACATTCTTTAACGCTTCACGGTTGGCTCTGCAAAAATGAACGAAGAACAAGGCTAGTAAGAACATGTCACATGATTCTGAAATTGCAATCCTAATTTAAGATTCATGCGAGAGAACGAGAGCGCAACAGATTACGAACAAGACAGCGGGATTGCAAACGATCGAACTGAGACCGGGTGCACTTTTGATCATCACTTGGATATCAAGATTGCAAATGATGTCAAATGGAGGTCAGGTGCGCTCTCGATCTCAATTAAGAGATCGGGCGAGCTCCCGATCTCAACGAGCAGATCCAACAGGCTCCCAATCTTTACGAGGATCTAAGATCTAGAGCGCAGCCGACCTCCACTTTCTCGATCAAATGCGCTTCTGAGATCTCTAATGAGATCGTCGGAGAATACTATCACGAAAGTGATCAGGAGCGCTTCCGATAACATGGCAGACCGGGCGCGCTCCCGAACTTCATTGGGAGATTTTTAGAACACCTAATGTCCATGTAGAGGAGAATTTGTCTTGTAAATATAAATAAATCCAAGATAATTTCCTAGTGGGGGGTCTTAGGGAGGCTTAGTTCAGTCTATCGTTTTAATAACTAAGGTCACATGTTAGATAGGAATGTCTTTTGTTTAACAAATTGCTTAAGATAACGAATTATCCATTATAGGTGTGTTAATTAACCCTTGTGCTTTTCCCGTGAGTGCACTCTACACTCTTACAGTCAATTTGTGGTTAAATATGCATTTGTGATTGTGTGGGATCTTCTCACTGAAGGACACAAATAATCTTTAAGTGTTTTAGTGAGTGATACGATTGTCTTGTTCATAATCAATGCATCATAACCAATTCCATTGCCAACTCAAATTGCTAATTCCTTTTTATTAGAATTGACAACTATGCTAGCTATTCTACTTTGCCATGAGCTTTTGGATGCGGAATTCTATCCTGGCTTCCCACTTTCGTTCCACTGGTCCGCCTTAAGTTAATCATTTCATCATACCTGCAAAACTTTTCATTCAAAGAAACACCGGACAACAATTATATCTCACTCTCGGTATAATTGTTGTTATTGATAACCCTCTGCTATCAAATCTATGTGTTCTCTCACTAATACTTCCTCATGGCAAATGGTCTTGTTTTATGTCGTCAATCTCTTCATACATACAAACAATCTCTTTTTCTTTAGCTTGACTTAATGTACACTTGGTTAAACTTTAATTCAAAAGGCATCTAGCCCAACTTATGATAACATCGCCATTAACATAAATTCTGAAGACTCTCTCGGCCTACTCTTGGCTCTTTGGTCTTCCTCTTCCATCTTCTCCATTGCTCTCTCTTTTAGCAATTCTTTTCTTCTCAATTTACCTTCACTATTTGTCATGCTTCATCCACATGATCCTTTAATGCTTCAATTCATACTACAATGACATAAATTGCTTTTTGGGGAAAATTATTATCGCCTTTTAATTTAATGATTAAGGGTGACCAATCCTTATTTCACACATTATAGACTTAATTTCACTTGGAAATTCTATAAGACAAATAGTATAATTGTATGCATTTTACCTCACCCACTATCCACTCATCTCAATTTTAGACTTAGGGGAAATTACAACAGTCATACATGACTAATTGTAATTATCACTTTGTGGTTTTTATAATTCGTCACGTCACTCGGTGTTTACCATCGGAAAGGATTTGACAAATGGTAATATCAATAAAAGGTCTCAATTACTACTGTGCTTCACAAATTCTCCATTTATGATACTCAATTTTGTCTTGAATACTGGTAGTATTCAAGACAAATTATATATTATAGCATTTTCAGTGTGGTGATTGAGAATTGGTTGAAGCATCGATTAACTGTATCCTGGATACACCCATTCATTCCTGAGCCATTAATTTTGCACCATTATCACAAATCAACATTTTGTGAAAATAGGCTCAATCAACGATTACAAATCTTCTGCAATCAACCATCAAAATCCCAAGGACTCTGACTTCGTCATCCTCTAATCTCCAATCTACAATTCTGATGTAATGTAGACCATTGGTAATGCATAATTTACACCAACAGATTTGATATCATAAAACTAGGCTTGTATTCCATAAAAGTTTGAGAGTTACAATCACCAGCCTAGGACACACATTCAAAGTGAGAAAAATGTGGTGTTTCCAAAGTTGGATTCAGTTCCTTTATATCCCTCTCGTGACTATTGGTTTCTCAACCTAGACCAATGATCTTCTCTCTCAACTTCCATAACTACTCGTGTAACGTACTCTTGATAACTTCCCCCTAATAACTTCCTTTACTAACTTACTTAACCGCCAATTAGTCTTTTTTACACTATTCCAAAAAATTAGGGTAATTGTTCACACTATTTCATACTATTTGTAAACTAGTGCTACTTATGATCCCTATTCACACTATTAAGATGAATAGTATTCAAAGAGTAAAATTTCTGCACTTCCGACATTTTAGTGGAGATCAAACAAGCTCCATATCTTGACTAGGGTATCGGGCGCGCACCCGATCCGAACCTAGACATCGGGTGCACTCTCGATGTCGACTGCCATCGGGTGCACTCTCGATGTCGACTGCCATCGGGTGCGCTTCCAATATCAACTACGAGATTGGGCGCGCTCCCGATTTATTCAAGAAGATCTCGAGTGCTCTCGAACGCCTCTATCTTCATCGAACGCACTCCCAAGATCTCTAATGAGATTGTGGGAGCAAACTATCTCGAAATAGATCGAGAGCGCTCCCAATATTATTGCTGATCAAATGCGCTCCCGATCATCACGGGAAGATTTTGAGAGCACCTATTGGCCACTAGAAGATTGGGTGCGCTCCCGATATTTTAGTAGAGATCGAACGAGCTCCCGATCTCGACTAGGGTATCAGGCATGCATCCGATCCCAACCGAGGCATTGGATGCGCGCCGGATGTCAACTACATTTAGGGCGTACATACGGTCACTTGGCAAACGGATTCACGTATATGGAAGTATATGAATAGTTCTAATTTTATTGAACAAAGAAATACTAACTGGTTCAGCCACTCTGGCACAAAATTCGGTTCACAAATCACCACTGCCATTAGGTGCACTTCCAATTTCAAAGGAGATCGGGTGCGCTTCCGATCTATACGAGGATATCTCAATCGCTCTTGACCGCCTTTTTTTTATCAAACCCACACCTGAGATCTCTAATGAGATTGTGGGAGCAAACTATCACGAATTAGATCGAGAGCGCTCCCGATATCATTGCAGATTGGGCGCGCTCTCGATCATCTCTAGAAGATTTTGAGAGCACCTAATGGCCATTAGAAGATCGGGTGCGCTCTCGATCTTTAAGTGGGGATTGAACGAGCTCCCAATCTTGACTAGGGTATCGGCCGAGCACCCGATCCCATCCGAGGCATCAGGTGCGTGCCTGATGTCGACGGCGTATATACGGTCACTTAATATACGGATTCACGTATATGGAAGTATATGAACAGTTCAAATATGAATGAGCAATGAAATACTTACTGGTTTAGCCACTCCGGCGCCGGATTCGATTCATTGATCGCCATTGCCATCCTCGCCGATTATAAACGCTATGGAGTATTGACCTTTTTCAATAGGTTGCCTCAGCATTGATGATTCCGGACCCAAATCACAAGTCCTAAACACCAGACCTCGAAACCCTCTAAAGCTTTGGACTAGGAGAAACCAAATCGATTATCTTTGAATGAACTTTATAAAATCCGAAAGCAGTTCACTTCATTCTAATCAATCAACTAACTTAGTATTGGCTGAAATTCAAAATTCCAACACACCATCTCAGCATATCAAGATGGCTAGAAAATCAGCTGCATGCAAGCCATTCACTGAATTATAACTAGTAGAAACCAAGGCGATTTCCTTGAAATGAACTTATTGAAACCAAGAAGCGGCTCACTTAATTCTAACTAGTCAACTACCATAATTCTGAATGAGGAATGTGAAATTCAACATACCTGAACGCAGGGTCTGATCTTCTTGTTGCTAGTATGTTGTGCACACCGTCCACAGTGTTCACCTAAGAAGATCACAAAAGGTCACAGAACATTGCACCTCATTGCTCCTCCTTGCATGCACACGCACCTCTTCAATGCGCCTCTTCGGTTCAACATGTCTCTAGTAACGACGAAGCGCTCTCCGCTTACGAGCACGGAGATCAGAATGAAGAACACAACGATGAACAAACCGTGAACAAAGACAGAAGAAAAACAATAGAGAAAGACCGCTGCGAAGACGCCAAAGGCGATGAGGAAGACGGCAAAAAACAACCACAAAAAGAAAACGGCTATGGCAAAAAGGAAGAGAGGCTATGGCGAGCTCGAGCAAGGGAGGAGGAAATGAGAATGAGGAAGGGGAAGAGGAAGGTGAGTGTGGCATGTGAGAGTGAGTGTAGACTAGCAATCTATTGTTGTCGGCTGAAGTTGATGTCGTTCACTTCCTAATGATGTTTGAATACTTATGGCAACGAGAAGTACTTCACCCGGTTAATACTCAACACCCGGCTAATACTCAACATCCAATATATGTACCCAAAGCGGTGATTGGTTTTTTGTTGTGTTTACAACCAAAGGCATTATTTTCTTACAAACACAGGGCCTTCTGATAAACTCCTAAAGGCCCAAGGCATTTTCTCACCAAAGACACATCAATATTGTTCATTCTAATCCAATGACTAAGGTAGGAAATAAAACTTCATATTTATCCTTTTGACCGTAGGATCTCCATTAAGACTTACTAAAAAACATTCTTACAAAATTTTATACACTTTGATCGCACGGATTGAAAGATTACAGTGTTTGATGTCAAGAGGATGGTTCATTTTCTTCCCTACGTTGAGTGGATCAGCAGACTTTGACTTCACTTGGTATTCAATTTTTGCACTACTCAAGGTCTAAATCTCTTACCATTGTGTTAAGTATGATGTTAGTTCCCTATACACCAATTTTTAGAGGTATAGAAGGGGTGTAGCATATTCACAACAAGTATGCAATGAGTCAATTCTCAATTTATTTTCTTGAGAATTTGATATGTTTTAGAATGATAATCTAATCCGCCAACAAGAAAGTTTACACCACATATTGTTGTAGAAAAAATAAAAAGTGAAAAAATGAAGATCTCTAGGTTTTATGTAGAAAAGATGAAATTCTTTTCTACGTTTGCCCAAAATATCTAAAAATATTTGACTTGAGTTAAAATGTTTTTATACACTCAAGACAAAGAAGGCAATATTCTCTACATGTGTGGAAAATCTCAATGATAATAGAGACTCCAAGCAAAATTTTGGAGCTGCTTAGAGTCCCCATTTCTAACTTTGAATGCTAAGTCTAACTTTCAAACCATGAATCCAAAAAAAAATTAAAAATTAAAAATTATATATATATGTATATTTATATCTAATTATATTTTTTTGATGGAGCTCATATCGGGGACAATCAAGTATAAAGTTATTTAAAAAATTGTTTTTTTCCAATTTAAGGAACCTTCCCGAAATCAAATCGTCCCCCCAAGGGACACTTGGGCCTTTGGGGGTTCAGCAAGCAAATGTTATTTTCTTTCATGCACGATCACAAAAGGAACAGTAATTTTTTTAAAGGCACAAACACAGGTAGTGGCTGATCTTTTTGTACTATGATTCGAGGGTCTAAAACAATTGCGTTTCAACTTCCAAAATAAATAATTTAAATTTTGGACAAAGGAAAAAGTTTATAAAGAAAAACATGATAGTCCAAGCATCCCAAAACCCTTGAATCCGCGGTCCCTATACCCTGGATCCTAAACCATAAATCCTAAACCCTGACCCAAAAACCAGAGATCCTAAATCCAAGACCCTAAACCATAGACCTTATTCCTTGGATCCAAAACCATAGACCCTGAGCCCTGACCCAAAAATCCTAGACCCTAAACCCTGGACCCTATACCCTAGACCCTACATTTCTACACCACATATTTATCCTGAAGTCTTTAGAAATGGGGGTATATCCATACGACTCATATCTCATTACCACCGCCTCAATCGAGAAGTCATATCTAATACAATTTTCTTTGGAAAATTATGAAATCACTTTGGTTGGATTCAGTATTTCTTACGGTATCGCTACAGAAGAACAAGCAATCAAGCAAAGGGGGTTTCTTTTTAAGCACAAAAAGCATTTAAAAAAAATAAGCCAAGGTTTTTTGTTTTAACCATGAAAGGTTTTCTTTGTTCAAACACACAATCAACAATTTTCTTTATTCACACAAACAATTATTATCAAAGTGGCCGATCTTTGTGTATTAATATGCTTTGAGGTTCTAAATAGATTACAATTCATCTCCCAAATTTAAATCATTTACATTTTGGACAGGGGGAGAAATTTGCAATATGAAAAATATGAAATTCAATACTTTACATTATGGAAAAATATGAAATCAATTTGCTTGGATTTGGTATTTCTTACGCTATCGCTTAACAAGAAAAAAAAAACAAGCATTTACCTCTATATATGTACATTATTTTACTTGTTGGAAAGGTACCATATCATTGTTTTTGATGTACAATTGCAATGTTAGGTTTTTTTTTTGGGGGACACAAGAAAAGGTTTTTTTTTTAGCACAGAGAGCCTCTTTTTAAACAAGGGTATCTCCCATTTTTATTAACAAGCAATCTTGGAATTTTCTCACAATCATGATCACACAGGAAACGGTTCTTTTCATTCGGGCCCAAAAAGAGGTAGTTGCCGATCTTTGTGTATTATGGTGTCGAGGTTCTAAATTGATTGAAATTCACCTCCCAAATTAATATAATTTACATTTTGGACGAAAGAATTTTTTTTAAAAGGAATACATGATAGTCCAAGCATCCCGTAACCTTGAAATCCTTTGGCCCTAAACCCTCAATCATGAATCTTGGACCCTAAATCCTAGACCTAGAAACCCTACCCAGGTGACTCGATACTTACATTAACCCGTAAAGGATTGGCGTTTTCCCAAGGTGAAACACTCCAGAACTGCCACTACCAAAAAGTGGCAAAATCATTGAACTAAACTCATGTATAATTTAAGACTTTTAATTGTAAGATCTTAAATAAGACTACAATATAAGCTTACCATGTTATTTTGGCTGCAATCCACCGCACGTATATGAAGATTATAGCGTTTCAAGGCAAAACAATGTAATTAAATTTTTCCAATAATGATAATCCAAACTGTCAATAAGAAGGTTTACACTATATGTTTTTGTCCAAAAAATAAAAAGCGAAAAAAATGAAGATCACTCGGTTTTATGTAGAAAAAAAGAAGCTTTTTTGGTACCCTCCCCGACAACGTGAGAAAATGTTTGACTTCAGTTTACATGTTTTTTTTTACTAAAGACAAGAATTGTTTTCTGACATTCTCTAAGAAGGTAACATTCTCTATATTATGTATGAAAAATCCCATTGTCAATAGACACTTTTAGAAAAACTTTTGGAGCTGCTTGAAGTCCCTATTTTTAATTTGAGTCCTACTAACTTTCAAACCATGAATCCAAAGATAATACGAAAAGTACCTCCATGAAGCTCTTACCAAGTACAATCTAGGAATATGGTTTCTATTGAAAAGGGTTTTTTTCCGAATTTTAGATACATGCCCGAAATCAAAATTGTACCCAATAGGGACAACTGGTCCTTTGCAGGTTAAACTATTCTGGTTGATTATGTTTTACTCGACGTAACTAATTTTTCTCCATCGTGTTTAGGGACAAAGGAAGATGATGTTAGTTACCGTGTAGGTCTTCCATCATTTATGCTATTGAGAGCAACGTGACCACTCTCTTTGGGCCGGAAGTCATGATGATTTTTGTTTCCGCCAACATGGGAGTTAAATACAAAATTCAGATTCCGGCACTATTTCTCAAAGACTAGGCTGCTGTCATTTTGCGTTAGAAGTTCTCATGTGGTTGCAATATGTGAGCGAGTTCTGAGCTGTGTGTTAGATACTGTGCGTGCTGTTAGTACTGAATGTGATGAGATTGAGCACGGAAGTTGGCGACTGTGAAGTGCCTGAGCAAGGAATTTGGAGACTGAAGACCATGACCGTGGTAGTCGGTGAGCGTGGACCACTAAAGCGTAGAGATTGCTTTAGAAATTCCTCGCTGCTGTAGTTGGTTGTGGTTGGTTGCTTTCGTCACTCTTTAGTGTTGTATTAGGCCGCTTATATTGTAGCATCCAACTTTGTTTCAAAGCAATAAGGCGTTACTCGCTTCGCAATTCAAGGTTAGGTCCTATTTCGGCACTCGGCCGTCATCATGCATTAAATTCATGGATCTCTATTCGATTGTCTCCGTGACATCTTCTTGCTCAATCTCTTCTTATTCAGTCTTTTTGATCAATCTCGTACGGGAGCAAACCGTATGACTCACGGGTTTGTCCATAGACATATGTAAGATGAACTTGGTTCGTTACCATAGATTCGTACCTGTATAGCCATACATATATGTATTGCCATACGTCTTAAGGTGTCCTAGGAATTCTGAAATCGGGCGTGCACCCGATCTAGCAATGAAGAGGAGTTAGGCTCCAAATCTCCTACAGGGGATCGAGTCAGGGTTGTCATACTGGACGGACGTCCGGTACGCCCGTCCGTCCGATTCGCCCGTCCGGTAGAGCTCTCGCCCGTCCGATATAGTCAATTGAGGGTTGACTTACCCGCTAGGTAAAAAATAGGCGACATGGCAGCCATGTTGGCACCACATAGATGCCACGTAAGAGAGGGTCAAGTTTGAGTAGGATCGGGGACTAATGGTAAGAGGGAGGTGGGGCAGAGATGTCTCCGCCCCTGCCCAAGTTGGGCAAGAACGTCTCCGCCCCCACACGGGCAGGGGCGGAGACGTCTCCGCCCTGCCCGTATGGAGCGGGGACGTCTCCACCCCTGCCCATAAAGGGGCGGGGACATCTCCGCCCCTTCATGAGTTAGTTAATAGTGTTTAACTATTGACACTATGTTGGTAAACTAAAATTTATGTTTACTGTAGTATACACTAAATGTGAACCCATACACCAATTGCAAATGAGGCACTTAGTATAGTGACATAACCGGACACTAAATGCCATTTACTACACTATGTATCAATTTTTGTAGAAATAATAAATTTATTTCTTTCACTTGTGCACATTTAGTGTATCAATAGTGTATCAATAATTATTTGTGCTTGAACAAATGCAAATCTTGGATTGAAAATTTAAGATTTGGACGTATCCAATATTGATTAAAATATAACGTATGGCAATTGCCAAGTACACATATTCTTCTACAAAGATGCCGTATTGCCTATTTAACCACCACATGCAAAACTAATGCAGCTAATTAACAAAAAACTATTGTCGGTAACAACATAGAGGCATAGTCCAGTTGTGGGGGGGTTTCATTAATGTGTCTAAAACATCTGGTACAGAAGACCGTTCTTCGAGCAGTTGTTTTTGCAACGTTATAAAATTTAGCTTCAAGTTTACATATTGCTCCGTGTTTTTGCTGGTGAAATACGAAGTGTCCCAATCTTCTTTCCAAATTTTCTCACAAATCCAACCCACCGCAAATGCATCTGCTGCCTTGGAGTAGAGGTGTGACCGTTGCATGACTTCAAGCGAGTTGGTGGAGTCCCGCGGCCCAAAAACATAGAACAGTTCAGGTGCTACAAACCGTCGCCGCTCTCTCTCTTGTTGAAGCTCCTCCTTGAATTGATAACCATACCTTGATGGCTCATTCTCCACAACCCGACTAAAAAGCCCCCAATCGCAAATTCCGATGTACACCGTATCGGGTTTCCACTCATCAAAGTGGAGCAAACATTCCATGGAGAGATGTCATTGTGTATATAATTTGCGTCGTGGCATTTCCCCACAATGACAAGCAACGATAGCGCGAGGTTCACTCGATTTTGGCGGTAAGTTTTTACCCACCAAAGCTCTTGGATCGACAACCCGGTATTCGTATGCATCTCAATCTATTCAAATGGCAATGCTTTGTCCACTTTCGAGTCAAACTTGGACCAAAAAGAAGCCAGAGATCCCCCATTCCACCAGAGCGTGTACCCTTCCATAGTTTTCGGGTGGATGTACGCAAGTCTAATGATCCCTGGATGCACTACCGGACACCCTCCAACCTCGTTGATGATGTTTCGGCGCTTCTCCCTCTCGTTGGTCTTGGTCAGAGTCTTTCCGGCGAAGTAAATCCAACTTGGAATGTTTTCCAATTTGGTTATCATCACCTTCCATACAGCCCCATAGCCACCCACCGCGCTCTGCCCTCGCTTTGGAATCACTTTAGCGCAACTTTCAAGCCACTTGAAAGTTCCACCAACGTAGTGAGCCAAAATTTGCTCCTCAATAGTCGCTTTCCAAGGAGCTAGTTTCTTCTTACGGGAAGAAGAGTATTGTTGAACGAAGCCCTGGATCTTCGCCACTAGTGCGCGCTCCTCCACATTCTAGGTGCTCTCATCCTCCTTGTTCCCCGTGACGTAACACCAATTTGCAACAATATTGGTGTGCGGTCACTTGTGTGTCCAACCACTCCGAATGCAACCAATAATCTGAGAAATTAATAAATTTCTCAGATTTATCAAGGTATGACATTAATTCGTGTTGCATGTCAACCGTCAACTTGTGGTATCCCTCTTCGTTGTGCGCCAAAAAACTCCTTGTCAACGCCCCTCTCGTCCGACGGTTGTAAAACTCGACGGCAATCCCTCTACATTCAACCATGTATTCATGCAGAGGCATGTCCGGATTTGGTGACTTCTTTCGCCTCTTCCCGCTCGATGACGACGGATTCAATGATCCCGAAGTCAACTCCGTGTTGGTGGACGGAAGAACCGTCTCATCAACATCATCCAAGTCCATAAATACTGGGCGCTTCTCTATCGACCTACTTCCTTCTCCCGCCATATGTGATAGTCAACTCCCTACCGTGGTCGAAATTCCAAGTTGATGGTTTTAAAAAAAACCGCAAAGAGTCTGGGTACAATAAATGGGCCAAGCCCGATCACCCACCAAACTCACTTTCAGGCCGCAAAGTGAACTGACACGTGAGGCCTAGGGAGTGGACTTGGTAGAGAATAAGGACAAAATGTCCCCTATTTATATGGTGTAGGGTTCTTTTTGCGAAGACGTCCCCGCCCTACCTGGGCAGTGCGGGGACGTCCCCGCCCCTGCCCGGGGACCCTAGACCAGTGCTTCATCTATCGGCTATATAATATCGTGCACACCCCTAATTGTCCCCGCCTCACATACTCCCTCTTCATCCACCTCTTAATTGAGTTGGTTGTGGGCGTCGTGTGAGGACTTCATCCATTTGCATCACATACATTATTCAAATTTTCCCCACCCATGGCCACGCCGGTAAAAATGAGTAAAGAAGTACGAGACAAGAGTCGACTACGATCGGGAAACAAACAGCGGAAGAGGTTGCATGTGCTTTGGAATCCTGTTCAATTGGCTTTTAATGGTTGGGAAGAAGTTCTGGAGCCATGGAGTTTCGAGGATTGCGCAAACTTCATCGAGTGGTGCCATATCGACAAGGCTTTCCCGGAGGAGCGACACAATTATCACCGACGCTTTCACAAGGCAAATTTATGGAAGTGCACCGATGAGGCGTTCTAAAATCGGTGCATTGAAGTATACCATGTCTTGTACGACATCCCTTATATCAAACGCAATGAAGTAAATCTCTTCCTTGCGCGAGGTGTCCATGCGGAGGTAAAGTTGGGCAAGAGGGTAGATTGGTCCACCTTGAAAGCCATGGGAGATAGCGTAAGAGTTCCATCTCCGGCGAATGGATTGATTCGAATGGGGATACGGAGGTATCCAGAAGGCGGATTGGGCAAATTGATGGCGATGACTGAACTGGTCGACACGTACGAGACTGATCCCTCAAACACGGATATAGACTCTGACGGATCCCACGTTCCAATCACAAGGAGCCAAGGGACACAAGCGCGCACCAAACGAAGGAGGGCGGAACAAACGATTAACGCAATACTTAACGATACCGTTAATGAAGTTAGGGCTCAGGTACAATCCCCTGCGGTTGTTGATCAAACGTTAGAAGCCTCTACATGTGCTATTTTTGCCAACACTATCCAAACCTTGTTGAACCAAATAGAAGGGAAGACAACAGAACTATTGTCATTGCGCGATGAGGTTCGCAAGTTGAGAGTTGAAGTCAATGATAAAAACATTGTTATTGACCAGCAACGACGTAATATGGAGGAGCTCCAACTTTCCCTTCAAGCTAGTACAATGACCACAGAAGATCGGAATCCACGACGGGAGGTGGAAGGGCTTGTACACGTCTCAACCCAAAACGATTCATTGTCGTTTAATAAGGCCCCTACCAACGCAGACAAAGTTATGGTCAACAAAGAAGAGGGTGCAGCGGGTGACAGCGGCAAAGAGCTCGCTAAAGCGCTTGAAGAGAATTCAAGACTACAAAGTCGCTTGGATGTGTTGGTAGAACATTACTATCAATGGAAGTTGGCCTGCGTCTTCACGGTCGATCGGTCCCGACAATTGGTGGCGGAATTCCAAAAAATCGACAACAACTATACCAAAAACAACCACGAGAGGGTGTTTGGTTTGACATCGTGGGCCCTTGTAGATGATCTTTTCAAGATGGATGAAATGGCGATGGTGAAAACCGCTGGTGGGCAAACAACCATCGATTGGTCCCGTTACAAATGGGATTTCAAAAATGAGGTTTCATCTACCCTCGGTCATTGGGGCAAACCCATGTTATTGTGGCCACAACCTTCGAGCTTCGTATCCGACGGTACGACTTGCTCAATTTGTCTTAACCCATTTGGTCCAGAAGGTGGGATGCATCTAGGCACTTGTGAGCACTTGTACCATCCATTTTGCTTGATTAGCTTGATGGTTGTATGCCGGCCGTGCTCATTGTGCAAGGCCCCTTTTCACGAGCGATTGTACGAACTTTTTGGATTAGTTCCATACATGCCCCCGCATTGAGAGTTCAATGTGACGAACGCTCATGATCAATCACATATGTGGGGAAAGGATTTGGTGTGGAGCTGGAAACTGAAGATGCACTCGTTGGATAAGATGCACCTCTCAAACGAGTGGGGTCGGGAAAGGGACCCGGAGCAGATTGTCCGGGTGTGCAAGAATTTGATCCCGTTAAAAGACAAATACGGTCAAGGAAAACGAAATTTCTTCTACCAATGCTTTAATGCCCATTAGGACGAGAACGGGGAGCAATTTTGTTTCGGACCTCATCCACGGCAATGGTTGTGGGCCGTTGACGGAGTTCGCATCACAGGAGACAACGGGGATCGCATTTCTCACAACGTTGACCAACCGGACCCGCAAGAACTAAGACAATTATCGGAATCAGAATGGAAAGAAATTTTCCGAAATGACGGAATGGACTTCTTGCTCGATGTGCACAGTCCAGGGACACGGCAGGCGCTCGACGAGCTCATGCAATCCCAAATCCTAAGGGCCGTGTTGGATGAAGATGGACCAGCGAGGAGAACACGATCGGCGTCTCGTAGACTTGTATTGGGCTCAGATGAAGACCTCCCTATGCACGTAGGGGCACACGACAACGAGGCAGTGGCGAGTGGCACTACTAATAGCCCGATGAATATTGACTAGGTGTATTTTTTGTTTTTGTGGTGACAAGAGACAATTTTCTTACAATGCTTCATCTTTCAGCGTTTAATGTATTTTCCCATTTTCGTATTACATTATGGATACTAAAAAAAAATATGAATAGTACTGTCTACATTCTACTTGATAATAGTGGTGTGAATCCGTGTGATTATGGATGTACTTAAGCCTCATAAGGATTTGTGCGTTTGTATAAAAAAAATGGTGTGGACCAAGTTTTAAACCTCCAAACATTTTTAATCCCTAAAGGACCAAGGCATTTCTGCACCAAAAACACTTCATAACTGCGAGGCTATAGTATAATGCCTAAGAATGGAGACAAAACCTTTTTATTTCTACATCTAACCGTAGGATCACAATAAATACTTCTTTGTTAATGTCCCCACAAAATTTCATAAATTTTAACCGCACGGATTGAAAGGCTTGCATAGCTCCCATGCTATTCACTACTTGGTATCAAATTTTTGCACTAGATAAGGCCTAAATCCATTACTAATGGTAGTTTAGGATGATGTTAGTTCCTTATACACTAATTGTTAGAGGTAGAAAAAGGGTGTACCTTATTCAAGTCAACTATGCTAGTAGTGGAAGCTAAAAAATGGGCAAGTAACGTTTTAGTTTTTAGATACTTGATATGTTTTAGATTGATGATTCAAACGGCTAATATGAAGGTCTACACCACATATTGTTGTGGAAAAAATCAAAAGTATAAAAAGTTAAAATCTCTAAGTTTTATGTGGTAAGACGTTTTTGTTTTTGGTACCTTGCCCGTTATATTTTTGGCAATATGTGAAAATCTTTGACTTGAGTTGAAGCGTTATTTTCCACTAAAGACAAGGAATTTTTTTTTAATTTGGAAGGAAATTTTTTTCTACACTCTTATGTTTGCTCCAAAACTAATAGGGAGCTAATAAAGGTGTTCCTTATTGGAGAGCATGCCGTCAAAGTACAAAAGTTGTACTTTCCATTTCGCCTTCCTCCCTAGAACTAGGGAGAGACATAATCTGCATGTTATTTTAAGTGCATTAGGATCTTGTCGGAACCAAAAATAAATCACCCCATATTTAATTGTGCACCCGCCTCATGGATATGAGGAGTGCCTCGGCCAAGCAAGAGTGGCCTCAAACGCCTCCTTGGAAAGTTTTGTGGGGACGAACCCCCCCCAATTTACAAGCAAACGTCCCCGCCCTGCCCTGGTGGGGCGGAGACGTCCCCGCCCCCGCCGGGTATGGGGTGGAGACGTCTCCTCATACCCGGGCACGTCTCCGCCCCATACCCGGGCAGGGGCGGGGACGTCTCCGCCCCCACCGGATTACTATTTTAATGGAGGGGGACCTCATTTGTCCCCACCTCGCATACTCCTATCCACCATCTCTTCGTTGAGCTGGATGTGGGCGTTGTGCGAGGTCTCATTCATCCATCCACGCCAGAATTTTGCATTCACACGTGCACACCATGTCTTCATCCGGACAGTTGGCCAAGGAGGAGCGTGACAAGACCCGTGCAAGAGCGGGGAACGCCCATCGGAAGCGGTTGCACGTTCTTTGAAATCCCGAGAAGTTGGCTTTTCGAGGTTGGGAGGACGTAGTGGAGCCATGGAGTTTTGATGATTGCGCGAACTACATCGAGTGGTGCCACATCGACAAGGCATTCCCAGAGGCGCGACACAACTATCACCGGCGCTTCCACAAGGCAAACTTGAAACATTGCATCGACGAGGCGTTTAAAAACCGATGCATCGAAGTTTACCAAGTGTTGTATGACGTCTCATTCGTCAAACGCAACGAAGTAAATCTCTTCATTGCGCGGGGTGTTCATGCGGAGGTGAAGTTGGGCAAGATAGTGGATTGGTCCACTTTGAAGTCGATGCCGGGGAAGTTAAAAATTCCTCGCCCTGAAAATGGAATAATTCCAATGGGATGGCGCAAGTATCCGGAAGGTGGATTGGGCAAGTTCATGACTGTGAAGGACGACACACCTAGCTATGATACTGACACGTCAAGTTCAGATGATGACTCCGACGGAACCCACGTCCAAGTCGCGAGCGAAAAGGCACAAGCATGTGGTAGGCTGAGGAGGACCGAACGAGCCCTTCACCAACGTTACTATTGACGAGGAGTATTTAAAGGTTTAGGACGTAGAAAATCAATTTTGTGAACAATACTTTTGCTCTAAACATTATATGATTTTAAATATCCTTTTTGTTTGTAATGGTACAATTTATTTAGAGAACTTGCACATTACATTCTACTAGAGGCTTATACTATCCGATATGGATGGGGACTTGCATAGCTCCCATGCTATTCACTACTTGGTTAATTTTTTTCTTTGATGGTATGTGGTACATTCCTAATCTTTTGTGGGGCAATTGTGTTTAAATTATTTATTTAGAGAACTTGCACATTACATTCTACTAGAGGCTTATACTACCCGTTATGGATAGGGACTTGCATAGCTCCCATGCTATTCACTACTTGGTTAATTTTTTTCTTTAATGGTATGTGGTACATTCCTAATCTTTTGTGGGGCAATTGTGTTTAAATTATTTATTTAGAGAACTTGCACATTACATTCTACTAGAGGCTTATACTACCCGTTATGGATGGGGACATGCATAGCTCCCATGCTTTTCACTACTTGATCTAAAAGGGAGCTAATAAAGGTGTTCATTATTGGAGAGCATGCGGTCAAAGGACAAAGCAAGTACTTTCCCGAAAGCCTTCCTTTGTAGACATAACCTGCTTTTTATTTTAAGTGCGTCGCAATCTTGTCAGAACCAAAAATAAGGCACTTTATATTAAAACCTCCACCCTCTTCATGGAGAGGAGGAGTGCCTAAGCACCCAAAATGCCCCAAAAGGCCTCCTTCTCCTGGGTTGGTAAGACGTCCCAACCCCTGCCCAAGTAAGGGCGGGGACGTCTCCGCCCTGCACTGGTGGGGCAGAGATGTCCCTGCCTTTACCCGGGCATGGGCGGAGACGTCCCCGCCCTTACTGCGGGCAGGGACGGGCACGTCCCCGCCGTTACCCGGGCAGGGGCGGGGACGTCTCCCCACAACAAGGCAGGGCGGAGACGTCCCCGCCCTTGCTCGGGTAAGGGCGGAGACGTCTCCGCCCCTGCACGGAGACGTCCCCGCCCTTGGCACATTTGGTCCCATCCGTTCTTGGCTTGTGTATAAAAGGTTTGGAGAGGTGTAGGACTCTGTTCCCACGTGGTGCCGGAAGTTACCCTTATATTCCGGCCAAAACAAAAAAATTAGTTAATAGTTACGCTAGTACGGTCTAAGGAACAACATATAGTCTTGATGAAAGAATAAAGTTGGAGGAGACGATCTGCAAACCCTAATTAAGCCTAAAACTGTCAAATACGGAACCGGAGCAGTTACCGGGATTCCGGGTCAGGAGGTTATCCGGAACTGTCGGCCGGAACTATCACCGTCAACCGTCATCATGATACCGTACTAACCGTCCGACTACTTAAAGCTGGGGTTTGGAGGGATACTCTTTCTTCTCACTTTGTCTTCCCGTGCCTCGGCTTGTTCTTTCTTTTGCTCTCACTTTCTCTCTCGCTCTTACGATTTTCTGAACCGCTTGCCGTTAGGGTTTGGAGAATGAGACAGTTAGAACGGACGTGTGTCTGTTAGGGAGGGCTTTTGTGAGGACGGTGCGTGCAGGGACAACCTCGAGAGATAGTGAGGTGATAGTCTGATTCCATGAAGTCTGTGCCGATGGCCAAGAAGCAGAGAACGGACAGAGACGGGCGCGGGCGCAGAGACGAGGAGCTGGTAGTTCCACTGGCCCCCTTAACCCGCGTTCTTCCGGAAATCCCAGAAGACCCGGAGGAACTCGCTATGCTGAAGAACAACCTGAAGTATATGGGTTGTGAGGGTTTACTCGAGGTTCCGTGGGGCATCCGGGAGGAGGTCTACGTCGGGGAGCTTGTTGGGTCGCCGGACGAGAACTACAAAGGGCTGATGAGAGCCCATCCGGAAGTCTGGGGAGTCCCGGAGTGGTCTCAGGCCTACGATTTCCGGGCTGGCGGCACCAAGGTGGTGGAACGGCGGGGCGAGTTTTTGGCGGAAGAGTTCGGAGGACCAGCAGACCCGAAGGATGGCTACAACCTCCAAGACCTTCGGCACCAGGATGCCTTGCTCGTGCTAGGGTTTTTAAATCCTATCTTCCATCCGGAAAAGCCAAAACGGGTGGTGGTGAAGTGGGCCTGTACTTTCCTCGGAGCACTTCGGGGAAAGATCGTCGTCGACTGGGGAACGTTGATGACCGACCTAATCAACCGGTTGGTCGCCAATCTCCAGAAGGTGAAAAAATCGGCAACATCGCTGGCCTCGTATGTGGTGCACCTTTATGCGCACCACCAACAACTCACTCAGGCGGAAGTCCGGCACTACGACAAAGTGCTTAACTTCCAGAGGTATGGAGTAGATGAGTCGGAAGAAGAGGAGTCCGGAGAAAATGAGACTGCGCCGGGAGCAGCAACCACGAGCACTCCGGAAGTCCGGAAGACTTCCAAGAGACCTCGGGGGAAGGAGCCCGAGGCGGAGAGTCCGAGCATCGACAGCTCCTCCGCATCTTCCGGAGAAGATGAGTCCGGACCATCAGAAGGAACCAGCCGGAAGAGGAGGAAGGTGGACAAGGATGACTCCAAGGGACAGCTCAAGCAAATGGACGAGCTCACCCGAGAGATCGGCTGGAGGGTTGGCCTCCTTAAGGAGACCAACTTTGTCATCACCACCAGCGTGGAGCAGATCTTCCGGAGCCTGGACGTCGACCGGCTAGAGGACGCCATCAACCGGGTGGAGGAACTCCGGAACCGGGAGACGGACTCGAAGGCACTACATATGCAAATCTCCATCGTGTACAAAGCCAGCAATGACATGGAGAAGAAGATGAAGCGGTACCTTGTGGAGGCTGCCCTGGCAGTGACGGCCCGAAAACTGGCCGAGGGAAAGGCTAATGCTTCCGCCGCCGCCTTGACGGAGGTCCGGGCAGCCCTGGAATTCCCGGTAGACACGATCAACCGGAGCCGACTCTTCACCGAACTGGTGGAGAAGAAGGAGAAGGTCAGCAGGGCCAACATCATCCGGTTTCTGCTAGACCAAGCGGAGAAGATGGGCCGGACATGGGAGCAGATGCGGCTGCTCGTTGACAACGTCACCCAGGGTCTTCCGGAGGGCCCCGAAGCACCGACACCAGGGGGGACCCCAACCCCAGGACGGACTACCGCCCCTCCGGAACCCCCGCCGCTTGCGACCACTCCTGCTCCGGGGACCTCCGCGAATCCGGAGACCTTGGACACTCCGTCGCCACGGACACCAACGGAAGGTATCGTACTCCCCAACCCGAGTACAAGTGAGATTCTGAAGAAGCTTCCGGATCTCCTATCGCCACCCAACATGCGGCTGCCGGATCCTCCGGCGGAAGGCGATCCTCCAACCCCACCAAGGTCCGTGTCCCAGAGATTGGCGGACGGACCTAGGAGTCGATCCGGAAGCTATCTAGACCTGGTCCAGGAGGCCGGAACGGCTTCCGCAGCGGGAATACCAACTCCCCCGATTCCGGAAGGATCACCGCAATAGCCCCCTCACCCGCCGGACGTCAGTACTCCGGTGGCAGTTGTCCCTCCAGCAGTCGGACCATCGATCCGGAATACCATCCTTTCGCCGGCAACGTCAAAGAAGGCGAAGGGCAAGGCCCGCGTTCCGGTAGAGATTTCCCCCTCCCGCCGGAGTGGGATAAACCGGGGCCCAGGAGCTCCAACTTAGAATTAGATAGGTTTTGAATTTCTTTGTCTTCTTTTCTGAGGGTTAGAGTCCAGATCAGCAACGACTAACGATGGGGCCCCAAGCGCACCCGGCTGCTGCCGGAATCAATAGCGAGTTTTGTAGATTAAATAGGAATTCCGGAGATGGAACTGTTCCATGATTTATGGATCTAAGATCGGATCTGGAACTTTCCGGATTTTTTGGATCTTTTAGATAAGATCTAGCGGACTTCCCGTAGATAGGTAGGAGGAAAGACTAAGTTTAGTCAGGACTTAGTTAGTACTTAGTAGTAGGGTTTTGGGCAAAACCCTTTTATCTTGTTCTTCTCACTCGGAAATATACGCTATCATTTACACTAGATTTGCTACCTTGTGTTGGTTGTGGTGTATAGAACTTGTGAGTGACGGATCCATTCTTGAGGGTAGGGTTGTGTGAGTAATTCTTTCCGGAATAGGGTAAGTCCACTGTTTCGCCGGAGGGGGAAGCTGTCAAGGTCGGTATCAGGAGATCGCCTGGGAGAGCTGGAGAGAACTATTGCAGAGGTGTTCCTGGTAGTCTCCAGGGTCCGGAAGTAGCCAGGAGGGGAGGAGATGAACTGCAGAAGTGTTCCTGGTAATCTCTAGTTCACGAAAGTAACCGTGCTAAACTGAATTCCGGCCACGGCCGGAGTTCTTCCCTAAGATAGGAAAAAGCCTGGTACCCATATCTAGACGGAATAACCATAGTGAATAGTGAGTCTCTATACCGGAAAATTGCAACCATACCTGCCGGAATGCCATTGTAGTCCAGATTAGTCTTTATATGACCGCATCCGGAAGGCCTTCCGGATGTCCTGAGAGCCGACGTCCGGCAGCAGCAATCAAATTACCAGTTAGCATAGTAGGGAGAGTGGTGTTCGGTCACTAAAAGTTCCGGACAGTGGGTGCCTAGCCACTTTAAGTCACAGGGCACTGGGAAACCCAGCCACTTACACAAAATAGGGTCAGTGGACTTCGGCCACTCGCTTAAAAACTCCAGGAGACTCTCTGAGGAGGAACAGAGACAAATCAAACTACCCTCCTGATTTCCAAAACCTACTCTCCGGAAACCATTGTAAGTAATCCGGATTCCGGAAGAATCCGGATCTAACCTAAGTAAGAAAAGACTATAGCTACCTTGTAACCGAATTGCTTTGTTAAACTTAGTAATCCGGAGTATTGGAAAGAAGATATTTAGGTCTCTGTGGGAACGAAACCGGAGCGGTTACTTTGGGAAGCTCTTAGTGACGATTGGGAGCATTCCGGAGGAATACTGTCTCTACAAACTGCAACAGGAGGGCCGATTGTCCTCACGCTTGTCACCTTGGCCTCTATCCTTTGGACCTCAATTTAGTTTGAGCTCCTTGCGAGTCTACTTGGGTGGCAGGCGGCACTGGTGTGCGGCTGAGGTGATGTAAAAATTGGTTCAAGTTGTGGGCCAGCACTATCACACCTCACATTTTCACCTGATTCTATACTATAACTAGCCCCGTATTTTGGCTTAGACGGGACTTGCACATTATTTGGCATGAGTCGTGAATGCAATGGAAAGTCGAAGGAAGCAAATAGAAGAATGGGAACCTTGGTACAATTTTGGTGACAACGGGGGCAAAGTGAGTTGTGTTTTCTGTAACTATACTTTTAGCTACAAACGTGAGCGTGCGTTTGCTCACTTTGGATACGGCGCCAAGTCAGAGAGGTCGATTTGTCGTAGCCTACCTCCCTATGTGCGAAGTCGATTTGCCAATTGTGGAAACATTGATCCGCAACGAATGACGGGCGGGCACATGTATGGCGGAGATTCAGGCCCGAGTGGTCCATCGAGGGCACCAACTATTGACACTTCAAGCCAATCTGACGCTCAAAATAATGTGGCGGGTGGGGTAATAAGTGGGCCTCAAGAAGGAGTGCCTAATCTCTCTGAAGGAAACGACCGCGAACATGTGTCGGGTGGTCTTACCGCCTCGAATTCCACTAGATCTGGGCAACTACATCAACAACGGATGCTTGATGCTTTTAACATTGCAAAGAGGAAGGAACTTGATGAGAAGTGGGCGACTTTTTTCTATCAAGCGAATGTGCCTTTTAATGTGGCGCAAAATCAAGCGTTCATCGATGCAGTGAGGGCAACATTTGTGGCAAAGTTTGAGTACACTCCTCCTACATATCACCAGTTGAGGACTAGATTGATTGAACCTAAGAGGTTGCAAATTGAGAAAGAGATTGAAGCCAAAGTTGATTTTGCAATCAAGAATTATGGGGTGTCGATATGCACGGATGGTTGGAATGATGTCCATCGGAGGCCCCTCATGAATTTAATGATGTCGTGCCCCACTGGTGACGTATTCTTGGGGAGCATAGACACCAGTGGTGAGAAGAAGTCCATGCGGTACATAGCGGACCAAGTGAAAGTTTACATTAAGAAGGTGGGTTCCAAGAATGTGACACAGATTTGTATAGACAATGCTGCCAACATGCTTGGAGTGATGGATGATATTATTCTCACCTACCCAAACATTCACAAGCAGGGGTGCATGGCACATGCATTGGATCTCATGTTGGAAGATTGGGCGAAGGTCCAAGAATTTAAAGATTTAATAGAGAGGGCAAAGAAATTGTGCAAATATATTTGAAACCAAAATGCGACAATGGGGACACTTCGTGAGTTGAGTCCAAACCTGCATATTGTAGTGCCCATTGAAACCCGCTTTGCTTGTAATTTCCTTATGTTGGATCGATTGGTGAGACTCAAAGGAGTGTTGGAGCAGTTGAAAGACCACCCCCGTGTTGTAAACTACTTTGCAACCCTACGGAACAAACAAAATGGAGAGCAAGCAGCAACCGCACCGCGTAATGTGGTGCTCACCATCGAAGATGTGGCCTTTTGGCAACGATGTCAGAATTACGTGCACATGACTGGGGATGTTTTGAAGGCATTGCGTGTGTTTGATGGCCGTGAACCAGCCATGGGTCGTGTGTGGCTCGTGATGCATAATTTGCGAGAACACGTGTACTCTTTGAGAGAGTCACTCTTTACTCTACGAGCTGACATAGCATCCACTCTTGAGCAATCTTTTGATGCCCGGTGGCAAATGGTTTTTACCGATGTTCACTACGCCTGGGCTCTTTTGAATCCGTACCTCAAGGATAATGTGGCGCTGAGGGCTGATGGAATTGCACAAAGAGCATTGAATCGGGTTGTTCACTAAATGATGGAGGTATCGGAAGTCTCATATGAGGACGTCCAATATGAGTTAATATAGTACGAGGAGGGCACAAGACCATATGGCCCTACCGAGGCATCTAACATCCGCCAGACAAAGCTTCAACTCCACCAATGGTGGGCCAGGATCGCAGACAAGGCATTGTCTAAAATAGTTGTTCGTATTCTAGCCCTTACGTGTTCAGCTAGCTCTTTCGAACGAAATTGGAGTATGTACTCGTTTGTTCGCAACAAGAGCCGAAATCGATTAGCGGCGGAAAAGTCTCCGTCTTTGGTGTATATTTATACCAATAGCCGATGCCTTCAACAAAGACCAGGGGCCGATCCCGTTCGATGGTACGATGCGAATATTCACTCGGAGGATTCCGACCCAGATGCCTTGGGGCCGGTCCCGGTGGGTGAACCTAATCGTGCATTTGATGTGTTCATAGCCGAGGAAGAGGAGGAGCACAATATGGCAGCTCCCCGCACTCCGCTGGAGTACCGTGGACACCCTAATCTTTGGGCGGAAGGCGCCGATCATCTTGAGGAAACGAGAAACTATTATGGAGATGATGACGATGTGGAAGAAGAATTGGCTCAAGGTCGTTGGGGACCTTGGAATCAAAGTCCTCATCGCAGTCCTTCGCCTCATCTTCCTCAAAATGAGGGCATTCATGAAGTGCATCCTTTGTCTACTTCCTCAAAGAGCGACATCCCAAATGTGACTAACCTTGAAGAGCCTGAAACGGGGGGGGGACAATGTCGGGAATGTTCGCGACGAGGACAATTCCCCATCAGACTATGGTGGTGGAAATGGAGATGGCGACAACAACGGAGCGGGAGAGAATGCAGTAAATACTGCGACGCGAAACAACCAAGGATCGGTTGAAAACCGGTATGGCCAAGAGAGCCCTATTGGAATGGGTGCATCATTTCATAGCACTAGAGTCGTTCAAGGAGACTCTAACGCAAATGTTGTAAACACAACAATTGTAGGGACAACTCGAAGAAATGAAAGGGTCGTTAATCAGGGCCGGCATTTTGACCCAGAGTATGTAGACCCCGATGATGCTTTTGCATTCAGAGAGGACCTTGAGCCACAACCATCTCCGGTTGTGGTGTTGCCTATGGTTATCAATGACCAGAATGTACCAACGCCGCCTTCCCGGAATTCCTCTTCTCCTAGAACGGCGAATGCTATGTATGGACCTTTCCAACGAAGTGTAGGCGTTGAGGGGATGGGTCTAAACACTTCCGCTACTACTACCAGAAATGGCAAACCCCCTTTGGCTACTACAAGGACGCCTCTTCATCCAATGGGTCAATATATACAACCGAGTGCAAGAACTAATGCTCGTGGAGGGTCTAGAGGCCGTGGAGCGGCTAGAGGCCGTGAAGGAAGAAACAACAGCGAAGCATCCTCCTCAAGGCATCGTAGACGTCCCCTCCTTGGAATAGGGGCACGAGATCCGAACGTGGTTGTACAATCATTTTTGGACACGTATGTTCCAGGACGCTCTTCAACAACTCCGGCGTTTGTTGTTCCGAATCGAGCAATTCGTCCTACCAGCGGCCCAACCATAAATTCCGACGGCGATGATCCTCACGCACATCGACAAAAGAGATTCAGATGCTCGCGTTGCGATGGTGAAACAATCGTAGAGCTTCGCAATGACAACTCTGAAATAAAAGGCTTTTGGACTACTGATGGTAGCAATGGAGAATTCTCAGATGAGAGCGGTGAAAGAGCTGATGATGACAACCGTCCAGATTGCAATGAGGCACCAGATGATGATGATATCGTCCTTCGAGATGCGGTTATGGGTGGCCCGTCCACCGAAGGAGTGCGCAGATCGGGCTGTTTGAAAAATAACTACATATATGTATGCAAAATCAAGAGAGTTGTGATAATTCATAGAAGAAGCTAGGAGAGAAAAAGGTTTCTTAGATAACTACAAGATATTACTTCGTTTGGAAGTATGAGATTAGGGAATTGTTGTTTTATCATGAAACTTTTTAATGTAATAAACATATTTTGCTTCCAGACATTAAGGTCTCTCCGCTCAATGATGCAGGGGCGTGGACGCCTACATGAGGGGCAAAGACGTCTCCGCCCCTCATGGTGAAGTCTCCGCCCCTCATGGTGACGTCCCCGCCCCTCCTGGAGACGTCCCTGCCCTAGTGCCATGGTGGCGTGACACGTTCGTATGTGACGTGGCGATCACAGCAAAAATTTCTTACTTGCAAAAAATTATTGGACGCTCTTCGGGCAATCCGTCCGAACCGTCCGTCCGTGCCGTCCGGACCGCCCGTCTAGTTGTCCTGTCCGATCACCTCAACCCGTCCGTTATGACAACCCTCGATCGGGTGCTTCCCCAATCTCTTGTGTGGGATCCGGTGCGCTCCCATTCTCGTGTAGGAGATCGGATGCGCCTCCGATCTCTTATTGGGATCGGGTGCGCTCCCGTTCTCGAGCAGGGGATCGGGTGCACCTCTGATCTCTTGCGGCGGATCGGGTGCGCTCCCGATCTCATGTGGCCAATCGGGTGCGCTCCCGATCAAATTTGGAGGATGAGGTGCCTTCTCGATCTCCCAGAGGTGATTGAGTGTGCTTGCGATCGTGAGTCGGGGATCGCGTGCGCTCATGATCTCCTAGTGGTGATCTGGTGAGCTCCCATTCCCCGGTGATAATCGGGTGCCCTCCCGATCTTTTGGTGCTCTTCCGGTGCGCTCTCCATCTCTGAGTAGGGGACGGGTGCTCTTCGATCTGCCGGTGTTCACCGGCTGTGCTCCTTGTCTCTCTGTGTTGATTTATACTTGCATTTTCATCACCTCTTACTCTTGTCATTTTGCAAGGATAATCGAATTGTGTGGAATGGTTTCTTCGAGCAGACCGTGATTGATATCTACTTCACCTATGCCCCCAGTTGATTTTATGAATCTCCCCCCAGGCTGCTCTCCGAATTCGTTCCGGGTGTGACTGGCCAAAATGGGCCCCTCATTGTTTTTCTTCATTTTCCTAGTTTTTGGATAGAATTAACCGAATTTTAGTTAAAATGGTGGACAATCCATTAATTAGAGTCAAATTCCTAATTAATAGGCCTAGTGCCATGATGTGACACTAAATTTCCTATTCTTCCTCCTCCCTACTAATATGCGGGAAAGCGTAGTGGAAGTGGAATGGAAATGAAGAAAAATGATAAAAAATAAAAAATAAAAGTCCTTGGAAAATGACTAAAATTTGAGAAATGGGTCAAAAAATATGGAAAAAATTGGAAGAGTGTCTCCTAGCAGGTAGAAGTACTGGTAAAATTTCTAGAATTTTTCGAGTTGAATTGCTATTTTATTCTGGGGTTTGACTAGTTCATTGACGGGTTGACCATTTGGGAAAAATACTTTGGAAACTTCAAAAATGCTAAGAAAATATAGGTAGACTAATTAGGGTTCTGGGAATCCAGTTGTGTGGTTAGTTTTTTAATTAATAAGTAAATTTCAAATCATCAGTAGATAGTAGTAGATCTAGTTTAAATAGTTTTAAAAAAACAAAAGAAAAAGAAGAAGGAAAAAAAAGAAGTGGTTGGAGGTGATTCTCCATGCACATGCCACATGAAAAATCTAGCCACCATGAATTTAATTTGAGGGAGGCATGTCAGGTGCAAAACGGCGAGTTAAATGCTCGTGATAAATTAAAAATAAAATAAAAATTCAAAAACGGCTGTAAGCAGCCAATCCTGCACTATTGTGAGAGGTCGTGGGTTGCCTCATAAAAAGAAAGCCAGTCTTGTCGGGGAAAAAAAAAAAAAAACAGAGAAAAAAAAAAAAATAATACCCGGCCAGGCCGAACCTCTAGGAGACGGAGCTGGGAGTCTCTGTTGGGGGGAGGAGCCTTTTTTGGTGTGCGGGGGGTGTGCCGCGAGGGTGTGAGCTGGGAGAGTGGCGATCGGATGGAAGGCGCGTGCTGGTACGAGAGGTCCTTCGTGTTAATCGAGGAAAGCGCTGCAGAGTTGATCGGCGTGGGAAGCTCGTGCGAGCTTGGAGAGTCGGAGATAGTTGCAGGGAAGTACGAGGGCGCAAGGGCTGAGGTTTGAGTGGCGCAGGATCGTTGTTTTTTGGCGTTCAGGTCGGCGTTCTGGTGATCGTGGAGCAAGTGTCGAGAGCGGTGGATGTGGACTTGAGAGAGCGTTGAAGCTCTGTAAACAGCGACGCTGGTGCGATGCGAGAAGACGTGGGCAAGGAGGCCGCGCGAGGCGCTGAGGAATCGGGAGGAAGTGAACGGAGGTCAAGGTGCGGCCAAGTGTTTGTGAACACCGTGGAGAGAGCGAGGTCGTGCGTGAATCAACGGTGTATGTGCGGGAAGGTCAAGCGTCTGCGCGCGCGCGTTTGTTCTTAATCGCGTTTTGATTTTTGATTTTTTTTTATTTGGGTTGTGGGTGTGAGCTGATCCTGTCGGGACGAGGCAGCGGAGCGGCAGAGAGGAACATGAGAGCGCTGTCGTGTGTGGTGGGCGTGAGCTGTTGGCAATGGTGGGCCGCTGGTGAGAAGTGTGCGCCTAGGCGAGAGTGGTGCCGGCTGGAGTGGAGAGAGTAGTGAGGGTGGGGCGGTCTGAGAGCTGCATAGCGGAGAACGCACGAGCATCAGCTGAACAAGGTGTGCTCCGGGGGGCTGGCAACGAGGAGATTTGCTGCTCTTAGCTTCCGGAGCGGAAGAAATTTCTTCCTGGCCTCGTCTTGCTCGCTGTGTAGAGCTTCCAGCTTCAAGGAGAGGTCTCGGAGATCGTCACAGCCTCGGACTTGTGCTCCAGCTTGTGCGAATATTCTTCTACTTCCTTCAGTTCCTGCTTGATTTGGAGGAGAGCGTGTCGGAGTCGGCGGCGCGCACACGCAGCTTCGAGCTCCTGGTTGAGCCGGTGCAGGCCGAAGATCGGAAGGTGGTGTGGCACTGTGAGCGGGGACACCAAGCTGAGAAGAGAAGGGGCTGCAACGCTCGGACCAGGGAGTATTTCCCGTGTGTGAAGCTATTTTTCCGTGAATTTCCACATGCATGTTGTCGTGACAGGTTTTCTGGTTTGGCTGAATTTTTTTTGGGACCCCGAAACGGGCGCGGAAGCGCTGGTGAGTTTTTATCAGATTTAGGTATTAGACCACATAGCTTCCACCAGAACTGAACCGGTTTACAGCCCATTGAATCTATTTTGTATGCATAAGTTCGTCTTTGGGATCATAATGATGTGTTGAGATTGTTGGTGCATGAAAAATGCTTGTGATGGTGGTTTCTATGTCCTCGGCCTACTGATCTTGGTTCTAAGTGGTTTAATTAAGTTGGAAATGAGCTGTTGGTCAGTTTAAGAAGAAATTTTTTTGGATTTAGAGTCGCGAATCTAAAGATAAGGGCTGCTGAAGTTGCGCCGTAAACCAGGACCTGGATCAGGCCTCATCAGCCGACCTGAACCGGAAATAATTAATTATTTAATTTATTTATTTTTTTTAAAAAAAATAAAAAATAAAAAATAAAGAATTAAAAAATAATAATAATAATAATAATCATATAACAAATAATTAAATAATTACTTATGCCTATTTAACTTATCCATAGTTAAGTATTTAATTCAAAGGTTAATCGAGTCCACTTAATTGGGTTAAAATAATAGTACTATTAAATTCTAAATATATAAATATATATACCAAAGATCCAAATCCAGTAAAATTAGAAGTTACAGTTAAGCACATGGTGTGGTTTAAACTGTGTAATAATAGGGCCTTGTGGGTTTAAAAATTGATTCTCTTAGGGGGTCAATTTTTGGGCTTACACCGGGCAAGGCAGTCTCCTTTGTCTACCCCCTTCATGGTGTGGTTGGAAAGGCCGTTGTCATTGAGGCTGTTCTGATCGGTCACTGGCTTGGTGTCAACATTCATCTGCACCTGGCTAATCTGACGCTAATTAGCGTGTCTGAGATCATCCTGGAGGCCCGTTATCTTCTCATGTACCCACAACAGGACGGCATCTCCGTCTTGCCTGATTCTATTAGTAGGACAGTCCTTTGGATGGCAAAGTGCTTAGTCCTTCCATCGGAGAATGTTCCTGTTGATCTGCACGGTGATCGTTCTTCTGAATTCCAAATCCCTCTTCCTTTTTACCTCAAATCGAGTGGGTGGGTAAGGTGGTAAAGCGCTATAACAGCGACGGTATTCTAGCGGCCACTGGCAGGGTCAACTACTTCGTAGCTACTGAGCCATTCCAGAATATTTCTCAAGGGGAGGGGAACGTTGACGTTACGGTGTTGGACGTTTTCATTGGAGATTGTGGTGACATCATGAGTCATCAGAGTTGGCCAATTTTGGAGTGCAAATTTGAAGGTGGGCGCGGTCTAAGCGAGACACTCGATCACTTCTTTCAACTTCTAGAACCAACGGACCTGAATGTGCACCTAGGTAGTCGTCCCAAAGCACCGTACCGGTTTATCCATCGCCACAAGCAAACTAACGAGAAGCTCGTCGCGTACTCTAAGAAGACTATGCCGGAAGCGATTCAAGTGGTCACTTTAGAGTCATGTTGCCCAACTCAATGCGTCCGCCTAATCCGTCCTGAGGATACCCTCCTAATCTGGCAGAAGTTCAGGTTGAAGAGTTTTGACGATCGACGAGATTATGCTAGATCTATTGGAGGTCAACTCCGTTACTTGGACCACACTCGGAAAAGACAGTATGTCACATTGCTTGGTCGGGATGTCTGCGCAACAGCATGGTACAAGATTCATGGTATTGCAAAGTCGACATTTCACGAATATATTGACCAGTATAAAGTGGGCATCATCTCATCAACACACGGGAACAAAAGCGTCAAACGTCCCCGCCTCAGTATCGCGCAGGCTATGGGTTCAATTACAACAATCATCAATGAGAATGCTGATCAGATGCCTCATCAAATGCGGTCGATCGTGCCAGGGCAGATGGACACACTCAAGTTTCTGCCGTCCGGACATAGTGGGAAAATATCCGGGTCGACGATAACGAGGTATTGCATTGTGTTCACGCTACTTTACTTAGCAAGTCTGAGAGAGATCACGTGCACACTCGCTCTCTAGACTCCGATCCTATGTCCCAAGGGATTATTAAGCTATCATTTTCTTCACTTTTGCAGTGTATGATGACTTCATCAATTTGCACACGTGGGAATGCTTGGGTTGCCTATGTTTCCGATAAATAAATTCTGGACATTGCTGCAGACAAATACGGAGCTGGGGTTGCCTACGATATTGCAGTCAGCTGTTAGTAGAATAAAGAGGGATCTCTTCAACAATGTTGCGGTAAAGCCGGTTGGTAGTTCTTTTGCAAAGTGCACCGTTTGCGACACTCTACAGCAGATTATTAAAAGGTCGGTGAAGGGCTCTGCGGAATATGTTTCTTTTGTGAAACAACAAACTCAGCACCAAAACCTTCAAGCTTTGTGTAGGCGTGTGTATAATAGCTGGAGAGAGGAGTCCAAACGCAATAAGGGGAGAGATTCTTTCCATAATCCACAATAAGATGAATATAGCCAAGACCGCAATTCCACGTATGCGAGTTGCCACGAAGTTCACTACAGCTCTTGGACAACTTCCAATGAACGTCACTGGCATGGTCACTCATGGTCATGGAGACGGCGCGTATGCTCATTACTCCATTGACTTGTGGCCATGAGACTCAAACTACACTATTTCATCCATTGTAAAATTGCTTCAGCGTCTCGAAGAACCACCCATTCGTGTAACAAACAAACTTTTTCCTTTCGAGCTGGCAAACTCAATGTTTGCAGCAATGCTAAGAGGGAAGTCCAGATGTATAGACCTCCTACCTCGAGTGGATACTGACCACTCTACTCGAGCGGTCCCTCTTCCAACAAATTTGTACTTGCAGCTGGACAACTCAACGAAGGATTATAAGATCCAGTATCTCTGCGCGTTTTTATCCATGTTGACTTATTGGGGGGTATTCAAGGAAATCCAGGTTGGATTCTTGTTGGTAGGGCACACCCATGAGGATATAGATGCTTACTTCAGCTACTTGTCCAAGAAGTTGAAGAGTGAGAATACCTATGTAGTCGCTAATCTGATGTCGTCCTTCATGAAATCGCAGGATTTGAGTTTCATGCCCGAGTTTGTTCAAGAGGTTGCCAATTTCAAATAATTTGTGGAGGGCTATATACGTGATCGTGGTGACAGACTCGTTGGCACAAAAGATCAAGACTTCTTTAAATTCTACGTAAATGAAGACGGTTGGCCCATTATGCGGTAGAAGGAAAATGCAGTTGATGCACATTGGCTCCTTAGAAACCAACTTGGAGTTCGGCTTTGGGAGGAAGATGTTGATGGGAGACCCAAGATACTTTCTAGTATCCCAACGCTAGTGCCTTTTGGGCGGTTGTGGAGAGACGAGGAGCCTTCTAAACGTGGCAATCAAGTCAAGGCCAAAGAGAAGACTGCAAAAGCGCTGGATAAGAAGTCTATGATTCATTATGGAATTTGCGCTTATATAGCATTCTGGGAGGGAGGGATGGTTAAGTGCGTCGAAGGGAGAACGGCTATGCTACCTTATATCACTTATTGAAACGCAATACTTGAAGAACTTGATAAATCCCTTCCTCCCACTCCAGATGTGTTGGCAGAAGGATTTTGGCCAAATCGTGATTGGAGAGCAACGGTTCCAGCTCCCTTGTGCCTCATTACTAATGGGGATGTTACACCTGAAGATCGGGTACCTGAAGTTTTTTGCGGGTCATTCAAGGAGAGACCAATGGAAGCTTTGAATCCATGGCGACATATCATAGCGGGATCATGGATCCTCCTCCGTCCCTCTGACCTAATATTTATCCTGTCTAGATGGGGAGAGCGTGTTCATCTAAAATAATGAACAAGGTCATGAGGAGTTTGGGAAATTTATCATTTAGTTCTAGGAGCCAAGAAACGCCATAAAGGAGTACAAGCAGAAGTATGCGAGATGCTGGGAAGCGACGTGGGTACCGGAGCCCGATCGTCGTCCATGTCTTTGGGATTGTAACTGCATCGTATATGCCTCTTGGTCAACTAAGGCAAATCCGAAGACTTGGGAAATTCCAAAAAGGGACCGAATTGTAGCGTTGGTTAACCTCAATGCTGCAAACGCAGCTGATCCTTGATTGGTGCGCTTCCTATCTCTTGTGTGCAGATCGGGTGCGCTCCCGATCTCATGTGGGGGATCGAGTGCAAACTCAGCTGATCCTAGATTGGCGTAGTTTTTTTCGAGCAAGATCGAAGGAGCCCTAGTTTAGTCGTCTTCTAGCTATTAGGATTTCTTCAACGCGGTGATTCCTAGTATGTCCGAGGAATTTGAACGTTCATCTTGTACCTGAAAGACTTTATCCGAAATTCACAAGACTGATACTTTAAGACACACATTTTTACCATCGCCTAACATTGCATCCAAAAATAATGAAGCCTTTTCAAACACTTTATGTTCTATTATAACTGATTGTATGCTATGAATGTGTGACGCTTTCACTTCCGATCAATTGCTCTTCTAGTCTCCCACTTTGGATTGGGTGCTCTCCCTATTTCCTCGCCGAGTTTGGGTGTTCCCCCAATCTCCCAGTCCGGATCGGGTGCGCCTCCGATGTTTCTGTCTAAAATGCATGTACTATGGTTCGTATTGTTTGTTTCATTCTTTCAATCGCTTCCACTACTATCAACTTCTAATAGACGTTTCATGTGTAATGCTTCAAGATAGATGTTTCATTTTTAATGCTCAAGTCATCTGCTTAAATCTCAAGGAAGAGCCCGTTGGATCGGGTGCTCCGCCTATACGATGAAGCAACCCACATGGTATATTATCAAACTAAATACGGACTTTGACCAATGTGGACTTTTGAAAGTCCACATTTAGTTAAATGTTGCATAGTTTCCTAATTGTTGTTTTCTCCATTGTTGGTCTTTCTAACTTGTTCTTTTTTCGGAATTGTTGTTTTTGCAACATTGTTGTTTTCTCAAAATTGTTGTTTTTCCCAATATTTCTCTCCAAGATTTGTTTTTCCTCTGAAATTTTGATACTCAACATGTACAAAAATTCTCTTCTACTTTTGTCCCTTTTATTTACTTTTTTTTTTTTAAAGAACTCTTATAAAAAATAAAATCAGAAAATTGACCTTGGATTCCTAATGGAATGCCTTGTTAAGCTTAATATGTATTTAATACGCACTTCGCTTAATACGTAATTCATAAGCATCATGTATTAAACGGATATTTTACTAAATGTGGAAAAAAAAATCCAAAAATAAGAGTGGCGAGAACATTTCATCGACGGACAGCTGACTTATGAAAATGAGCTTCACCCATTCTAGAGAGGGTTTAGGCCGAAAATGTTGCGAGACCGTTGATGCAGTTCAGAAAATCTACCACTGTCGTAGATTCCAATGGATGAGGGTGTTGTTATCAAATTCTAGATAATACATACCGGTTTAGAAAGTTTAAAGAATGACGACAATATTATTTGAAAAATCACAGTACGTGATTGTCGGCTGACAGCCGATCTAAGACAAGGACAACATATTGCATCAATATGCTTAAACCTTTTCTACGGTAACAAATAAATCCAAGGAAATATAAATGGAAAAAGCTGCAGACGATAAAAGATATGCGGGAGGAATTGTCGAACATGGGTTCTGAGTATGGCGTCGAAAACATTGAACAATAGTGGCAAGACAACGAAGATGCAGTCAGAGAACATGAACACATAAATTAATAGGAGGATAGTACAATGTCGGCTGCCCGCCGACTAACAAATTGACCTGGTAGAGAAAACAACGTCTTCTATAAATCACTAATTCTACTAAAAAAACCTCTTAGTCTACCCAGCGAGATAAGTTCTAGAACAGTGTGGATATAAAGAACATGTGATATAGAAAGCACTAGGGATTGTCAGTATGACATCAGACGACTCGAAGATAATATGCTCAATGAACGACAGTCGGCGGGCCGCCGATGGAGAAAGACCTACCATTCAACTTCCGACCATCTGACTACGACTCGCCCATACTTGCGTGTATGCGTAACCGCCCAATGCGCCTGCCCAGGGCGTTCAACCTACGTCATATATTCAGGGACGGATGAAAATTTATGGAGGGGGAAGATGAGCAAAATGATGTCGGTCGCCACATTCGGGATTACTTCGTCTTCGGTTGGAGAGGTCAAATGACCACGGAACGGCCACGGGATATAGCACATCCAGTCGGGGTTACGTCGGAGCGATTTGGGGTGTACGTCGACAAACAATACTTGGTGGGGCTTGCAGACTTGTCTAGATAGATTCTTTTTGTTGAGCGTGGACGGCGTTTTGTAGCTCCAAGGAAACCGGGAACTATCAGCTAAGTCACTTCGGCTATAAACAAACGACAAACATTGAAAGACTCCTTCCGGAAGAATATGCAACAAGAGCGGCTTTAACTTGTTTAGAGGCATCGTTGACCACAACCCGATGTTGAAGCGCGGAAGTAACATTTTGAATAGTTTTTTAAGGCCCGGCCTCCGGACAACATTCCCATGAGGGAAATGAGAAGATATCGGCTTGCAAGGGTCGACATAGCAAAGAAAACCATTGACGCATAGTACAGTACATTTTCAAATCGGTGATGGAGGAGCGTGCAGGCATCTGAAATGGAAGGATGTTTCCTAGAAAATGTTAAAGAAACATTGTCATAATGGAAACTATGGGTGGAAGTGAGAAGTAAAACACGTCCGCGGGCCGCCGACGAAGGAAACTACAACAAGTAGATGGATAAGAAACAAACCAATCAAATGAAATATGCGAGGAATATAAAATAGAGAAAAGTAGTTCAGCAAGATTTGAGATGAATAGATAAAAGTAATTACATTGAATTGTCTATAACATTTATCAATATATTACGATGGGCGAGAGTCCAGTGAATTAAAGTGGGTGCCTTTCTCGGAGGCCCTCTGAGAAAATATGGCTCTCTAAGGTGGGGGAGTGACTGTCAACTTGGCCATTATTTCATCCAGACAACGTGGCTTGTCGTAGCCCTCTTGGTAAGAAGAGAGGACTTCTCGGTATCCATTGTGGACAGCTATTCCCGGGAAAATACGACGCTGACCCAAATTGGAGTTCAACCTGCAATAATCCTGGACGCTGAATCTGGACTCGAGTAGTCCCTTAAGCCAGGGAATCAACATACTCTGAAGATACGTCTGTCCTCCAGGCAATGTGTGTTCCGGGGGGGAAGTATGTGAATATTGAAGGATGCACCGCATTAAAAGGATCATTTAGGATATTACGGAGGGGGTAATGATCGATCAGAAGTGTGTTCCGTTCATTCGCGTCTAGCCCAATAAGATAGCGTCTAGCCCAATAAGATAGCGTCTATCTCGAAAAAGACGAGCAAGCCGCTTGAGCAGCATGTCGCACTTCATTGTTTTGGGATTTGTCCAGGCAGATATATCACAATACCCGTTGGTCATCTCTCGGACGCCTTTATGTAGGTCACGATACACCTCGCGCAAATAACCCATGTGTCTGATCATGGGTTGATATTTCTTGGTGGACCAGAATGCCAACCCGAAGTTGGACTGGCAGAACGTCAGAAACTCGAGAAGACCCGGCCTTGGTTTTTGATGAAAGTGGGGCTTCTTATCTTTTCCCCGATAACCATATCGTTGAGCCATTAGAAGCCTTCTAACTTTGACCGCCCTAGGCCCGCCGAGTACTCCGACCGCCCCAGGCCAAGCTGCATCAGAGGCGAAGGCTTGGCTGTCGCCTTCTCGGTTGATACTGTGGTTCGCGACGGATTCGACAGGAACACGATGGACACATTCGGGCCCCACCTCCTCCATCGGTGATGGTGCAAAGTCTCGATCGTCAGCTTCCGTACAGAAGAAGTGGGAAGGACGAATGTCGCGGAGGGAAGCCGTTGACTGCGAGCAATCGATCGGGTGACGACTCGGTCTCTTCGGTGAGCTGTCATCGAGTATTATAATAACAGGGTTTTTTGGAATCGGAACCAGCTCCTCAATCTCCTCGATAGGACAGTCCATCTGAATGAAAAAGTCGATTCAAATGCATACAATAAGTGATGAGCCATGTGCAGGGGAGACTGTGATTATTGAAAGGAATTTTATTTCGAAGAAAAATGGTGTTACAGACATGAATGTCAAAGCCTGGCAAAATTAGGGGATTTCGGCTCGGCTGCCCGCCGAAGCCAAATTACTATGCAACGATACGAGGAGGATGCCTACTGCTCGGGTACGCCAGAACAAAGTCCTCCCATTGAGGATCACTGGGGGAAAGTCGAGGGCATCCAGAGCCTGGATTCCTCCAAATATATTCAGGTACAGGCAAGCCTGACTCTAACAAAGCGGAAAGGTACTTAACGATCCAGGGAAGAACCATGTTCTTGTCCGACTCCGTTGACTCTAGAGTGAATGTCATCGGATGCATGACATTTAGAGGACTATTCCTGACATTCCTGTAAGGACAATCGTCAAGCAAAAGGGTGTTCTGACTATTCGCGCCAGATCCTAACATTGCCTTTCGGTTCAAAAACAAAGTAGACAGTCTCATGAGGAATACGTTCTGAGTACCTACCAGTTTCTTAGCTACATCACACTAGGAATTATCGTATACATGTTTGACTACTTTAAGAATCGGGCAGTGGCCTCTGAGGGCTACCAATTGGGCAGCAAGCTTAGGCTCACTTTCGCTACTCCAAAGCACAACTGTGAAGTTATCCACGCAGAAGTTGATAAACTCAGCCAACTTCGGCCTGAATTTGGTATGCCACATTCCATCCCTGCCTATATTTTGTGCGATCAACAAACCGTTTACACCAAGGACAAGGAAGTAGTGATTGACCTTCACAGTTGGCAGCTTACGATGCTTCTGGATGGATTCTCCCCCCGCTTGAGACCTAGCAACAATGTGGGGCTCCTGGAGGCAAAAGTCAACGACAGAGATATAATAAGTATCAAACATAAGCACCGAACATTGTGATTGTTATGACGACATAAATTTGGAATATGAACCTCACAAAGTTGGAGACAGTCTTTATTTATGTAGATTTATACAGACATAAATTACAACACGGGTTCTACAAGCGTCGGCTGCCCGCCGACGGCAAGTTCTAAGTAGTACTAGGACGTGGACGCCTACAACTTGGGTAAGACCATATGTACTGCTCCCATTCAGGGTCACCTGGTAGGAGACAACAGATCCAAGGGACGACGGCCCTGGCAGTGGAGGTTTTCTCTCTTTCTACTAGGCGAAGGGCTACCATTCTTGGACTTTCGAAAGGCACGGCCGATTCCTTCACCAAGGAAAGGCAATCAGCAACCGCGGTATACAAGGGTACAGGCATGCCCGACTCTTTCATCGCTTCAAGGAACTTTGAGACCTTGAAGAGAACAGAGGACTCATTCGTATAGATCTCAATAGTATCCATGGTGAAGGGAACCGGATGGATGGCATTATATGGGTTGTTCTTGACGTTCGAAAAAGGAGAAACGTCAATCAACAGGGTGTTGCCGCTATTTGCTTCAGTTCCTTTTAGCGCCGCGCGACTCAAAAAAAGAGTTGACAGCCTCTTCAGGTAGAGTTTTTGACCCCCAAGACCAAACCTCGCCACGTCGCAGTACGACTGATCAAAAATATAACAAAACCTTCTAATGCTGGGACATGCATCTCTAAGGATTTTCATTTCATGGGCATGCCTATCTGGATTCTCCGAACTCCATATCACAATATTGAAGTTCGTAACGCAGTAGTTAAGAAACTCAACCATGCGTGGCCGGATCTTGCTATACAACGACCCGTCTTTGTCAATATCCAGGGCGAGGGTGAGGGTCAAATACGGGTACCCCTTCAAGAAATAGTGTGAATTTTAAGAAATATTTTAATGGTAAAAAAAAACATTGGAAAATTACAAAAAATAGAAGGAGTTATAGATGCTAGAGCTGTAACTAAATATATGGTGTTAAAATCAAAAAATTTAGCACAAATAAAATCAATTCCACATAAGTCACACATAGTGAGACATGTCTTACTAGTACCCATATCAGACCCTCAGCCGCGAGTAACAGACCGTCTACTTGGAGGACAAGGAAATAGTTACTGAGTGGTTGTCTGCCCACCTGAATGAAGTGCTCAAGTGCCTCCGTTTCCCGATCCGCTCCATCATTGTCGATCACTGGAGTTGAAACGGCAGCAGTAGGAATACCCAGATGAACTGCTGATTGATAGAAATATGGAAGTTATTAGATATAATGTTGGCGGGCAGCCGACAGAAAAATGGATCATGAAAACACATTCTGATAACAAACTGCGAACTCAGAAGAACAACCATGAAAAATGAGCTTTGTGTTCACGTGATAAAGTACATGTATTAGAAAGGCAGTGTCCTAAACTGCAAGAAAATCTAGGTGCACTATCTCTTGACTAACCTCCGGATGTATCGCCTGTATCCTGCCTCACAGAAGGAGCAATTGGCGAAAGCCCCGTGTTGGGATGATCAGCAGAGTCTGGGAACATTGAATGTTCTCTTGGGGTGGAACCAACGCTACCTCCCCTCTTCGACTTCCGCACTCCCTTTTTCGGAGGCAGAGGCGACCGCTTCTTTGACCGCCCCTCCTTGCTGATCTTCGAAGTGCTCTGCGGTGACGGCACTCCGGAGGAAACGCCACCCTCTTCTGACGGTGCCTTGCTCTTGAGCGAATGGCTCCGTGGTTTTTTTCTCGGTGGCTCGGTGGGGGCGGAACTCTGGGGAGTTTGTCCTCCAGTGATCTCGGGAGCCGCAACGTGAGTAGTCCGGTTTGGAGGAATAATCCTCACATTCCATTTTTTCCTCTTTCCCACCACTTCTGTCACCGGTGCCTGATGTTGAACATCGCCAGATTTAGGAGTAGCGGACGCGCTTGGGTGTGAAGAACTCGAAGGATTCTTGCACGGTACAGGCCCACTAGAAACAACTGGGCTTGGTGCAGGAGGCGTCGGCGGGCCCCCGACTCCTAGGTCGACTCGGGTCACAGCTCGGGGAGGGACGAAGGCACCTTGCGAGCGCCAGACGGTCTCATCCGCAAGCTGTGCGAACAGGGGGACAGTCATCCCACTTGGTGCAGGGGGACGGTCATCGCGCCGCGGCGCCACCACTGGTCACACCTCAGCTGGTGCCTTTTTCCCGTCTGAGGCCTTATGAGGTGTGCTTCATCAAGACGAACACCTAAGTCGGCTATTGTGAGTAGTCCATCGTTGTCAACGTTGTTGGAAAAGAGGTTGTTGTCCATCGCATCCTCGCCCATGTCTGTCCCATGGTCTGAATCCTGGTCGGTTTCAGTCAATGAGACTATCTCGTTGGGTCCCACAGCGGGCTCAGCCGGAAGCGTTATCGCAAGCGGGTGAGCTCTGCCCGGTAGGAAGGACATTGCCTGCACCCGCTCCATCGCGACAGCAACCTCCGCCTCCTCGCGAACAAACTCGATCATTGTCGCCTTGTGTCTCTGTTGGGCAATTAGTGTCGGTCAATAATCAAAATGAAAATTGTCTCATCGGCGGGCCGCTGACGAACACGAGAAGGTGATGGAAAGACGGAATGATTGGATGAAAGAAAGGTGACTTATCAAAGCCAATGCAGTCACGTTGCCTCCACCCCAAGTGTTGAAGACAGTCAGACTTGAGTCGCCCTTCACCAGTGTGGGTTGCAAAATCGATGAGAGCAACCCCAAGTTTGGATGGCATTCATCTCCAGCCCAACTCTCACCCGAGGGCGAGGCATCGTCGTCGTAGAGTGGACTGAGAGGCTTGGTCAGTCCAATTACCTTTTGTAGGCGGTCCCGTGGAGCTCTAGGCTGGTTGAAGAGGATGCTGACATGCACGATGGGTCTCTCGTCCATGGCGGAATGAGTGAATTTACCGCTGGAGTCTGGAAGATAACGGATGGTATGGACAACGCAATCCAGCTTCTTCGAACAACATTCAGTCTCAATCACGAAATTGGACTCGTCGTCTGTGATGAAGACTGAAGGGGCGTAGAGTTCCCGGTCATCCCCATCACCCCGCAACACCCTCTCTGCTACGGCCTTGAGTCTGTCCTTGTTGCAGTAGATCAGATCCCCGCTCTTATCGAAGCCAAACACGATGAACATCTCGCGCGCCGCCTTCTCGAGATTGAAAAGTCCGGATTCATCGATCTGGCTCATGATGTCCTCAAGCTCCTGCGCAACCCGTACTTCGTGACGGACACTATACTCATCTACAACATCGTTGCAGTTGAGGGCAAACTTCCGTAACGCCGCATGGAACTCCGCTGGCGCTAGGGTGGTACTTGGAGTAATCCCGTTGTACCTCCCTTTGAGGTAGGCCTTCCCTAGATCACTAAGCTCCAGCTCGCGTCTGATGTTCATGATGGTTTCGTCGCTGATGCCCTTCTCTTCTGCCAGCTGCATGTATTCTTCAACCGGCCAGGGTGAGTAGGTGTTATCGCCAGCCTTCTTCAGCGGATACTTCCGGTACATCAGCATGAGCTTGTTCTTGATGATGTACTCCATCTTCTTATCATGACACCAGGATTTGAGCGAAACCCCTTCTGCATCCTTGTCGCGCCCCCCGGTTACCTTCAAGTATACCTTCTTCACGAGGATTTCATGAGCAAGCTTCATGGATTCCTCGTCCCGGAGGGCAAGAATGTGTTGAAGGTCGTGGAGGGTGAGGTCCCGTTGAGGAATTTTAAGGATGTTTTGGGGCTTCTTCCCATCCTCATCAATCAGGGTGCCCCGATTCCATGCGTCAAATACTTCCTGCCACTTGTTGTAAAGATTGTCTAGTGCAAAGACAAGTGGCAGTTTCAACGTGTCCGTCTTGGAGTCCTTCCCCAACAGTGTTGCAAGGTGTTCCTTGCAAAAATCCTGTAAAATGATGAAGATGACATAAACATGAGCTCAATCACAATGTCGTTGGCTGCCCGCCGACAAAACATAATCAATGATTTAATCGACGATGCTCATGAGATTGCCAATACCAGAACGCGCAAATGCTGAGTGAAGTGGTACATTACCTTCCATTTCTTGTAGTTGATCCTCCTATCGAGCCGACCATGCTCGATCCACTTATCCCTCATTTTCCGGAGCTACGACACGAAGGTCTCCTCCGCTTTCTTGTCCTTGATTTCAATGTTCAAGAGGTTGGAGATCTTCACGAGGTTTTCCGGATTCCTCGATGATAATGGGATAATGTCATGATCAAGGAAGTAATTTGCCCTGTCCAAATCCACGGGCTCCAACTCGCCGAGTGCTCTGCATGCCAGGTTTGTGTGTTGGCCACCAATGATGTACCAGTGGCATGTGGGAGAATTCTACCACTTGTAGTGCACTCCGTCAAGTTTAACTTCGACGTCCATGGTCGCGTGAATCCTTGGCAGCCCAAGCTCGATCCCGTGCAGCACCCTCCCATTCTCTTTTGTTTCCGGTGGACCCCGCAGAGGAACACAGTATAGAGGCGGCTTTGCCCGCCATGGTCCCAATCCTCTTTAGAATAACAGGAGTTGTTCTGTGCGCTTCGCGATGATGGGCTTGTACTTCATCGAGTCGGGAGCAACATGAATTTTGTCGGAGGAGATCTTCGCTGGGAGCATGTTCTGCCCGAATGGATAACAAGCGCTAAGACCATCCTCTATCGCCTTGTACTGTACATGATGTCCAGCTCCTGACCATTCGTCTTGACAGAGAGGTGGTTGGAGAATGAAAGCGCATTGGCCACGGACTTCACCTTCGGCTCCTTCTTAGATGCCCTCCTCTTGACCACCTGCATACTCCACTCTCCGGTGTCGGGAGTTCCAGCAACTTCACTCCGAGCGTCGCTACCTGCTTTCCTGGAGTTCTTGGGCTTCCTCACCGTCTTCGACTTTGAGGCCGTCATGACCCCGGCTCTGGAGTGCTCCGCGTCCCGAAGGTCCTTCGCTTCTCCGAAATAGGTAAGCAAATCCATCCTGTCTTTTGGAGTCAAGCCAAGGAACTGCATTCCGCTCTCCTGAGCAGTGATGCATAGCTCTTGAGTGTAGGTCATCCAGGAAATTCGAACTACGATGATGTCCGAATTTTCGTAAGCCATTTTGACCTTCACCTGAATGAGGAGTCGCACTTTCTCCTCGTCCTCCGGGTCCTCCATCATGTCAAGCACAGACACCAGGCTCCCACCCACGAATGTTTTTGCGTTGTGATTTTTGTTGATATCCAACTTGGCAATCACTTCCTTTCTCCATGTGATGCCCCACGACGTTAGCTGTGGGTGAGCTTCACATGTGACTCGTGGCTTGCTGTCATCCGGCCAGCCCACGTCCACTTCGACGTCCACAGCACTACCGACAAGCCACTTCAGCTTGTTTGGAACTATAGTCGTGCGCGACATAATGGAAGATCAGACAACCTACCAAAGACTTCGTCGGCGGGCCGCCGACGACCACAGTGACAAGTGTACAAACATAGACGGATGTTTGGAGACACTATGACCTTGGAATCCACACTACACACTCTGCATTTCACCTCTATGCCATAGACCCTAATACAACATAAGCTTCTATAAGACATAACTTAGCATTCGTCGGCGGGTCGCTGACGGACGCAGTCAATTGTGAATCACAATGTAACATTTTGAAGACCCTATGACATATTCATTCTGAAACCTGACTACATCCACTTCTCATCACTTCTGAACGAAAATTCATTTACAACAGTATGTTTAACTACACTGAAAACAACATCCATCGGCGGGCCGCCAACCAAACACCATAAACCAAAAGGGCAATTCTAATACGGCACTAGAAATCTGTCGGCTGGCCGCCGACGGTGATGATGTACATATCTCTGCGTTCAGGGTTGTTCGGCCGTCCGTCCGTCCGGTAGTGTCCGTCCGTCCGGTAGTGTCCGTCCGTCCGGCTGTGCGACCGGTAGAGGCTGTTGTCCGTCCGGTAAGGGTCAACCCTCGTTTGACCATGAGTCGAGGTAAATCAATTTACCCACTACCACGAAGGCGACTATGTGGCTGACACGTCGTCAACAGGGCCGCGCGCGTGCAGACAGAGGGGCGAGCGCGTGAAGGGGGCGGGCGCGTACGGAGATGGGCCGGGCGCATACAGAAGGGGCCGGGCGCGAACGGTTTAGGGTCGGGCGCGCACTGAAGGGGCCGGGCGCATACAGGGGAGGACCGGGCG